>CAHIKZ030004540.1:2260000-2360000 GCA_903632075.3 Acanthosepion pharaonis
AAAATTTTCAGACTTTGACGTTATTCTGTCGTCTTTTTTGTGTCCAAATCCATAGATTTGTTTTGCTCATACTAAGTCTTGAAAAAACACGATATAATATTCTCTATTTTTTATCCATAATGTTGAATTTATCAAATTATTCAACTTTTTCAGAAAGATCTCAAGTTGACGTTAAAAATTACCACAAAACATTGTTGATTTATTTAAGATGGGATGATCTATTATGACATGTCTCTAATTTGTATTAATATTTAGATAGATTGTATTTATTTTTAATTTTTCTAGTTGAGTTGTTCACCTACAGTGCATATAATCCATTATTGTACATAATTAGGCTACAATAAAATTTGTATTTTATATGAATACTACCTTATGACAAATGAGATGTTGTAGAAAGGGGGTCCCTGTATCATAGATTGGAAGGGGTACGAGACCTTTGCACAGGCCCTGGTTAATAGGGAGGTTCAGTTTGTTGTGTAATTGCAATGTAAATTGATCCCCACTATAGAAACCAAAACAAAGTATGCTCATATTTTCTAGTTGAATTGCTCACCTACAGTGCATATAATCTATTATTGTACATAATTAGGCTACAATAAAATTTGTATTTTATATGAATACTACCTGATGAAAATTGAGATTTAGTAAAGTGAGGGTCTCTGTATCATAGATTCAATAAATACAAGACCCTTGCACCAGCCGTGGAAGCTTAAAATAAACACTTAGGCCAGTTCATTGCCCAGAAAGATGCCAAGTTCTGCGAGGATGGAATCATGAAGCTGTCTCAAAAAGATAGTGGAAGAAATTGGCACATGCATAATCTATATACAAATATCCAAATATTTTCTGTGAAATTCACTTAGAAAAGCACCACAGACTTTTTATTTGGAATCAGTAGAATTTTCATTTTTTTTTTTTTTTTTTTTTTTATAAACTTTTTTGAAAATTTAACATTGGGGGGAATCACAAAATAAGATCAAATTATTGAAATAAAAAAAAATTTTTTTAAAAAACTACACCAACTCAAGTGAAAAGTAGGAAATACATTTTTTTTTGGACATTTCAAAAGTGATTATAAACAAACTGATATCTCTTCTTAAAGAAATGAATTTAGATAAGACAGTGAGTGGTCATTGATAAATATAAATAAATATATGGGAGGACTGCCCAACAAAGAGAATTGACAAAGTTAATAATAAGAAAAAAAAGAAAACAACAGGTGAAAAAGAATAATAATATAAAGCAAAAAAAAAATATTTAATAAGAGTTATGGCCCAGTTAATAACAAGTGATAGTCTTGTACCACGGTGATAGAACCAATAAAGAAGAACTCGAACACAGGTATGGAATAAACACAGATATATTACAAACAGGAACATATACAGAGAAGTAGAAGTGTTAGTATGAACAATCAGGTTTAGTAGAGAGAACAATGTAGTCTCGACTAGTATCACTATTCCAATGTCTTGCAGTAATTGTCTGAATGTGACTTTTTCGGACTGCCTCTGACTCGACTCAAACTAGTGACTCCTTGCTTACTCCTGAGGCGCAGTATTTATTAAGTATGGAATAGTCCATTATTATTATTATGGGTAAGACCCCATAACAATAAAGCAAAGCAACAGTAATATCACAAAAAGTTAACAAACTAAGACTTAGGGTTGATACACAAGAGCATATTTGGATAAGCAAATATAGCATTCTAGCTTCAAGAGAAGACAGACCAAGACTGAGTCATATGAAACCGAGAACTGGCCTGTTTTATTTGCTAGGAAGAAATCCCAGCATGCATTTGTGTGCTTCTACCTATAAATTGGGGAGGGTAAAGTGTTTTGCAATCATTCCAATACAGATTGGAACTACCGAAGACAGTAAAGGAAAACAAGGAGAAAGAATTATTAATACATAGCTGAAAAGGGATGGTCCAAATTGTGAGCTATATGTTTTGGGAACATTAAAATCAAGCCAGTGCAGAAATTTAATAGTAGTATAGAAGCAGATGACAGATATGAGACACAGAAATTTGAAGATGCATAGGAATAACAAAAGATGCCTTTCAGAAACTAAGTATTAAGAGATGAGAAAATATTGTTAAAAACAAAAAGAGTGCTGAACTGCTATTGAAATGGCGTAGTTAGAGGGTGGCGATCCACCTCAGGTGGCATTTTCATGGGGGCAACACTATTGTGTCAGCTGTAGGCTATAATCCTGCATAGGCTCTATAGAAATAAGAGTAGTTTTAATGTCAGAACAGTACTCATAATTAAAGGATCTTTTCGATTTCATGTAACTTAAACTATGGCATATATGTTGGCCTATCTACTGTCTAGAGAGCAACAATTGACAGATGAAATAATTTTTGATGACGTCATTGTGTAACAATATAATTTCTCACACATCCTTAGATGAAGAGATAGATCCTTTTTCTTTTTAAGTCTAATGACCAGGATTTTTCAGGAATCCTGTCTCCACCTCACCTTTGAATTGACAAACATAAAATTTTGTTAATGATTTTAGATAGCCATAAAAGTAGAGTCCTTTGAAAAACTGACCACCCAAAACCTGACTGGGTGGCCCCTCTTTTCTTGTTGGATGGATAGGGGTGGTTAGTCTCTCAACCAGTATCCATATAATGAGTGGTCATTGAAAGGACAGTTAGTCAGTGAAATGGCCAGCAGTGAGCATCTAGGTCCTTTATTAATTGCCTGAGGTTAGTGAGATGGCAGAAGTCACTTTCTCGAAGCAGAGGGACTACATTACCAATTGAGAAATCATATTTTTTTGCTACTTCCCAAACAGTGTCTTGAAAAGCATTTGTCGTTATTCTTTGTTGACATCGATCACGGCCCTAATATTCTGTGGAATATAGCGAGCGCCGATGTATTTGCATACAGCCAACATTGGATGTCATCACAACTTGTGCAGAAATGCATCTTCACAATTGAAGAATTTGCCAACAAAAAAAGCAAGAAAAGTTACTTTGTAGAAAGTTGCAATTTTCATTTCAGAAATAAAGATGGTTCTAATTTGTTTTACACATTTTTCCCTACAATTTCATTTTTATTTTTTAACTGTTACTGATAAAGTATGTTTAGTGTGTATTTAAAGCATACTATATTTGACTATTTGAAATTAGTATAATGATACACAAACTAGTTTTATAACTTTAAGAGAGAATCACTGTGCAACATGTATTTTTTTGTGGGAGATAGGCGTGGCAAAATCAAGGGTTGTCTAGGTGGCACACACCCTAGCTATGCACTGGCATTGGTTATACTTACTGCATAGGTACTCTTGGAATTTTCTTATCTATATAATTGAATAGTTTTGTTTTTTATTTATACAATTAACTCAATTGTCACATGTGAGAAAGAATTCGGCTTTTTAAATTTTCAGAAATAAAGATGGCCCTAATTTTTTACACTTTTTTCCTTATGCGCCATTTTTGCTTTTTAACTGTTACTGATAAAGTTTAAAGTTTGGTTTGGTTTGGTTTATGGCATATCAACCTCAATGGATTATTTAATGCCAACAAGATTTTTATTGCTGGTAATATTTTTTCCAAAAATGTATTGCTGGTAATACTTTTTCTTTCAAAAATGCATTTTTGGTAATATATTTTTTCTTCCAGAATGTATTTGCTGGTAATAATTATTTACAAAAATGTATTGCTGATAATATTTTTTTACTTCAAAAATGTATTGATGATAATAATTTTTCCTAAAAAAATTCATTGCTGGTATTAAAACTTATTTTTACACTTTCACAGAGCTTTGACCCCAGTTTGGGAGTTAACTATTTGCCCATAGATGGGACCCTAACAGGTGCTACCACCCTGGGTCAGGGTTGACTTGGGAACAACAGCTCTTAAAAGGTGGTTCCACAAAATCTGATCAGAGGCCTTTCTGTCAGTTGTAGTTTATCATATTACCCAGGATGCAGATGTAGCTGATATATGCTAAAGTTTAAGTATGTTTGGTGTGTATCTAAAACATATTATATTTGACTATGTGAAAGTAATATTATAATGATACATAACATTCTATAAGAGTGATTCACTGTGCAATATGTATTTTTGTGAGAATTTTCTTGCTAATATTGTTATTATTATATCACTAATATTGTCATTATCACTGGAAAGAGCTACTGAATTTGAGACGCCTATTTTCCTGAAAAAATTGTTTTAAGAGAAAAATTTTAACCAAAAGCAGCACTGGCTGTTTGGTCCATAAATACCGAATGTTTCCTTGTAAGGAAATGGTTCATATTACCATTACAGAACTGTATGTCATCAGTGGCCAGTCAGTGTTTGTTTAGCAGCATATTATGGATCATTCAATGCCCAAAAGTACATTTTTTCTACAAAAATGTACTGTTGGTAATTTTTTATTATGATAAATTATTGCCTGTATTTTTATATTTTCATAGTGTTTTAACCCCAGTTTGGAGGGGGTTAACTATTTGCTCATAGCTGGGACCCTATGTCAGGATGGACCTGGGAACAACAGCAATTAAAAGGTGGTTCCATGCTCCTCAAAACCTCCTGATCAGAGGCCTTGCTGCCGGATGTAGTTTATCGTCATACCCAGGATGGGTCAGGTAGTGAACAAAAGCATAACACTAGTAACACTGGCTGCTTGGTCAATGAACGCCTGATGTTTACATAAAAGGAAATGGCTAATATTGCCAATATCATAATCTCCCCTGTTCTCTCCCCTAATTACAATGTGAGAATCTTCAAAGTTGCTGATAGAAATGTGAAACATTTATTGTCAAGGTGACCATCCCCCCAATGAATGGAAGCAATGTATTTGCACTATTTACATTGTTCGGATATTAGTCCTCAACTTTGTTGCTATATTCATGACGTTTTGGCCATTGTATGCTCCAGCCTTCTTCAGGTGATTGGAATTTTGAACTGAACCCTTTATTTCATCCACCAAGGTAGATCGTTCTAGTTCCACATGCCAAGCCTCTTCCAGATGTCTCAGTATCAGTTATCTCCCTTTAACTCAACTCCCCAAGTTTTTGTTTGCCTCTGCTACATCCAGGTATTGAACTCACAGGTCTTTGGGTCAAGTCAACGTATTCAGCCAACACTTTTATCCAGCAGGCCATGTGTCCTTGAGGACATTCAACTGAAGAAAGCCAGAGCATACAATGGCCGAAACATCATGAATATTGCAAGGAAGATGAGGAAAACAGTCCAATGTAAATAGTGTAAATAATTACAAAACCTCATCTCAGAAATATAGATAGATATGTGTTATGGTCCGGTTCCTTGTACCACGGTGATAGTCCAAGGTAGAACCAATAAAGAAGAATGCGAAGGCGGATATGGAATAACACAGACATATTACAAACAGGAATATATACAGAGAAGTAGAAAGTTTTAGTATGAACAATCAGGTTTAGTAGTAATTGTCTGAATGCGACTCTGTTTCGGACTGCCTCTGACTTGACTGACGGACTTCACTCCAGACTTCAGACTGAACAGTATTTAGTAACCCCTCCACGAGGGCATCATGTGGCACAAGGCTGGTTTAACGTGGGATCTCTGAGCGCGAGAGCTCGGCCAAAAATATGCCCTTTGAACCCGTATAAATGGGTTCAGGGTCGGTTTACCTCCCCGAAAGAGACTTCGCCCTTCGGCGTAGCTTCACTCGGGTTCCTCCCCACCCAACGACAGAGAGTTCAGCCAATCGTCCGACTTCAGACTGAACTCTCTGCTTCCTCTTGAGGCGCAGTATTTATTACGTATGGAATAGTCCATTATGTTATTATGGGTAAGGTCCCTTAACAATATGGAAGCAATGTAGTTTTCTATCAGCAGCTGATGATAGCTGTCTTAGTTTTATAACTATCCAACAACATCTCCAGCAAGTGTTTTCATGTGTCAAACACGTGTAATCCTCAAAATGTCTCCTTTTTTTCAAGCCAAGGTATATTTATATTTATCTGGCCTCCCCACTAAGGTAGGATGAGACACAAGGTTGTTTTAATGTGGGAAGTACCATACACATACATATGAGCCAAGGATATAAATTGTCCAGACCCTGCAACCACTGTCATGCTGGCATCAGTAATATACCAACCCCCACTTCTCTTATTGCAATAAAGAATGTGCAACCTCAGGGTTGAAGTCCCTGGGACCGAACAAGTTCTCCCATCTAAAATCAAGAAAAACAATTCCACTTACAGCACATGAGAAATAACCATACCTCAGAAAATCCTCATTGGTTTTGGTTAACACCTGTGCCAGGTAAGTTTTTTCAAGTCAAGGTTCATCATTTCTCCTATGTGCTACTCAGCATTTTTAACACTTCTGCTGCTGTGGATATGCTTACACATGTGTGAGAAAAATTAAATTGCCTGCATCCACTGTATGTATACTGCTGCTAAATCTCATGCCATGAAGAAATTGTACCCCCATGAGAACCACCTTTTACAGCCAACTCTCACAGTCTTGGCAGTACATCGGAACATCCTTCAGCACCAGATCAATCTACTGGAGGTCCAGGGATACAGTGGTCTCACACTAGGTCATCTACAGATGGCAGATCAAGCTGGTAGAGGACTCTGGTGTGGTGGTCATCAGATTGTAGCAGGATGTGACCAGGCCAGTGAAAATGGTGCTGGGCAATGATGTTTATTTAACATTAAGTTATATCACTTAGCATCCTCCATAATTTACTTTGATTTCTCCGTTAACATGATTTATATTTATGAGCATTCTTATTTATATTCAAAAGTTCTGAAAGATCAACAACATTTTTACTTTTGTTTATAAATACGTTTCAAAATAAAATCCTTACATTTGCCTTGATAAAGTCCATCAAAGGACAAAACGTGTTGGCTAAGATAAATTTTCCGTTTGTCTTTATTCATAGTATTCTTTTACAGAAATATTTTTTATTTTACACTCAGACACACAAATATATAAGTGGACATTAAGGTCCACACCAGCGGCAGACTGTTTCATGCTTAATTGCAATCATCAGGCATTATATATATATATATATATATATATATATATATATATATATGTGTGTGTGTGTGTGTGTATGTATGTATATATATATAACAAGCTTTAAGATAGAGATCATAATTTAATATTTATTGATTAAAACTGAATAAAATAAATATAACCTCAAGTGCCTTTCGACTAACATTTCATCAGAAGTCAACTATTGGTCTTAAAATACTACAAAGTGTCAGTCGAAACCCACCTCAAGTTATATTTATTTCATTTGATTTTAATCGTTAAATATTAATTTATGATCCCTATCTTAAAACTTGTTTTATTATGGTGTGGTACTAAAAATTTATTTATATATATATATAATATATATATATATATATATATATATATTCAAGTAACCACAAAATGTCAGGCCTTCATATCTATGTTATAAACTTGTGCTTAGCGTGATTGACAATACAACTTGTTTTATCATGTATTTTTTATTCCAGTGTGGTAATTATGACTCACTTCATTCTAACAGAAAAATTGATTTTTTAACTGATTGATTTTGTTCAGTGGCATATCAACACCTCTATGGGTTATTTAATGCTAAAATCTAAATATTTTTAATGCAATTTTATGGTTTCAACTGTATGTATTTTGAACACAATGGTATGCCCTCAACTACAGATAAAATGTATTGTTGGTAATTTTACTAGAAATAGGTATTGTTGGTTGGTTGATTTTGTTTAGCAGCATATCAACACCTCTATTTATGCTGAAATCTAAACATTTTGTATGTAATTTTATACATTCAACTACAGATATTTTGTACAAAATTTTATACTTTCATGGCAAAGAAATGTTCTTTTAGATATATAGTTTGTAGATCATAAAATGTATTGTTGGTAATTTTACTATAAAAATGAATTTTTATATTTTTTTTTAGTGTTGCATTGTCATTTTGCTATAAAAAAAATGTATTGTTGATTTTTGTTTGGTGGTTCATTATTTGCCCTTGACTGGGACCCTAACAGGTGCTATCACACCAGGTCAGGGTGGATCTGGGAAGAACAGCAGGTAAAAGGTGGTTCCACATTCCTCAGATTGCCCAATCTCATGATCAGTGGCTTTGCTGCCAGATGTTTAGTTTGGCATCATACCAAGGACAACAGAAAAATTGATAATAAAATATTAGTGTGATAAAAACAGACACATTAAAAGAAGAAATTTCTGAACAAAAAAAAAGGTGGGGTTAACAAAAAACATATTACCATAAAACGTTAATAAAATAAGATGCACAAAAAAGACCATTAAACCAATTTATTCATCTGCTCACATCAGATGAATAATCAAGGCTAAAACTATGCACAACAGCTAAAGATGAAAACCCAAGACAAATGTTATATAAAAGAAAATATAACACTACCTTTAAGCCCACTCTCCACTCCTTCTTTCAGAGAGATGGCTGGTAGAACTTATTGTAAACAGATTTCAACACTTTCAAGTGAAACCTGGAATTAGCGTTGCCTAGTGCTGAGAACTAACCACTCCTCCTGCTTACAGAGAGATAGCTGGTAGGACTTAATGTAAACAGGTTCCAATACTTTCAAGTACTATAAAATCAGACATATTGCTAGTTTTTCACCAAATGTTCACTGTCACTGAACCTGTTGTGTTTAAGAACCTATACAATTGTAACCCTTAATAATATTGGTTGTTCCATGCTTCCAACCTTTGACCTGTCCTACCTACATAGCACTGACATCAAAATTCATAAATTACCAAACTGATACGATAGGTTGATAGCATATTCTTCCAGAACAGTCTTGACATAGTTCGAACACTAAAAAAAAAATATGTGAATTGGCAGAAAGATAAAATGAAATAATAATAAAAAAATTGTATAATTGTAATTTTGTGTCAACGAAAATTTTTACAAAAACTTGAAAAATTTCATGAAAATATAAAATTTTACAAAAATGTGAAAATTTTACTAAGATGTAAAACTTGACATAAAATATGAAAAATCTAACAAAAGTATGAAAACTTTCATGGATTAAAATTTCAAATCTGAGCCTATTTGCAATCTAGCCAAATTTATATATATATATATATATATATATATATAATATAAGTGGTTAATACATATATATATATATATATATATATAATATAAGTGGTTAATACATATATATATATATATAATATAAGTGGTTAATACATATATATATATATATATATATATAATATAAGTGGTTAATACATATATATATATATATATATATATATAAGTAATACATATATATATATATATATATATATATAAATATATATATATATATATATATAAATATATAAATATATATATATATATATATATATATATATATATATATATATAATTAGTAGGTTTTAGGTATTCATATCTTTACATAAGTTGAGATTCACAAGTTTATGTGGTAGCTACGAGATATTTACACACTGTTATGTGCACTTATGTACACAACGCATCTATTTTTATATGTGCATTTTCCCCTCTTTTTTCCTGTATTATTATTATAACCATTATTATTATTATTATTATTTTGTCTATTTTTTCAGCACTGACAATGGTATTCCAAAATTATTTTTTATCAAAATGTTTTAGCCCTTTTTTTTTTCTGTTCCTTTCCCCATTTTTCTCTTTCATTTTATTTTTATTACCTATTTCCCTCTGTTCCCACACTATTTTCCTATCCAGCCAAATCTCTCAGCACTGATCACACACACACACACACACACACACACAATGGACGTCTTCCCCACCCCAAATCCAATGACCTCTTCCTCTATGTTCAAAATCTCACTCCCCTACTACCTACACCAATAAGGACAAAACAGCCTAATTTTTGAATCTAAGTTTATTTTGATAAGAATTTTTGCACAGCGAGGAGATCAAATTTTTACTAATAATACGATCTACACAAGCAGTCACACCAACCACAAGGACAACAATTGGTTAGTCTTCCCTGTTTCTCTGTTTATTTCTCACACCAATGATGAAGGACACAGGCATGCTCGAAAATTTCAGACTTAAAACCTTAATTTCCTTGCTTCATTTTTGTCGTGTGGTTAATAATTAATATTTAATAAATATTTTTCATACTGATCACATTGGTAACCTTTTGTTTGCCTTTGTTTTATTAACCAACCTATCTATTATATATATATATATATATATATATAAGTCATTCTGTGTCAAATCAACAAGGGTCGGTCTGATGATCACTGACACAGATTTTTTCAAATTTAGTACACTTATAGAGCTTCATGATATACATTGAATGCTACATATTTTACATCTCTAGGTCAAAGGGTTCCCAAAATATGACCTTTGCCAAAAATGGTGAATTTTGAAAAATAGTTACAAGGTTTAAATATCAATATCTACGTTGTTTTTTCACTTACAAAACTAAATTATATACCATTTTTAAGTACTTGGATAAATCTAAAAGTTGATCTACTTATTCTTTTGTTTAAATTTGACGGTGACCTTAAATTTGACCTTCAATTTCTCAAAAAGGATACCTTTAATTTTTTTTAAAAATTTGACAACAAAGTTGTCTGCCTTATGATGAGATATATACAAAATTTTGTTGTGGATTTTTGACTGTGGACTGAGTTATAAGGGTTTTACTGAGTTGGGCCAAATTCAAAATGGCGGATTTTGGTATTTGCCACTGAATGTTAACATTTTCATATCTCCTAATATGATCAAGTCATAAAGAACAGGGGTAAAGAATAATATAAAGCAAGCAAACAATATATTTAGGGCAAATTAACAGTAATATGGCAAAGCAACAGTAATACAGCAAAAAGTTCAAACTAAGAATTGGGTTTGATACACAAGAACAAATTCAGATAAATGAACATAGCATTCTGACTTCAAAACAAGACAGATCAGGACTGAGTTAGATGAAACCAAGAACTGGCCTATCTTATTAGCTAGGAAGAAATCCCAGTATGTGTTTGTGTGGTTCTGCCTTTAAATTGGGGAGGTGAAAATGTTTTGCAGTCACTTCCACTTTGGATCGGAACCAACACATTGGGTCTGAAGATTGCTTAAGGTGGGGAGTGAATTCACTATCAATAATTAACCAAGTTACTGGGCTCAAGAAATAGTTTTGATTGATTTTTCTTATTATATAAACAGCTTAATGGTGGGGAAAAAATAATACCATAATCCTTTATGTATAGATCACTATACATATAAGACACAGTTCAAAAATGCAGAGAAATTCCAGGGAATAAATAGCTTATTATCATGTATAAAAATGCAGTTAATTTTAGAGCAAAGAAAATGATCAAAACTTGTGGAAAAGGAAGAAAAAAAAAAGGACATTTTGTTTCTCTCCCACAAGAAATACAGGGTGTCCATAAAGTTCGTGTGCACTTTAAAAATCAAGCGTGCTTAAAAGAGAAATTGCTGCCCCAATATATATATATATATATATATATATATATATATATACATATATACATACATACAGGGTGTCCATAAAGTTCGTGTGCACTTTAAAAAATTTATAACTTTATTTGTATTTGCGATAGAAATAATCTGTAAAAAATGTTATAAAGTTTGATGTACCTAGTTTTAAGTATAGCTAAAATAACTAATGTGATTTCAGGCATTACTGTAAATCAGTTGGCAAATGTTTTCCGTGAACTGCAAAATCGTATTACCCTTTGTATTGCTAATGATGGAGGACATATGGAAACTTAAATAAAATTTCAATAAAACCTTAAAATTTCTTAGATTTCTCAGGTTGGGGTATAGATCTGTGTAGTAGGTATTGTCAGTGAGATCATTATTATCATCAGTTTCTTGTGGTACCTCTGTTGGCCCCTGTTTTTGTACAAATTCCTCAGATGGAATTTTATTCTTGATGCTGTCAAGCTTGTTTGAGATGCAGAATTTCTGGAAGGCTTTGACAATGACAGCAGCATCCAACTCTTCCCAGACATTGACAATCCAATTGTAGATGTCTATATTTCTGAGATGAGGTATTATGTACATTATTTACATTATTCGGACTATTGTCCTCATCTTTGTCGCCATATTCATTACAACGTTTCAGCCATTGTATGCTTCGATCTTCTTCAGGTGGTTGGAATGTCGAACTGAACCCTTTATTTTGCTCACTGGGGTAGACTGTTCTAGTTCCACATGCCATGTTTAATGGATGTCAGTTATCAGTTATCTCCTGTTAATTTTCCCTCTGCCTTAACTGGGGATTGAACTCACACTCTTTGGATCCTGTCACTGGATCTAACCAACGCCTTTATCCACTGTGCCATGTGTCCTTGAAATAAAGGGTTAAGTTTGACATTCCAACTAACTGAAGAAGGCCGGAGCGTACAACAGCCGAAACGTTGTAGTAAAAATGGCGACAAAGATGAGGACAATGCCAATTGTAGATGTTTTCAAGCTATGGTTTTTCTCATTTTGTCACCTGATGTGTAGATGTGATTTATCTCCCTTTGTTACAATATGCTATTAAATAGATATCTTTCCAGTAAACAAATAAATCCAATTTTGTCCATTTTGAGTCCGGGAAAAAATGAGATTGATTTCTAAACTAAAGTATAAGACGCAGCAGATTTTTGGACACTATTTTGGATGAAAGAAAAACCTGCATCTTATGCCCACAAGATTAAGGTAGATAAAGGGTTCAATTCAAAATTTCATGAAGCTTACCCAGATTGACAAGAACCTAATGAAGGCCGTATGGCAAAATGACTGAAATGTTGTTTAATAACACCAAAAATGGGATTGATTTCTAAACTAAAGTATAAGACGCAGCAGATTTTTGGACACTATTTTGGATGAAAGAAAAACCTGCATCTTATGCACATAATGTGGCACCTTGCATTATTAGAAATATTCATAGAAATATGATTTAATTTTTTCTTACTCGGTTACTAAACAGGTTGTTGATTTTTTTTTTAAAACGGAAAATAACTGAGTTGAAAATAATTCACTAAGATTGTACTAGACGATCTTAAGGGAAGAAGAAGGAAAGAAAAGAAAAAAAAGAAAAGAAAGAAGAAGAGAGAAAAAGAGTTGTATGATGCATGACCCAATTGAGGGTGGAGATAGAGTCAGAAAGAGATTTAGGTCAGCGTCTTGGCGATTTTCGAAAGACAATTGGAAGAATAGAATTATAAATAATAAGAAGAAAGAAAGGAAAAAAAAAGACATGATATCAAAACGGGCCGCTGATGTAGACCAGATATCGTCAAAGCATCTGACCGACTTTTTTGCGTGGAGACTCCTTATCAATTTGGTTTAGAACAATAGAAATGAAATTTTTAATCAGAGAAAAGTGTTTTTGGGTTGAGGGGAGTTACGGTGGAACGATATACAGATCTTGACCTGTTAAGAATTGGACACCCACGTTAATAAAAGTAGAGACATTTCAATGTAGATAATTAAGATTTTCGACTATCAGGAAAAACAAAGAGGTAAAAAGAGGGACAATTGCTTTTGGCTCACAGAGGGCGCCAAGAAGGCGGAAAGATCCTTTCTAAAAGTCAAGACTAATTAGCAGCGGGCTGTTTGACAAAGTCCAGGTGAGAGAAAGCCAAAAAAGATTGTCATTTTGTGTACGTGCAAAAGGGAAAAATTGGATTTTGTTTTTTTTAAACAAGAACGATGTAACCACGCCCGCAAACAGAGGGGAGAGGATGTTCGATCAATAACAATTGGTCGAATACGATCACGTGACCTGCGGAAGAAAAGGAAAGAAATGTTCGACCAATAACAATTGGTCGAATACGATCACGTGACTTGCGGAAGAAAAGGGAAAGAAATGCTCGATCAGGAACGATTGGTTGAAAAGCGGTCACCTGACATACGAGAGACTAAGAGAGATGGATGTGCGCCGCCCCACCAAAGGTACTGCGAGGAAGTAGGGGCAAAACAATAGCGATAATGGAGAAGACAGAATTAATGCAGTTTTTGGAATTATCGAGAAAACCCTGACGCCGACAGACCCACCCCAGTTTGTTGCGGCGTCAATAAAAGCAGGGCCCCAATCGACAAAAATGAGTTCATCCCGGACGGCAGCGAGAAAAGAACCCTCAGACAAGAAGAACTTCCAGCCCAAGTAGATGAAGAAGAAGATTGCCTGAAAGCCTGAGAAGAATTGGAGCTGCAGACAAGCGTAAAGTCGATGAGAAGTTAAAGTTCAGCTCCGGACGGCAGTGAGAAGAGACCACCTCAGACGACAGAGAGTTGCGGCTAAGTTGAAACAAGAAATCTTCCACCAAGTTGAAACAGGAAAACTACCAGCCCAAGCAGACGAAGAAGAAGAAATACAACTCAAGTCGGAGAGAAGAATCAACTGCGAATGATCGATAGAAATTAGCCCCAGTGTCGAACTGAACCACACTCCGACATACATACATGATTCTAGAAAGTAGGTAATTCGACATTTTTCTATTGTGTGATAGAAGCTTGGTGCCATAGTCCACAGAGCGGTCGGGAAATGAGAACACTTTTGTTTTTATGTAACGGACTTTAAGATATAAAAAGGTTGTTACCCTTTTTTTATCAGCAATTTTGTTTGGTGTCGTGAGTTTTTATTTTATTTGTGTTTTGCCACCCCGTCGGACTCAACTTGTATCGGCCCCGATCCCTGCTGGTCCCGTCGGTCTAAGATCTAAACACAGCGTGGGTAGACAGACCGGAGATCGGTATAGTTGCTTTAGTGACCAGGTATTGGAAGCGAGTCGGGGAAAGGCGAGGCTGGTGATCATCTGACCAAAGGGTTGGAGCGCACGCTTGGACCCAGGAGGAGCGACCAGGAGGAGCGACGTCACGTTGGCGCCGTAACCAAAGGATCCGACACTGGGCCAGGTGTGTAACCGTCCACAAGTGGTGCCGTGACCAACAGATCAACCCTGAGACAGCCACGTCACATATGGTGCCGTGGTGACCGAGGGATTTCAACCCTGAGAAGACCACGATCGACCACCGTTGCTGAAAATTCAGACAGAACTCAGAACGACCGGGACCAAAAGGAAAAGAAAGAACAGAATCGTCTGTAAGGTAGGACACCTTGTTTTGTTTCCCAACCTCGATTGTTGCTGTATAGACTGTCTTTCTCTGTAGACATGTCAGATTATGATTCGGATAGAGCAGTGGGGGGTGAAGAAGAAGTAGGGCGGGGGTTGTCAGTGGATCTAAGGAAGCTGTTGGGTGGACCCGAGGGTCCCAGTATTTGATGGCAGCGGGAAGGAGTTTAAAAACTGGCTGGCAATCCTCGAGAAGAGACCCGAACCATCTACGAGCTCGGACCAAGAAACCCTGTACCTGGCATACGATGCCACAAAGGGAAAAAGCGTCTGAGTTCGTAGGGGGGGGCTTTGGAAAATCATCCCCGCTTGGCTTGGGAAGAAATAAAAAACTGCTGACCAAAGAGTTCGCCGACGAAGGTACGCCATAGAGGCCATGAGGGCCCTTTTAAAACTGACACAGCTACGGGATGAAACCCGGGAGAATTGGGGGCCCGAGCGGGAAGCTATAAATCATTGGCATTCCCGAAGTGGTCAGGGATAACGCGGTTATGCAGGCTCAACTGGCGGACCTGTATGTAGAGGCGCTGAGCGACGAGCGTGTTAAATCACGACGTATTGAAAGAAGGACCGCTCAGACTGTCGGCAGCGATAGAGCAGCCAGGGAGAGCCAGGGGTGTGGGATAAAGTGAAGAGGTGTGGGAAGAAGCAGATACCAAGTCAAGAGGCTGGAGGAAGGGGGGAGGGCGGAAGAGCCCCCGTGTGGAATCAGAGGGTTAAGGAAGAGGTGGATCGGCAGAATCAGGGGATGAAGAAGAGGACCCCAATAGAAGGGCATGGTCGACCAGGCATGGCTTTTATAAGCCCACGCCAGGTCGACACGGGCTGGTCTGCTGGACCTGTGGGGTACGAGGACCACAGGCGGTGGAATGTCCGACGAAGTGGGGGTTGCCCCCAGACTTCGATCGTGACAGATGCATCAGGTGTGGTAAGAAAGGACACCTGGCCAAGTGGTGCGGGCTGAGGAAGGGTGCCCCACCAATATTAACAAAGAAGGCCGAGCCCAAGAAAAGCCAGCGGGCCACCCCAGAATTAAGAGGGAGGGTGGCCCAGTTAAAAAGGAGAGAAATAAAAACTTGGACCAGTGGGTGGGCGAACCGCTTGAATAGAGGACGGGTTCCCCCGAGGATAGACACAAGGCCAACCCAGTTAAAAAGGAAAGAGCAAAATGTTGGACATGTGGTCGGGCGTGGCCACTTTATGGCAAGCTGTCCAGCAAGAAGGTGCTGGTTTTGCAGGAGGCCAGGACACCTGAAAAGAAACTGTATTCTTAGAAACGGCCATGGGAGACCGGAGAGGTCCGGCCGGGGTCGCCCAGGTGCAGGGGGGCGCAGAACTCCACCCTCAAAAAAAATGAAGGTGATATATTACTACCGGTGCCTATGGCTGGGTTAACCCAAAGGTGGGGACCCAGGAAGAAGAAAGCTCAAGTGTTCTCTTCGCTAACGAAGAGAGAGAACTATCCTGTAGAGCAGAGATAGGTGGTAGAGAGATGAGGGCTTTGGTGGACACAGGAGCATCTGTGTCATTGATGAGAGAGGAAACATACAGGCGGGTGAAACGGAAGAGAAGGTTACGGGAAGCGGACATAGAGATCACGCAAGCAGATGGGGCCCCCCCCTGGAGATAAAAGGGATGGTGAGGCCCCCGGTGAGGATTGGGAGGGTGAAAAGCACCCCAAAATTTTACGTAACCCCCGACCTGTGTACGGAGGCAATCTTGGGAGAAGATTGGCTCCGGAGCCAGAGGGCCCAGATCGAGTTTAATCCTACTGTGTTGGTGGTGAACGGCGAGAGAACGCCATTGGGATGCCCACCAGAGGAAGAGATAACCATAGTGGTGGAGGAAGATGTAAAGTTACCTCCTAGGACCGCAGTGTCGGGAAAGGGTAGGCTAATGTCAGAAAAAAAGGTACGGAGAGGACCTCTGCAGTTGGCAGTTGTAGAAGGAAAGGGCCTAGAAGATAACGAGGTAACCCTATGCGAAACGGTAGTGGAGGCAGCCGAGTTGGTGCCCATAATGATGGTGAACCAGGCCCAAAAGACTATAAAGGTTAGGAGAGGGAGAAGATAGGGAGAGCACTTCCCCTACAAACTCTGAATCGGGTGAGATTCGAGGAGGAACGAAGGAAGCTAGTAGAGCAAACAAAAGGAATCTTAGATGAGGATATATTAGCACCGGATCAATTTAGAACCAGAGTGGGGGGTCTGTTAAGGAACAATCGAGATGTGGTAGCCCAGTCAGATAAGGAACTAGGTCAGACCCACACAGTCGAAATGAAAATCGACATGGAGACCACCCCCTGTGAAATTAAAAACCCCACCGAACACCTATACATAAAAGACCCCTTGTAGAAGAGGCAGTAGAGGAAATGTTGGAAGCTGGGATGATCGAAAGATCGATCTCTCCTTGGAGCTTCCTAATAGTAATAGTAGGTAAGAAAGATGGCGGCCACCGTTTCTGTGTAGATTTTAGAAAGCTGAATTCTATATCGAAGCCGTTACGGTGCCATTGCCATTGATAGACGACATTTGGCATTATTAGGAAGGCAAAGTACTTCTCTACGTTGGACTTGAGGTCCGGTATTCGCAAGTAGCCCTGGATGAGACTGACAAGGAGAAGGCCGCATTCGCGTGTCACCTGGGACTGTTTCAGTTCAGAGTGATGCCATTCGGTTTAGCTAATGCCCCGGGAGTCTTCCAACAGCTAATGTCAATAGTGTTAGGAGGATACGAGAGCTTTGCCATGGCGTATTTAGACGATATCTTGATATTTTCGGAGACAGTGGAACAACACTTTTTTCATTTAAGACAGGTGTTGGGAAGGTTGAGGAAACACGGATTAAAATTGAAATTGTCAAAGTGTCAGTTTCTGAGGGAAGAAACTAGGTATTTAGGCTTCGTCATAAACGGAGACGGTATTAAACCCGACATGGATAAGGTAAAGGTCATAAAGGAAATGCCAGAGCCTAAGACAGTGAGGCAGGTAAGAGGTTTTATAGGAGCTATAGGTTACTACCGGCGCTTCGTTCCGGCATTTTCAAGAATTGCCATACCGCTAGTGGCCCTGACGAAGAAATACGCTAGGTTCAAATGGACAGAGGACTGTCAACGAGCATTTGATTCGCTAAAGGAACAGTTGACAACCGTTCCACTGCTGACGTATCCAGACCTCAGCAAGCCCATGATATTATACACGGATGCCAGTGAGCAGTGTGTAGGGGCAGTACTTACCCAGCCGTGTCCTGATAAGGAAGGACCAGTGCCAGGCATACCAGAGGAAGTACCAATATACTTCCCTCTCCATAAGCTCTCAGAGACACAACAGAGGTGGCCAGTAATAGAGAGGGAAGCATATGCTATCATGTATGCTCTCCAAAACTGGACTACTATTTAAATGGTGCGGTCTTCACTATAAAGACAGACCACAAGCCTCTGCAGTACCTATTGCAGGCAGAGTGGACAAATAATAAGAAAATTCAACAGTGGGCACTTAAGTTAAGTGGCTACCACCAAGATAGAGTATTTGGCAGGAAAGGAAAACACGTACAGATTTACTCTCAAGAATACCGAAACAACTGGAAGAAAGATCTGTAAGGGTAGAACAGGGAGTAGATGATAAAGCCTATAGAATAGGAGTAATTAACTCTAATAAGCTAAAAGATCGCCCTATATTAGAATCGGACGAAGAAGGGGACGCCCAGATAATAACCGATCCTTACTGGACAGAAGGGATTGAGAAGGAGCAAGCAGACAGTGAAATAGCTGCTCTGAGAGAGAAGGTGAAGTCAGGAGAGACCACCAAGTATGCCATAATAGAGGAAAGGCTGTATTATCTCTCAGGAAGGGATGAAGAAGTCAAACCCAAGTTGTATGTGCCCAAAAGTTTAAGACCAGAGATATTGGAACAGTGCCACGAAAGGTTGGGTCACATGGGAATTGATAGGACATGTGATCTCATAGGAAGAAAGTACTATTGGCCCAAACCACGGAGAAGTCACTAACTATGTTCGAAGTTGTGTAGTGTGCCAGTCGCAGAGCAGAAGGCAGGAAATGGCACCCTTGGAGGAAACAGACGTACCAAACTTCCCTTCGAGAAAGTGAGTATGGATGTATCAGGACCATATGGGGAAACTGCACAAGGAAACAACTATATAGTGAGTTTTGTCGATTGGCTAACAAATTGGCCTGAGGCATTTGCAGTACCAGACAAGAAGGCCAGAACTGTGGCCGGGTTGATAATAAGTGAAATCTTCCCTAGGTATGGTGCCCTGTGCAATTGGTAACAGATAATGGCACGGAGAATGTGAACAGCATCATGAGAGAGGTTTTGACAGGTTTGAATGTAGAGCACATAAAAACATCCCCATATCACCCCCAGGAAATGCTAAAGTGGAAAGGTTTCATAGAACCTTGGGAGATGTATTGGCCAAGTTGGTCAGAGAAAACATTGGAAATTGGGACTTGTATTTGACGCAGGCTCTGGCGGCCGTGAGATTTACGATAAACGAAACCTCCAGATTTTCTCCTTATTTTTTTGTTGTTTGGCAGAGACGTGGTCCTGCCTGTAGATAACCTACTGAAGCCCCGAAGAAGGTATATGGGAGAAGATCATCATCAACTATTGCTGGAACAGCAACATAAGATATTCGTACAGGCCAGAAGAAGAATAAAGAGGGCCCAGAAGAAAAGAAATGAGAGGGTGAATGCTGAAAGAAAGGTGGTAGAATTGAAGGTTGGAGACCCTGTCTACTATAAAATCCACCAGAGAGAAGGAAAACTGGACCAGAGATGGGAACCGTACTACCGGATAGTAGAGCAGACGGGGCCCAGTATCATATGTAATATGGGATCAAGTGGCAGGACGAGCGAGGAGGGTTCATGCCAATGATCTGAAGAAGGCTGAAATAGCTAACCTGAAATGAGCGAGCGAGGCCTAAGAAGACAAGGAAAAGGAAGGTAACTCTGGTTGAACCGGAAGGAATGGAGACGGAGGAAGACTCCGAAGAAGATGAGGAGATAGGTCAACTTGACCAGATAAACGGAAGCAGTCCAGTGATGGAGTTGGAACCCTCAGCGGGGATTAGCGATGTTCAGTCGTCGACTGAATCAGTGCAGAGAAGACCCGTGAGATCGCCATCACACCCCCATGTCCGAAGAAAAGGAAGAAAAAGACGAAGAGGTCCAATCAGGCAGTCGAAGGCTCTAAAAAGAGACACCCTGAACAGGGACGAAGGACCCAGCGAGTGGGAAGAGGAGGATCGAATACCCTTTCCCAGCTTAGGGAAAGGATAAAGAACAGGAGAAGTTTAGACATAGAGTCGAGAGGTATTGAAGACATTCAAGGCGAAGACTCTAAACAGAAAGAAGAATCAGGGGATGGAGAAGAGGACAAAAAAAAAAACCTCCTGGACGAGAATTAAACACAGAAAGAAGGTTAGAGGTTGAACAGGAATCACCTCAGTGAAGATGAGATCAGGGAGGGAGAAGAACCCCAAATCTCAGTAGAACAAAAAGGGCTGTGCAGAATAGAAGCATTTAGTGTCAACAGATAACGACACTGGCTCATCCAAGATCCTATTGGCTGACTATGGTAGATGTGAAGTGAAGGGATGGAGATGCGGGCTGCACCTCACGAGGAACGGAAGATCATTGGCATTATTGATTGGCCACCAGTGGTGTCATGAAGTACGACCTTTAGAGTGGGCGCCACGCACACCTGACCAGACCATTCTGTCTGCTAGGGGTTAGTTAGAGGAGGGAAGAGCCGAACTTAGAAAAAGAAGTTATGAAATGATTGAGTGATGAGTCGAGCGAGACTAAGTAGTTGTGAAGAATAACAACAAGAGAATTTGTTACCTTTCAGGAATGATAGCTAGGTACAAGGTGGAAGCAGACTACATAGCATTAAATTCGGGGAGAACGAAATTCATGTTGCTATCAGCTGAAGAAGCTAGCAGGTGTAGAGATGATACCCTGGGGACTTGTACCTCGTTGAGCCCTATCTATAAAACTGGTAACCGCAGACTGTGCATACTAGAATTGTTTGAAGGGAGGGGGGAAGGAATCAAAAGAATCTGCCAAGTAGAGGTATTAACAGGCTCGGCATTACCACAAGCTATCAGTGTTTCAGACGGGGTGTGGGCAGTAGCCACACAGAAACATATCAGCCTATCTAGGGTATGTGGGGGAGAGTCCACAAGGACATTAAGAATAAGGCCACCGTTATCCCTGGTGACGCTACCCATGGATGTTCGGGTGGTTGGGGTGTCCATCTCCTTGCCCCCTATTACCAGATGGAAGAAAGGTATGAAGAAAAAGATTCACTCATAGAGATGATTGGTAGAGGCTTAGTCAATTGTACAGAATTATGGGAGCCGATAGTGAAGAGATTCTCTAATGTTACCTTAAATAAGATGCCAGTATTAATGAAGCCAATAGAAAAGATCGATATGGATCACTTAAGAGATAAGTTAAGTGCGTTGGGAGACGAAGGTGTAGCTTGGGAAGACGATGAGCAGATCGCGATAAGTTGGTCAATAGTAATGGGTACATTCCTAGTTGTAGCCATCGGGGGGTGTAATAATATGGAAGATTAAGAGTAAGAGAAGGTTAGCGAACGACGGTCTGGTGAGCATGCAACAGCTCGAGAGGGAGATGCCGAGCGGTGTTCCTTACTCAGACAGGACTGGCGAAGAAATTGCTGAAAGACCAATGGAGGAGGCTGGCGTGAGACCACCACGTGCGGCGGAAAACCTCCACAGCAGAGAGAGGAAAACATTGACCAAGAAGAACAAACCCTAGTGAACACATCTGCACCTACAAACACACGCACACATTACCTTGCATGTAAAACAAAAGAAAATGAAAAAAGAACATTTCATTGCATGTAGAACAGAAGAAAAATGAAAAGAACATTACATTGCATGTAGAACAAAAAGAAAATGAAAAGAACATTTCATTGTATGTAGAACAGAAGAAAATGAAAAAGAACATTTCATTGCATGTAGAACAGAAGAAAATGAAAAGAACATTACATTGCCTGTAGAACAAAAGAAAATGAAAAGAACATTTCATTGCATGTAGAACAAAAGAAAATGGAAAGAACATTTCATTGCATGTAGAACAAAAGAAAATGGAAAGAACATTACCCTTGCATGTTAGAAAGTAGAATAGAATTGCATGAGACAAATGCATGGTGCATGTTAAATGATGTAATTGGGTTTAGGTGTCATTTACGGGCAAATGACAAATCGGTTAGGGAGGATTGTGGCACCTTGCATTATTAGAAATATTCATAGAAATATGATTTAATTTTTCTTACTCGGTTACTAAACAGGTTGTTGATTTTTTTTTTAAAACGGAAAATAACTGAGTTGAAAATAATTCACTAAGATTGTACTAGACGATCTTAAGGAAGAAGAAGGAAAAAAAAAAAAAAGAAAAGAAAGAAGAAGAGAGAAAAGAGTTGTATGATGCATGACCCAATTGAGGTGGAGATAGAGTCAGAAAGAGATTTAGGTCAGCGTCTTGGCGATTTGAAAGACAATTGGAAGAATAAATTATAAATAATAAGAAGAAAGAAAGGAAAAAAGACATGATATCAAAAACGGGCCGCTGATGTAGACCAGATATCGTCAAAGCATCTGACCGACTTTTGCGTGGAGAGACTTTTTATCAATTTGGTTTAGAACAATAGAAATGAAATTTTTAATCAGAGAAAAGTGTTTTTGGGTTGAGGGGAGTTACGGTGGAGCGATATACAGATCTTGACCTGTTAAGAATTGGACACCCACGTTAATAAAGTAGAGACATTTCAATGTAGATAATTAAGATTTTCGACTATCAGGAAAAACAAAGAGGTAAAAAAGAGGGACAATTGCTTTTGGCTCACAGAGGGCGCCAAGAAGGCGGAAAAGATCCTTTCTAAAGTCAAGACTAATTAGCAGCGGGCTGTTTGACAAAGTCCAGGTGAGAGAAAGTTAAAGATTGTCATTTTGCATGCACGTGCAAAAGGAAAAAATTGTTTTTTTTTTTTTTTTTAAACAAGAACGATGTAACCACGCCCGCAAACAGAGGGGAGAGGATGTTCGATCAATAACAATTGGTCGAATACGATCACGTGACCTGCGGAAGAAAAAGGAAAAATGTTCGACCAATAACAATTGGTCGAATACGATCACGTGACTTGCGGAAGAAAAGGGAAAGAAATGCTCGATCAGGAGCGATTGGTTGAAAGCGGTCACCTGACATACGAGAGACTAAGAGAGATGGATGGATGTCGCCCCACCAAAGGTACTGCGAGAAAGTAGGGCGAAAACAATAGCGATAATGGAAAGACAGAATTAATGCAGTTTTTGGAATTATCGAGAAAACCCTGACGCCGACAGACCCACCCCAGTTTGTTCTTGGCGTCAATAAAAGCAGGGCCCCAATCGACAGAAAAATGAGTTCATCCCGGAGTTGGGCTGAGGCAGCAGGACGGCAGGAAAAGAACCTCAGACAAGAAGAACTTCCAGCCCAAGTAGATGAAGAAGAAGATTGCCTGAAAGCCTGAGAAGAATTGGAGCTGCAGACAAGAAGAAGTCGATGAGAAGTTAAAGTTCAGCTCCGGACGGAAGTGAGAAGAGACCACCTCAGGCGACAGAGAGTTGCGGCTAAGTTGAAACAAGAAATCTTCCACCAAGTTGAAACAGGAAAACTACCAGCCCAAGCAGACGAAGAAGAAGAAATACAACTCAAGTCGGGAGAAGAAGAATCAACTGCGAATGATCGATAGAAATTAGGCCCCAGTGTCGAACTGAACACACTCCGACAGACATACATGATTCTAGAAAGAAGAAATTCGACATTTTTCTATTGTGTGATAGAAGCTTGGTGCCATAGTCCACAGAGCCGGTCGGGAAATGAGAACACTTTTGTTTTATGTAACGGGACTTTAAGATATAAAAGGTTGTTACCCTTTTTATCAGCAATTTTGTTTGTGTCGTGAGTTTTATTTTATTTGTGTTTTGCCACCCCGTCGGACTCAACTTGTATCGAAGTTGATCCCTGCTGGTCCCGTCTGTCTAAGATCTAAACACAGCGAAGAAGACAGACCGGAGATCGCTAGAAGTTGCTTTAGTGACCAGGTATTGAGCTGCGCAGTCGGGAAAGGCGAGGCTGGTGATCATCTGACCAAAAGGGTGCAGCGAACGCTTGGACCCAGGAGGAGCGACCAGGAGGAGCGACGTCACCGTTGGCGCCGTAACCAAAGGATCCGACACTGGGCCAGGTGTGTAACCGTCACAATAAGATAAAGAGTTCAATTCAAAATTTCATGAATGTTACCCAGATTGACAAGGACCTAATGAAGGCCGTATGGCAAAAATGACTGAAATGTTGTTTTAATAACACCAAAAATGAGATCAATAGTCTGCATGTAAATAATGTTAACTCTTCATCCCTGGAATTCAAACAGAAACTGAAACCTTGTCTATGCATGCTGGATTTAAATGAAGTTGGCACTAAAAATACAATCATTGTTTCATTTTTATTTATCACCTGAATATTTATTTCTTTATTTGTAATCATTAGAATACATGTAAGCTTTGACCTATTTATTAAATCCTACCTGTGATATCACAACTCATGTAAATAACTCATTAGGTTATGATACACCAGTGCTACTTAGTCAAAATCTAGTTTGTTTTGAATGAAAAATCCTACGTCTGATTGAGTGACTATTAGGCCTCAAACTCAACCCAGACCTCAAGTGGAACTTGTACATATGATCCATCACTAAAGATGCAGGAAAACTGGTCGGTTCCTTGTACCACTCCAGTAAGTAACTGACTCCTCATGCTATTGTCTACCTTTATAAGACCCGGATCAGGCCTTAGAGTGCTAATGTAATCTTCAGGCAAGAGTCTCAATAGAGTCCAAAAGCATGTCTGTGTCCTTGTGGGTGACAAATTATTTTCCACCCTGCAACTTCTTTCTCACAGATGAGACATCACAAGCCTCTCACTGCTCTCCCATGACTTCCATGGAAAGTGGTTAGATGAACTACATTCCTTAGTTCCAACAGTTCTGTCATGGATAAGACCCACTATGCCATGCACATTGTAGCAAACCACTCATTCCATATTCTACCCAAGCTGCTTCTTCCTGCAAACCACTGCTCCCAAGAGGATGTTTTCCCAATCACTACAATCCTAATCTGTTCAAGTCTAGGGTTAACCATTACCTTCCCCACCTATCCACATAAACTGTGCCTCTTACATGGTAACATTCTACCTCAAGTAACTCCCAGGCCTTCTACAAGGTGAACCTCAATGTAAAAAAAACAAAAAACACACAGGATTACAGTAAATTAAAATCTTAAAATCCTAAAATCAGAAAAAATGAAAAGAACTTACTGTTTTTTGTCTTTTGCATAAATCTGTTTGCAAATTTCTTTGGTGATATTCCTAAGTTTACCAATATAGGCTGACATCTCAGACACATTGAGGTACCGGGGGTTGTTATGATGCAAATGTTGAGCCAAGAAGTTTATGGGGTTGAAATTGGGGCAGACATTGTTATTCTTTGTCAGCTGCCGAAGCTCAACTTCTTGGAGTAATCTTTCAATGCTGACAATCAATGTTGGCATCAGTAGTTCAATTGTAGATCCCTCATCTTTCAAAACATTCCAGAGACGATGTCCAGAAAATATTCTTGTGGGAATTTCGGAAGCCAATGTCAACATATAACTTTTCTCGACTGTGGCATTCGGCGCAAAGCTTCTTGCAATAAGTCTCTGCATCAGGTGTATTGTGGGATCAGTTTCATCAGAACCAAAGAAGTCATGATTGCCTGACTCAGAAAGCATTTTACTCATCATCTGGTCAGAAATTACAGTTTTAATTGTTGTTGTATGTATGTGTTGTTGATAATGAATCAATTCAAGATAAGCTGCATCAAGTGACAAAAAATCAATCAAATGACAACTGAAATCAAAAAATGAATAAATTTTTAATGATATTACTTGTAATATTAACACTAAAGACATCACAAAGATTAATAAGAATCACATGATACATTTGACTTACATGTACTATATAATATAATAAATATTTAAAAGATATTGCAATCAAGACATTTTAATATTTTAATCTTTTGCCTTCCTCAAGACATTAAATAACCCATTTCCTGAAGACAAGGATCTGTTCTATCCCTTCTTAGTAATTAATAAAGATAATAACCAAAGAGATTTTTCCTAGATGTAGTCTTTTTAATCTTTGCCTTCCTGAAGACATTAAATAACACATTTTAAGGATCTGTTCTATTCCTTCTTAGTAATTAATAAAGATAATAACCAAAAAGAGAGATTTTCCTAGATGTAGTCTTTTAATCTTTTGCCTTCCTGAAGACATTAAATAACCCATTTGCAAGGATCTTTTTCTATTCCTTCTTAGTAATTAATAAAGATATTAACCAAAGATCGAAAAAGAGAGATTTTCCTAGATGCAGTCTTTTAATCTTTGCCTTCCTGAAGACATTAAATAACATTTGCAAGGAACAGTAATTTGCAAGAGATTTTCCCAGATTCTTTTTTAATCCCCATTCTTTGCAAGTAATTAATAAAGATAATAACCAAAGCAGAGATTTTCATAGATGCAGTCTTTTTAATCTTTGCCTTCCTGAAAGACATTAAATAACCCATTTGCAAGGATCTTTTCTATTCCCTTCTTAGTAATTCTTAGTATTTTTCCTAGATAGTCTTTTAAAAGACATTAAAACCAAAAAGAGATTAAGTAATTAATAATGCAGTCTTTTTTGTCTTTTAATCTTTTCCTGAAGACATTAAATAACACATTTGAAAGGATCTTTTCTATTCCTTCTTAGTAATTAATAAAGATAATAACCAAAGAGAGATTTTCCTAGATGCAGTCTTTTAATCTTTGCCTTCCTGAAGACATTAAATAACACATTTGCAAGGATCTGTTCTATCCCCTTCTTAGTAATTAATAAAGATAATAACCAAAAAAGAGAGATTTTCCTAGATGCAGTCTTTTTAATCTTTGCCTTCCTGAAGACATTAAATAACACATTTGCAAGGATCTTTTCTATTCCTTCTAAGTAATTAATAAAGATAATAACCAAAAGAGAGATTTTCCTAGATGCAGTTTTTTAATCTTTTGCCTTCCTGAAGACATTAAATAACACATTTGCAAGGATCTTTTCTATTCCTTCTAAGTAATTAATAAAGATAATAACCAAAAAGAGAGATTTTCCTAGATGTAGTTTTTTAATCTTTGCCTTCCTGAAGACATTAAATAACACATTTGCAAGAGATCTGTTCTATCTTAGTTTTAAAGATAACAACCAAAAAAGAGAGATTTTTCTTAGTAATTAAATAAAGGATAATAACCAAAAGAACTCAAAAGATTTTTCCTAGATGCAGTCTTTTAATCTTTGCCTTCCTGAAGACATTAAATAACACATTTGCAAGGATCTTTTCTATCCTTCTTAGTAATTAATAAAGATAATAACAAAAGAGAGATTTTCCTAGATGCAGTCTTTTTAATCTTTTGCCTTCCTGAAGACATTAAATAACACATTTGCAAGGATCTTTTCTATTCCCTTCTAAGTAATTAATAAAGATAATAATAAAAAGAGAGATTTTCCTAGATGCAGTTTTTTTAAGACATTTGCCTTCCTGAAGACATTAAATAACACATTTGATGCAAGGATCTTTTCTATTCCTTCTAAGTAATTAATAAAGATAATAATAACCAAAACCAAAAGAGAGATTTTCCTAGATGTAGTCTTTTTAATCTTTTGCCTTCCTGAAGACATTAAATAACACATTTGCAAGGATCTTTTCTATTCCCTTCTTAGTAATTAATAAAGATAATAACCAAAGAGAGAGATTTTCCTAGATGTAGTCATTTTTAATCTTTGCCTTCCTGAAGACATTAAATAACACATTTGCAAGGACATTTTTCTATTCCTTCTTAGTAATTAATAAAGATAATAACCAAAAAGAGATTTTCCTAGATGAAGTCTTTAATCTTTTGCCTTCCTGAAGACATTTTAACACATTTTGCCTTCTATTCCCTTCTTAGTATTTAATTAAATAATACACATTTGAGATTTTCCCAGATGTAGTCTTTATTTGCCCCTTCTTATTTGCAAATTAATAAAGATAATAAAGATAATAACCAAAAAGAGAGATTTTCCTAGATGCAGTCTTTTAATCTTTGCCTTCCTGAAGACATTAAATAACACATTTGCAAGGATCTTTTCTATTCCTTCTTAGTATTTAATAAAGATAATAACCAAAAGAGAGATTTTCCTAGATGTAGTCTTTTAATCTTTGCCTTCCTGAAGACATTAAATAAACACATTTGCAAGGATCTTTTCTATTCCTTCTAAGTAATTAATAAAGATAATAACCAAAAAGAGATTTTCCTAGATGTAGTCTTTTTTAATCTTTGCCTTCCCTGAAGACATTAAATAACACATTTGCAAGGATCTTTTCTATTCCCTTCTTAGTAATTAATAAAGATAATAACCAAAAGAGATTTTTCCTAGATGCAGTCTTTTAATCTTTTGCCTTCCTGAAGACATTAAATAACACATTTGCAAGGATCTTTTCTATTCCCTTCTTAGTAATTAATAAAGATAATAACCAAAAGAGAGATTTTCCTAGATGTAGTCTTTTAATCTTTTGCCTTCCTGAAGACATTAAATAACATTTGCAAGGATCTGTTCTATTCCCTTCTTAGTAATTAATAAAGATAATAACCAAAAAGAGATTTTCCTAGATGCAGTCTTTTAATCTTTGGCCTTCCTGAAGACATTAAATAACACATTTGCAAGGATCTTTTCTATTCCCTTCTTAGTAATTAATAAAGATAATAACCAAAAGAGAGATTTTCCTAGATGTAGTCTTTTAATCTTTGCCTTCCTGAAGACATTAAATAACACATTTGCAAGGATCTTTTCTATCCCTTCTTAGTAATTAATAAAGATAATAACCAAAAGAGAGATTTTCCTAGATGTTAAGTCTTTTAATATTTGCCTTCCTGAAGACATTAAATAACACATTTTGCAAGGAGTCTTTTCTATTCCTTCTTAGACATTAAATTAATAAAGATAATAACCAAAAGAGATTTTCCTAGATGCAGTCTTTTTAATCTTTGCCTTCCTGGAAGACATTAAATAACACATTTGCAAGGATCTTTTCTATTCCTTCTTAGTAATTAATAAAGATAATAATCTTGCCTTCCTGAAGACAAGGAGAGATTTTCCTAGATGTAGTCTTTTAATCTTTGCCTTCCTGAAGACATTAAATAACACATTTGCAAGGATCTTTTTCTATCCCTTCTTAGTAATTAATAAAAGATAATAACCAAAAAGAGATTTTCCTAGATGTAGTCTTTTAATCTTTGCCTTCCTGAAGACATTAAATAACACATTTGCAAGGATCTTTTCTATTCCTTCTTAGTAATTAATAAAGATAATAACCAAAAAGAGAGATTTTCCTAGATGCAGTCTTTTAATCTTTGCCTTCCTGAGACATTAAATAACACATTTGCAAGGATCTTTTCTATCCTTCTTAGTAATTAATAAAGATAATAACAAAAAGAGAGATTTTCTTAGATGTAGTCTTTTCAATCTTTGCCCTAGATAAAATAAGTCTTTTAATCTTTTGCCTTCCTGAAGAAGACATTAAATAACACATTTGCAAGGATCTTTTCTATTCCCTTCTTAGTAATTAATAAAGATAATAACCAAAAAGAGATTTTCCTAGATGCAGTCTTTTAATCTTTGCCTTCCCAAGACATTAAATAACACATTTGCAAGGATCTTTTCTATTCCCTTCTTAGTAATTAATAAAGATAATAACCAAAAGAGAGATTTTCCTAGATGCAGTCTTTTAATCTTTGCCTTCCTGAAGACATTAAATAACACATTTGCAAGGATCTGTTCTATTCCCTTCTTAGTAATTAATAAAGATAATAACCAAAAGAGAGATTTTCCTAGATGCAGTCTTTTAATCTTTGCCTTCCTGAAGACATTAAATAACACATTTGCAAGGATCTTTTCTATTCCCTTCTTAGTAATTAATAAAGATAATAACCAAAAGAGAGATTTTCCTAGATGTAGTCTTTTAATCTTTGCCTTCCTGAAGACATTAAATAACACATTTGCAAGGATCTGTTCTATCCCCTTCTTAGTAATTAATAAAGATAATAACCAAAAAGATTTTTTCCTAGATACAGTCTTTTTAATCTTTGCCTTCCTGAAGACATTAAATAACACATTTGCAAGGGATCTTTTTCTATCCCTTCTTAGTAATTAATAAAGATAATAACCAAAAAGAGAGATTTTCCTAGATGTAGTCTTTTAATCTTTGCCTTCCTGAAGACATTAAATAACACATTTGCAAGGATCTTTTCTATTCCCTTTAGTAATTAATAAAGATAATAAACAAAAGAGATTTTCCTAGATGTAGTCTTTTAATCTTTGCCTTCTGAAGACATTAAATAACACATTTGCAAGGATCTTTTCTATTCCCTTCTTAGTAATTAATAAAGATAATAACAAAAAGAGATTTTTCCTAGATGTATCTTTTGCCTTCCCACATTATTAAATCTTTTAATCTTTGCCTTCCTGAAGACATTAAATACACATTTGCAAGGATCTTTTCTATCCCCTTCTTAGTAATTAATAAAGATAATAACCAAAAAGAGAGATTTTCCTAGATGTAGTCTTTTAATCTTTGCCTTCCTGAAGACATTAAATAACACATTTGCAAGGATCTTTTCTATTCCCTTCTTAGTAATTAATAAAGATAATAACCAAAAGAGATTTTCCTAGATGTAGTCTTTTTAATCTTTGCCTTCCTGAAGACATTAAATAACACATTTGCAAGGATCTTTTCTATCCCCTTCTTTAGTAATTAATAAAGATAATAACCAAAGAGACATTAGTAATTTTTCCAGAGATGCAGTCTTTTAATCTTTGCCTTCCTGAAGACATTAAATAACACATTTGCAAGGATCTGTTCTATTCCCTTCTTAGTAATTAATAAAGATAATAACCAAAAGAGAGATTTTCCTAGATGTAGTCTTTTAATCTTTGCCTTCCTGAAGACATTAAATAACACATTTGCAAGGATCTGTTCTATTCCCTTCTTAGTAATTAATAAAGATAATAACCAAAAGAGAGATTTTCCTAGATGCAGTCTTTTAATCTTTGCCTTCCTGAAGACATTAAATAACACATTTGCAAGGATCTTTTCTATTCCCTTCTTAGTAATTAATAAAGATAATAACCAAAAGAGAGATTTTCCTAGATGTAGTCTTTTAATCTTTGCCTTCCTGAAGACATTAAATAACACATTTGCAAGGATCTTTTCTATTCCCTTCTTAGTAATTAATAAAGATAATAACCAAAAGAGAGATTTTCCTAGATGCAGTCTTTTTAATCTTTGCCTTCCTGAAGACATTAAATAACACATTTGCAAGGATCTTTTCTATCCCTTCTTAGTAATTAATAAAGATAATAACCAAAGAGAGATTTTCCTAGATGTAGTCTTTTAATCTTTGCCTTCCTGAAGACATTAAATAACACATTGCAAGGATCTGTTCTATCCTTCTTAGTAATTAATAAAGATAATAACCAAAAGAGATTTTCCCTAGATGCAGTCTTTTTAATCTTTGCCTTCCTGAAGACATTAAATAACACATTGCAAGGATCTTTTCTATCCCCTTCTTAGTAATTAATAAAGATAATAACCAAAGAGAGATTTTTCCTAGATGCAGTCTTTTTAATCTTTGCCTTCCTGAAGACATTAAATATTACATTTGCAAGGATCTTTTCTATCCATTTCTTAGTAATTAATAAAGATAATAAAAAAAGAGATTTTCCTAGATGCAGTCTTTTAATCTTTGCCTTCCTGAAGACATTAAATAACACATTTGCAAGATCTTTTCTATTCCCTTCTTAGTAATTAATAAAGATAATAACCAAAAGAGATTTTCCTAGATGTAGTCTTTTAATCTTTGCCTTCTTAAGACATTAAATAACACATTTGCAAGGATCTGTTCTATTCCCTTCTTAGTAATTAATAAAGATAATAACCAAAAGAGATTTTCCTAGATGCAGTCTTTTAATCTTTGCCTTCCTGAAGACATTAAATAACACATTTGCAAGGATCTGTTCTATCCCTTCTTAGTAATTAATAAAGATAATAACCAAAAGAGATTTTCCTAGATGTAGTCTTTTAATCTTTGCCTTCCTGAAGACATTAAATAACCCATTTGCAAGGATCTGTTCTATTCCTTCTTAGTAATTAATAAAGATAATAACCAAAGAGAGATTTTCCTAGATGCAGTCTTTTAATCTTTGCCTTCCTAGAAGACATTAAATAACACATTTGCAAGGATCTTTTCTATCCCTTCTTGGTAATTAATAAAGATAATAACCAAAAAGAGATTTTCCTAGATGCAGTCTTTTAATCTTTGCCTTCTGAAGACATTAAATAACACATTTGCAAGGATCTTTTCTATCCATTTAGTAATTAATAAGATAATAACCAAAAAGAGATTTTCCAGATGCAGTCTTTTAATCTTTTGCCTTCCTGAAGACATTAAATAACACATTTGCAAGGATCTAGATTCTATTCTTCTTAGTAATTAATAAAGATAATAACCAAAAAGAGATTTTCCTAGATGCAGTCTTTTTTAATCTTTGCCTTCCTGAAGACATTAAATAACACATTTGCAAGGATCTTTTCTATTCCCTTCTTAGTAATTAATAAAGATAATAGCAAAAGTCTTTTTTAATCTTTTCCTAGATGTAGTCTTTTAATCTTTGCCTTCCTGAAGACATTAAATAACACATTTTGCAAGGATCTTTTCTATCCCTTCTTAGTAATTAATAAAGATAATAACAAAAGAGATTTTCCTAGATGCAGTCTTTTAATCTTTGCCTTCCTGAAGAAGACATTAAAATAACCCATTTGCAAGGATCTTTTCTATTCCCTTCTTAATAATTAATAAAAGATAATAACCAAAGATTTTTTCCTAGATGCAGTCTTTTAATCTTTGCCTTCCTGAAGACATTAAATAACACATTTGCAGGATCTTTTCTATTCCTTCTTAGTAATTAATAAAGATAATAACCAAAAGAGAATTTTTCCCTAGATGTAGTCTTTTTAATCTTTGCCTTCCTGAAGACATTAAATAACACATTTAAGGAGGGTTCTTTCCTTCTTAGTAATTAATAAAGATAATAACCAAAGAGATTTTCTAGATGCAGTCTTTTTAATCTTTGCCTTCCTGAAGACATTAAATAACACATTTGCAAGGATCTTTTCTATTCCTTCTTAGTAATTAATAAAGATAATAACCAAAAGAGAGATTTTCCTAGATGTAGTCTTTTAATCTTTGCCTTCCTGAAGACATTAAATAACCCATTTGCAAGGATCTTTTCTATTCCTTCTTAGTAATTAATAAAGATAATAACCAAAAGAGATTTCCCTAGATGTAGTCTTTTAATCTTTTAAGACATTTAACACATTTGCCTTCCTGAAGACATTAGCAAAATAACACATTTGCAAAGGATCTTTTTCTTCTATTCCCCTTCTTAGTAATTAATAAAGATAATAACCAAAGAGATTTTCCTAGATGCAGTTTTTTAATCTTTGCCTTCCTGAAGACATTAAATAACACATTTGCAAGGATCTGTTCTATCCTTCTTAGTAATTAATAAAGATAATAACCAAAAGAGATTTTCCTAAGATGCAGTCTTTTAATCTTTTGCCTTCCTGAAGACATTAAATAACCCATTTGCAAGGATCTTTTCTATTCCTTCTTAGTAATTAATAAAGATAATAACCAAAGAGAGATTTTCCTAGATGCAGTCTTTTAATCTTTGCCTTCTGAAGACATTAAATAACACATTGCAAGGATCTTTTCTATCCCTTCTTAGTAATTAATAAAGATAATAACCAAAGATGGAGATTTTCCTAGATGTAGTCTTTTTAATCTTTGCCTTCCTGAAGACATTAAATAACACATTTGCAAGGATCTTTCTATCCCCTTCTTAGTAATTAATAAAGATAATAACCAAAAGAGATTTTTCCTAGATGCAGTCTTTTAATCTTTTGCCTTGAAGAACATTAAATAACACATTGCAAGGATCTTTTCTATTCCCTTCTTATTAATTAATAAAGATAATAACCAAAGAGATTTTTCCTAGATGTAGTCTTTTAATCTTTGCCTTCCGAAGACATTAAATAACACATTTGCAAGGATCTTTTCTATTCCTTCTTAGTAATTAATAAAGATAATAACCAAAGAGAGATTTTCCCTAGATGTAGTCTTTTAATCTTTGCCTTCCTGAAGACATTAAATAACACATTTGAAAGGATCTTTTCTATTCCCTTCTTAGTAATTAATAAAGATAATAACAAAAAGAGATTTTCCTAGATGCAGTCTTTTAATCTTTGCCTTCCTAGGAAGACATTAAATAACACATTTGCAAGGATCTTTTCTAATCTTCTTAGTAATTAATAAGATAATAACCAAAACAGACATTTTCCTAGATGTAGTCTTTTAATCTTTGCCTTCCTGAAGACATTAAATAACACATTTGCAAAGGATCTATTTCTATCCCTTCTTAGTAATTAATAAAGATAATAACCAATGAGATTTTCCTAAATGCAGTCTTTTTAATCTTTGCTATTCCTGAAGACATTAAATAACCCATTTAAAATTCTTTTCTAAATTCCTTCTTAGTAATTAATAAAGATATAACAAAATGTAAATCTCTTTGCCTTCTGAAGACATTTAACACAAATGGAGGATTTTTTAATCTTCTTTTTAATTAATAACAAAAGACATTTTTAAATAACTTTTAATCTTTGCCTTCTGAGACATTAAATTTTCTAAAGGCATTCCTTCTTAGTAATTAATAAAGATAATAACAAAGAGATTTTCCTAGATGTAGTCTTTTTAATCTTTGCCTTCCTTTAAATAAATTTGCAAGGATCTTTTGAATCCTTTTAGTAATTAATAAAGATAATAACCAAAAGAGATTTTCTAGATGCAGTTTTTTAATCTTTTGCCTTCCTGAAGACATTAAATAACCCATTTTTTAAAGGATCTTTCCTATTCCCTTCTTAGTAATTAATAAAGATAAAAACCAAAGAGACATTTTCTAGATGTAGTCTTTTTAATCTTTGCCTTCCTGAAGACATTAAATAACAACACATTTAAAGGATCTTTTCTATTCCCTTCTTAGTAATTAATAAAGATAATAACCAAAAGAGAGATTTTCCAAAGATGCAGTCTTTTAATCTTTGCCTTATGAAGACATTAAATAACACATTTGCAAGGATCTTTAAATGGCCTTCTTAGTAATTAATAAAGATAATAACAAAAAGAGATTTTCTAGATGTAGTCTTTTAATCTTTGCATTTCCTGAAGACATTAAATAACCCATTTTGCAAGGATCTGTTCTATCCCTTCTTTTAGTAATTAATAAAGATAATAAAAAGAGATATTTTACAAGATGTAGTCTTTTAATCTTTGCATTAATGAAGACATTAAATAACATTTGCAAGGATCTTTTCATTCTCTTCTTAGTAATTAATAAAGATAATAACCAAAGAGACATTTTCCCAAAATGGAGTCTTTTAATCTTTGCATTCCTGAAGACATTAAATAACACATTTGCAAGGATCTTTTTCTATTCCCTTCTTTAATTAATAAAGATAATTCAAAAGAGAGATTTTCCTAGATGAGTCTTTTAATCTTTGCCTTCCTGAAAAATTAAATAACACATTTAAGGATTCTTTTCTATTCTCTTCTTAGTAATTTTAAAGATAATATCCAAAAGAGAGATTTTTCCTAGATTTAATCTTTGCATTCCTTGAAGACATTAAATAACACATTTTCAAGGATAAATTCTTTTTAATTAATAAAGATTCTCTTTTAGGAATTAATAAATCTTTTGCCTTATAATAAATAAAGCAGATTTTTATCCCTCTTCTAAATGGAGTCTTTGAATCTTTGCCTTTTAGAAGACATTAAATAACACATCTATGAGGATCTTTTCTAAATGGCATTTCTTCTTAGGAATTAATAAGATAACAAATAAAGCAGACATTTTTCCAAAATTCTTTGAATCTTTGCATCCTGAAGACATTAAATAACACACATTGAAATTCTTTTCTAAATATTCCTTCTTAGGAATTAATAAAGATAAATAAAGCAGACATTTTACAAAATGGAGTTGAATCTTTGCCTTCCTGAAGACATTAAATAACACATTTATGAAATCTTTTCTAAATGGCATTCTTCTTTAATTAATAAATATAATAACCAAAGCAGAGATTTTCCAAATGGAGTCTTTGAATCTTTGCATTCCTGAAGACATTAAATAACACATTTGCAGAAATCTTTTCTAAATCCCTTCTTAGGAATTAATAAATATAATAATAAAGAGACATTTTCAAAGATGGAGTCTTTGAATCTTTTGCCTTTGAAGACATTAAATAACAGGGTATTAATAAAATTTGCTATTTTGAATCTGGCATTCCTTCTTTGTAATTAATAAAGAATAATAAAACCAAAGACATTTTCCAAAATGGAGGTTTGAATCTTTGCATTCCTAGAAGACATTAAATAACACATTTGAAGTGATCTTTTCTAAATGGCCCTTCTTAGGAATTAATAAAGATAACAAATAAAAGCAGACATTTTACAAAATGGAGTCTTTTGAATCTTTGCCTTTGTAGAAGACATTAAATAACACATTTTAAAAAGACAATATAAATTCTTTTTCTAAAATTCCATTTTAGGAATTAATAAAAAGATAACAAGTAAAGCAGACATTTTTCCAAAATGGAGGATTTGAATCTTTGCATTGTGAAGACATTAAATAACACATTTGCAAAATTCTTTTCTAAATGGCATTCCTTCTTAGTAATTAATAAAAATAACAAGTAAACCAAAGACATTTTCCAAAATGGAGTCTTTGAATCTTTGCATTCCTGAAGACATTAAATAACACATTTATGAAATTCTTTTCTAAATGGCATTCCTTCTTAGGAATTAATAAAGATAAAAATAGATATTTTACAAAATGGAGTAAATCTTTGCATTCCTAGAGACATTAAATAACACATCTAAGATTCTTTTTTTCCCCTTCTTAGGAATTAATAAAGATGTAAAGCAGACATTTTACAAAATGGAATTGAATCTTTGCATTGTAGAAGACATTAAATAACACATCTAAGAAATCTTTTCTAAATCCCTTCTTAGGAATTAATAAAGATAACCGATAAAAAGACATTTTTACAAATGGAGGATTTGAATCTTTTGCATTGTAGAAGACATTAAATAACATCTAAAATTTTTTCTAAAATGGCATTCCTTCTTAGAATTAATAAAGATAACAAGTAAAGCAGATAATTTTCAAAATGAAGGATTTGAATCTTTGCATTGTAGAAGACATTAAATAACACATGTTGAAATTCTTTTCTAAATTCCTTCTTAGGAATTAATAAATATAACAACCAAAGCAGACATTTTACAAAATGGAGATTTGAATCTTTGCATTATGAAGACATTAAATAACACATGAAGGATTTTTTTTCTTTCCTTCTTGGTAATTCTTCTTAAAATTAATAACAAAGATTTTACAAAATAATTTAAAGGTAGACATTTAACACAAATAAATGGATTCTTCTTCTTTAATAATAAAGATTTGGACATTTTTGGAGGATTTGAATCTTTGCATTGAAGACATTAAATAACACATCTATGAAATTCTTTTCTAAATGGCATTCTCTTCTTAGGAATTAATAAATATAACAAGTAAAGCAGATATTTTACAAAATGGAGGATTTGAAGACATTTGCATTATGAAGACATTAAATAACACATTTTGTGGAGTCTTTGAATCTTTGCCTTTTTCTAAATTTGCTTTTCTATTCTTCTTAGGAATTAATAAAGATAACAAATAAAGCAGACATTTTACAAAATGGAGGATTTGAATCTTTGCCTTCCTGAAGACATTAAATAACACATTATGAAATCTTTTCTTCCCTTCTTAGGAATTAATAAAGATAACAAGTAAAGCAGACATTTTACAAAATGGAGGATTTGAATCTTTTTGCCTTCTTAGAAGACATTAAATAACACATTGAAATTCTTTTCTAAATACAAAAAGCATCTGTTCTATCATCCCTTCTTAGGAATTAATAAAGATAACAAATATAAACAGACATTTTACAAAATGGAGAATTTGAATTCTTTTTTAGAAGACATTAAATAAAATTATGAAATCTTTTCTATTCCTTCTTAGGAATTAATAAAGATAACAAGTAAAAGACATTTTCCAAATGGAGGATTTGAATCTTTGCCTTAGAAGACATTAAATAACACATTAGAGGAAATTCTTTTTAAATTCTATTCCTTCTTAGGAATTAATAAAGATAACAAGTAAAGCAGACATTTTACAAAATGGATCTTTTTAATCTTTGCCTTGTAGAAGACATTAAAATACAAGAAATTCTTTTCTAAACATTCTTCTTAGGAATTAATAAAAGATAATAAGTAAAGCAGACATTTTACAAAATATTTGAATCTTTTTTCCTTATAACATTCCTTCTTAGGAATTAATAAATATAATAAAAACAGACATTTTACAAAATGGAGGATTTGAATCTTTGCATTTCCTGAAGACATTAAATAACACATGTATGAAATTCTTTTCTAAATGGCATTCCTTCTTAGGAATTAATAAAGATAACAAGTAAAGCAGATATTTTACAAAATGGAGGATTTGAATCTTTGCATTGTAGAAGACATTAAATAACACATCTAGAAATCTTTTCTAAAATGGCATTCCCTTCTTAGGAATTAATAAAGATAACAAACCAAAGCAGATATTTTACAAAATGGAGGATTTGAATCTTTGCATTAGAAGACATTAAATAACACATCTATGAAATTCTTTTTATAAATGGCATTCCTTCTTAGGGAATTAATAAAGATAATAAGTAAAGCAGATATTTTCCAAAATGGAGGATTTGAATCTTTGCATTGTGAAGATTTCTTTTAAATAACACATTTTCAATTTGAAATTCATTTAGAAGACATTAAATAAATCTATGCATTCTAAATGGCATTCTTTAGGAATTAATAAAGATAACAAGTAAAGCAGACAAACCCAAAATGGAGGATTTGAATCTTTGCATTCCAGAAGACATTAAATAACACATGGAAGGAAATTCTTTTAAAATGGCATTCTCTTCTTGGGAATTAATAAATAATAACCAAAAGCAGACATTTTACAAAATGGAGGATTTGAAATTGTGAAGACATTAAATAACACATCTATGAAATCTTTTTAAATGGCTATCCCTTCTTAGGAATTAATAAAGATAACAAGTAAAGCAGACATTTTACAAAATGGAGGATTTGAATCTTTGCATTGTAGAAGACATTAAATAACACATGTATGAAATTCTTTTTTATAAATGGCATTCTTCTTAGGAATTAATAAAGATAACAAGTAAAGTTAGACATTTTTACAAAATGGAGGATTTGAATCTTTGCATTGTAGAAGACATTAAATAACACATTTATGAAATTTTTTTTCTAAATGGCATTCTCTTCTTTAGGAATTAATAAAGATAACAAGTAAAGCAGACATTTTACAAAAATTTGAATCTTTGCATTCCTAGAACATTAAATAACACATTTGAAATTCTTAAATGGCATTCCTTCTTAGGAATTAATAAAGATAACATTAAATAAGACATTTTACAAAATATTTGAATCTTTGCATTTAGAAAGACATTAAATAACACATGGAAATGCTTTTTTAAAATGGTATTCGCTTCTTAGGAATTAATAAAGATAACAAGTAAAGCAGATATTTTACAAAATGGAGGATTTGAATCTTTGCATTGTAGAAGACATTAAATATCTAAGAAACTAAACATGTATGAAATTCAGATATTTTATAAAAAATTTGGCATTTTCTTCTTAGGAATTAATAAAGATAACAATTTTAAATTTTTGCATTCTTAGGAAGGATTAAATTTTGAAACAAAATGGAGGAATTAATAAAATCTTTTAAAGCAGACATTTTACAAATGGAGGATTTGAATCTTGCATTGTAGAAGACATTAAATAACACATCTATGAAATTTTTCTAAATGGCATTCTCTTCTTAGTAATTAATTATAACAACCAAAAGGCATAAAATGGAGATTTGACAGCATTGAAGACATTAAATAACACATTTGAAATTTTTTTATAAATGGCATTCCCTTCTTAGGAATTAATAAAAGATAACAAAGTAAAGCAGATTTTCCATTTGAATTGCCTTAGAAGACATTAAATAACACATTTGAAATTCTTTTCTAAATTCATTTCTTCTTAGGAATTAATAAGATAACAAGTAAAGCAGACATTTTACAAAATGGAGGATTTGAATCTATTTGCATTGTAGAAGACATTAAATAACACATCTATGAAATTTTTTCAAATGGCATTCTTCTTAGGAATTAATAAAGATAACAAGTAAAAGCAGACATTTTACAAAATGGAGGATTTGAATCTTTGCATTGTAGAAGACATTAAATAACACATCTATGAAATTTTTCTAAATGGCATTCGTTTTAGGAATTAATAAATATAACAAGTAAAAGATAAGATATTTTACAAAATGGAGGATTTGAATCTTTGCATTGTAGAAGACATTAAATAACACATTTGAAATTTCTTTTATAAATGGCATTGCTTCTTAGGAATTAATAAATATAACAAGTAACCCAAAGACATTTTATAAAATGGAGGATTTGAATCTTTGCATTGTAGAAGACATTAAATAACACATCTATGAAATTCTTTTCTAAATGGCATTCTCTTCTTAGGAATTAATAAAGATAACAAGTAAAGCAGACATTTTACAAAATGGAGGATTTGAATCTTTGCATTGTAGAAGACATTAAATAACACATGTATGAAATTCTTTTCTAAATGGCATTCGCTTCTTAGGAATTAATAAATATAACAAGTAAAGCAGACATTTTACAAAATGGAGGATTTGAATCTTTGCATTGTAGAAGACATTAAATAACACATCTATGAAATTCTTTTCTAAATGGCATTCTCTTCTTAGGAATTAATAAAGATAACAAATAAAGCAGACATTTTACAAAATGGAGGATTTGAATCTTTGCATTGTAGAAACATTTAAATAACACATCTATGAAATTTTTATGAAATTAATTTTCTAAATGGCATTTTACAAAATGGAATTAATAAATAGAACAAGTAAAACACAGATATTTTTTCTAAATGGAGGAATTTAAAATCTTTGCATTTTAGAAGGTTTGAACATTAAATAACACATCTATGAAATTCTTTTTATAAATGGCATTCCTTCTAGGAATTAATAAAAGATAACAAGTAAAGCAGACATTTTACAAAATGGAGGATTTGAATCTTTGCATTGTGAAGACATTAAATAACACATCTATGAAATTCTTTTCTAAATGGCATTCTCTTCTTAGGAATTAATAAAAGATAACAAATAAAAATAAGACATTTTACAAAATGGAGGATTTGAATCTTTGCATTGTAGAAGACATTAAATAACACATCTATGAAATTCTTTTTTCTAAATGGCATTTCTTCTTAGGAATTAATAAATATAACAATAAAGCAGACATTTTACAAAATGGAGGATTTGAATCTTTGCATTGTAGAAGACATTAAATAACACAAAAAGAAATGGCATTTTTCTTAAATTAATAAAAATGGCAGACATTTCAAAATGGAGATTTGAATCTTCTTAGAAGACATTAAATAAATCTATAACAAATAAAAAGCAGACATTTTACAAAATGGAGGATTTGAATCTTTGCATTATAGAAGACATTAAATAACACATCTATGAAATTTTTTCTAAATGGCATTCTCTTCTTAGGAATTAATAAATATAACAAATAAAGCAGACATTTTACAAAATTGGAGGATTTGAATCTTTGCATTGTAGAAGACATTAAATAACACATTTATGAAATTCTTTTATAAATGGCATTCCTTCTTAGGAATTAATAAAGATAACAAGTAAAGCAGACATTTTACAAAATGGAGGATTTGAATCTTTGCATTATAGAAGACATTAAATAACACAAGTATGAAATTCTTTTATAAATGGCATTCTTCTTAGGAATTAATAAAGATAACAAGTAAAGCAGACATTTTACAAAATGGAGGATTTGAATCTTTGCATTATGAAGACATTAAATAACACATCTAAGAAATTCTTTTCTAAATGGCATTCTCTTCTTAGGAATTAATAAAGATAACAAAAAAGCAGACATTTTACAAAATGGAGATTTGAATCTTGCATTGTAGAAGACATTAAATAACACATCTATGAAATTCTTTTTTAAATGGACTAATTTAGGAATTAATAAATATAACAAGTAAAGCAGACATTTTACAAATGGAGGATTTGAATTTTTGTATTGTAGAAGACATTAAATAACACATGTATGAAATTCTTTTAGAAATGGCATTCTTTAGAATTAATAAACATAAAATAAAGCAGACATTTTAAAATGGAGGATTTGAATCTTTGCATTGTAGAAGACATTAAATAACACATGTATGAAATTCTTTCTAAATGGCATTCTCTTCTTAGGAATTAATAAAATAACAAGTAAAGCAGACATTTTACAAAATGGAGGATTTGAATCATTTGCATTGTAGAAAGACATTAAATAACACATCTATGAAATTTTTTCTAAATGGCATTCGCTTCTTAGGAATTAATAAAGATAACAAGTAAAGCAGATATATATATAAAATGGAGGATTTGAATCTTTGCATTGTAGAAGACATTAAATAACACATCTATGAAATTCTTTTATAAATGGCATGTGCTTTCTTAGGAATTAATAAAGATAACAATTAAAGCAGATATTTTACAAAAATGAAAGATTTGAATCTTGCATTGTAGAAGACATTAAATAACACATGTATGAAATTCTTTTTAGAAATGGCATTCTCTTTTAGAACAATAAAGATAACCAAGTAAAAGCAGACATTTTACAAAATGGAGGGATTTGAATCTTTATTGTAGAAGACATTAACAACACATCTATGAAATTCTTTTCTAAATGGCATTCCAACTAGAGAAATTAATAAAGATAACATATAAATAGACATTAAATTTACAAAATATATAAAGATTTAAAAGCAGACATTTTACAAAAATTTCTTTGCATTGTGAAGACATTAAATAACACATGTATGAAATTCTTTTATAAATGGCATTCGCTTAGGGAATTAATAAATATAACAAGTAAAAGCAGATATTTTTAAAATGGAGGATTTGAATCTTTGCATTGTAGAAGACATTAAATAACACATGTATGAAATTCTTTTATAAATGGCATTATTCTTAGGAATTAATAAAGATAACAAGTAAAGCAGATATTTTACAAAAATGGAGGATTTGAATTTTCTTTAGAAGACATTAACAACCATCTATGAAATTCTTTTATAAATGGACTTAGAATTTTTAAACATTCACATTTTGTAAATAAACATGAAAATTCATTCCACAAAATAAAGGCATTTTTCATTTAGTTCATCTTGCATTGTAATAAAGTATGAAACAAATGGCATTCGCTTCTTAGAATTAATAAAGATAAAACAGACATTTTACAAAATGGAGGATTTGAATTTTGCATTGTAGAAGACATTAAATAACACATCTATGAAATTTTTTTTTCTAAATGGCATTCTCTTTTAGGAATTAATAAATATAACAAGTAAAGCAGAATTTTACAAAAATGAAGGATTTGAATCTTTTAAGAAACATTAAATAACAATCTAAGAAATTTTTATAAATCTTCGCTTCTTTAGGAATTAAGACGTTAAATAAAACATTTTACAAAAATGGAGGATTTGAATTTCTATTAAATAACACATCTAAGAAATTTTTCTCTTCTTTAGGAATTAATAAAGATAACAAGTAAAGCAGACATTTTACAAAATGGAGGATTTGAATCTTTGCATTGTAGAAGACATTAAATAACAGGATTTGAAATTCTTTTCTAAATGGCATCGCTTTTAGAATTAATAAATATAAAAGTAAAGCAGATATTTTACAAAAATGGAGGATTTGGAATCTTTGCATTATAGAAGACATTAAATAACACATCTATGAAATTCTTTTCTAAATGGCATTAACTTCTAGGAATTAATAAAGATAACAAGTAAAAGAGACATTTACAAAATGGAGGATTGAATCTTTGCATTGTAGAAACATTAAACAACACATGTATGAAATTTTTTTCTAAATGGCATTCTCTTCTTAGGAATTAATAAAGATAACAAGTAAAGCAGACATTTTACAAAATGGAGGATTTGAATCTTTGCATTGTAGAAGACATTAAATAACACATCTATGAAATTCTTTTATAAATGGCATTCGCTTCTTAGGAATTAATAAAGATAACAAGTAAAGCAGACATTTTACAAAATGGAGGATTTGAATCTTTGCATTGTAGAAGACATTAAATAACACATGTATGAAATTCTTTTCTAAATGGCATTCTCTTCTTAGGAATTAATAAAGATAACAAGTAAAGCAGACATTTTACAAAATGGAGGATTTGAATCTTTGCATTGTAGAAGACATTAAATAACACATCTATGAAATTTTTCTAAATGGCATTTCGCTTCTTAGGGAATTAATAAATATAACAAGTAAAGCAGATATTTTACAAAATGAAGGATTTGAATCTTTGCATTGTAGAAGACATTAAATAACACATGTATGAAATTCTTTTTATAAATGGCATTTTTAGAATTAATAAATATAACAAGTAAAGCAGACATTTTTACAAAATTTTGAATCTTTGCATTGTAGAAGACATTAAATAACACATGTATGAAATTTTTATAAATGGTATTCTCTTCTTAGAATTAATAAAGATAACAAGTAAAGCAGACATTTACAAAATGGAGGATTTGAATTTTGCATTGTAGAAATACATTAAATAAACACATGTATGAAATTTTTTTTAAATGGCATTCGTAGAGGAATTAATAAATATAATAAGTAAAAGCAGATATTTACAAAATGGAGGATTTGAATATCTGTAGAAGACATTAAATAACACATCTATGAAATTCTTTTCTAAATGGCATTCGCTTCTTAGGAATTAATAAATATAACAAGTAAAGCAGATATTTTACAAAATGGAGGATTTGAATCTTTGCATTGTAGAAGACATTAAATAACACATGTATGAAATTCTTTTCTAAATGGCATTCTCTTCTTAGGAATTAATAAAGATAACAAGTAAAGCAGACATTTTACAAAATGGAGGATTTGAATCTTTGCATTGTAGAAGACATTAAATAACACATCTATGAAATTCTTTTCTAAATGGCATTCTCTTCTCGAATTAGAATTAAAAAAAAGATAACAAGTAAAGCAGACATTTTACAAAAATGGAGGATTTGAATCTTTGGCTTGTAGAAGACATTAAATAACACATATGAAATTCTTTTCTAAATGGCATTCTCTTCTTAGGAATTAATAAAGATAACAAGTAAAGCAGAGGTTTTACAAAATGGAGGATTTGAATCATTTTGACATTAAATTAACACATGTATGAAATTTTTTATAAATGGTACTTAGGAATTAAAACAATAAAGCAGACATGTATGAAATTCATTTTTAAAATGGCATTCGCTTCTTAGAATAATAAAGATAACAAGTAAAGCAGACATTTTACAAAATGGAGGATTTGAATCTTTGCATTGTAGAAGACATTAAATAACACATGTGAAATTCTTTTTATAAATGGTATCGCTTCTTAGGAATTAATAAATATAACAAGTAAAGCAGATATTTTACAAATGAAGGATTTGAATCTTTGCATTGTAGAAGACATTAAATAACACATGTATGAAATTCTTTTTATAAATGGTATTCGCTTCTTAGGAATTAATAAATATAACAAGTAAAAGCAGACATTTACAAAATGGAGGATTTGAATCTTTTGCATTGTAGAAGACATTAAATAACATTATTCTTCTAGAATTAATAAAGATAAAATTCTTTTATAAATGGCATTTTTCTAAATGGCATTCGCTTTTTAGGAATTAATAAATATAACAAGTAAAGCAGATATTTTACAAAATGAAGGATTTGAATCTTTGCATTGTAGAAGACATTAAATAACACATGTATGAAATTCTTTTATAAATGGCATTCGCTTCTTAGGAATTAATAAATATAACAAGTAAAGCAGACATTTTACAAAATGGAGGATTTAATCTTGCATTGCAGAAGACATTAAATAACACATGTACATGAATTTTTTCTAAATGGCATTCGCTTCTTAGATAACAAATAAATATAACAACAAAATGGAGGACATTTTACAAAATGGAGATTTGAAATCTTTGGCATTATAGGAATTAATAAATTAAATAAAAACATATTTTACAAAATGAAATTCTTTTTCTAAATAATGGCATTCTCTTTCTTGGGAATTAATAAGATAACAAGTAAAGCCAGACATTTTAAAAATGGAGGATTTGAATCTTTGCATTAGAAGACATTAAATACACATGTATGAAATTCTTTTTCTAAATGGCATTCGCTTCTTAGGAATTAATAAAATAACAAGTAAAGCAGAGATTTTACAAAATGAAGGATTTGAATCTTTGCATTGTAGAAGACATTAAATAACATTGATGTATGAAATTCTTTTATAAATGGCATTCTTCTTAGGAATTAATAAATATAACAAGTAAAGCAGACATTTTACAAAATGGAGGTTTGAATCTTTGCATTGTAGAAGACATTAATAACACATCTATGAAATTCTTTTCTAAATGGTATTCTCTTCTTAGAATTAATAAAGATAACAAGTAAACATAACATTTACAAAATGAGGATTTGAATCTTTGCATTGTAGAAGACATTAAATAACACATCTATGAAAATTCTTTTCAAATTCCTTCTTAGGAATTAATAAAGATAACAACCAAAAGAGATATTTTCCAGATGCAGTTTTAATGAAATTTTTCCGAAGACATTAGAATTAACACATTATGCAAATTCTTTTATAAATGGAGGATTTTCTTTCATTGTAGGATTATTAATAAAGTATAACAAAAGAGGAATTTTACAAAATGCAAAGTAGTTTTAATCTTTGGAGGATCCTGAAGACATTAAATAACAACATCATAAAGCGATTTTCTAAATGGCATTCTCTTCTTAGGAATTAATAAAATAATAACAAAAAGAGACATTTTCCCAAAATGGAGGATTTGAATCTTTTTGCCTCCTGAAGACATTAAATAACACATATGAAATTTTTTACAAATGGCATTCGCTTTTAGGAATTAATAAATAACAAATAAAGCAGATATTTTAATAAAATGAAGTGATTTGAATCTTTTGTATTGTAGAAGACATTAAATAACACATGGGCGAAAGGATCTGTTCTATCGCTTTTAGGAACTAATAAAAGATAATAACCAAAAGAGAGATTTTAAGAAAATGGAGCCTTTAATCTTTTTGCATTCCTGAAGACATTAACAACACATGTATGAAAGATCTTTTAAATGGTATTCTTCTTAGGAATTAATAAAAGATAATAAACAGACAAAAAAGAGATTTTCCTAGATGCAGTCAACACATTAGAAATTTTTTGGCTCTCTTTAGAATTAATAAATTAAGTCAACATATTTTACAAAATGGATCTTTTTCATTAACAACACATGGCGAAATTCTTTTTATAGTACTCATTAGAATTAATAAAATAACCTAAAGAGAGATTTTTCAAAAAATGTAGTTTTTTAATCTTTGCATTCCTGAAGACATTAAATAACACATTTGAAAGATCTTTTCTAAATGGCATTCTCTTCTTAGAATTAACAAAGATAACCAAAAGAGACATTTTCAAAATGGAGGATTTGAATCTTTGTCTCCTGAAGACATTAAATAACACATTTATGAAATTTTTCTTTTCTTTTCCTCTAGGAATTAATAAAGATAACCAAAGCAGATATTTTACAAAATGAAGGATTTGAATCTTTTAATTGTAGAAGACATTAAATAACATTTGCAAGGATCTTTATAAATCTTAGTAATTAGGAAAGATAATAACCAAAGAGAGATTTTCCTAAATGGAGTCTTTGAATTTTGCCTTGTAGAAGACATTAAATAACACATTTGAAAGGATTTTTTCATTCTCTTCTTAGAATTAATAAAGATAATAAGTAAAAGAGACATTTTCCAAAATGGTCTTTGAATCTTTCCTGAAGACATTAAATAACACATATGAAATCTTTTTTCATTCTCTTAGGATTTAATAAATATAATAACCAAAGCAGAGATTTTCCAAATGAATCTTTGAATCTTTGCCTCAGAAGACATTAAACAACACATTATGAAATTCTTTTATAAATGGCATTCTTCTTAGGAATTAAATAAATATAATAACATTTAAAAGAGAGAATTTTCCTAGAAGACATTAAGCAACACATCTTGAAAATTTTCAATGGCATTTCCTCAAGGGAATTAATAAAGATAAAAGTAAACACATTTTACAAAATGAGGATTTCATTCTTGCATTGTAGAAGAATTAATAAACATCTATGAAACTAAATGGAGAGAGAATTTTCCAGATGGGTATATTTTACAAATGAATTTTGAATTTCCTAGAAGACATTAAAGCGCCATTTAAGACTTTTCTATTCTCTAGTAATTTAATAAAGATACGTTCAAAGAGAGATTTTCCTAGATGTAGTCTTTTAATCTTTGCCTTCCTGAACATTATTAAATAACACATTTAAAGGATTCACCTATTCTCTTCTTAGTAATTAATAAAGATAATAACCAAGCAGAGATTTTCACAGATGCAGTCTTAATCTTTGCCTTCCTTGAACATTATTAAATAACCAATTTGCAAGGATCTTTTCTATTCTTCTAGTAATCATTAATAAAGATAATAACCAAAAGAGATTTTCCCTAGATGTAGTCTTTAATCTGCCTCCTGAAATATTACTAACAACACATTTGGTAAGGATCTGTTCATCCTCTCTCTAGTAATTAATAAAGATAATAATCAAGAGAGATTTTAGATGCAGTCTTTAATCTTTTTGCCTTCCTGAAGACATTAAATAACATTTGCAAGGATCTTTCATTCCCTTCTTAGTAACACAAAGATAATAACCAAAGAGAGAGTTTTAATCTTTCCTGAAGATTGCAAGATTCGTTTTATTCCTTTGCAATTAATAAAGATAATAAACTAAAAGAGAGATTTCCTAGATAAGGATCTGCCTTTAGACATTACTAACAACCCATTTTGCAAGGATCTTTTCATTCTTAGTAATTAATAAAGATAATAAATCAAAAGAGAGATTTTCCTAGATGCAGTCTTTTTTTTAATTAACAACACATTTTGATCTGTTCTATCCTTCAGTAATTAATAAGAGATAATAAACTAAAACAGAGATTCAAAGCAGTCTTTTTAATCTTTTTGCCTTCTAATATTAGTAATTAATAAAATAATAACAAAAGAGATTTTCCTAGATGTAGTCTTTTTTAAAGGACATTAAATAACATTTACAGGGATCTTTATTCCTTCTTAGTAATTAATAAAAGATAACCAAAAGAGATTTTCTAGATGTAGTCTTTTAATCTTTGCCTTCCTGAAATATTAAATAAACCCATTTGCAAGGATCTTTTCTATTCCCTTCTTAGTAATTAATAAAGATAATAACCAAAAGAGATTTTTTTCCTAGATGCAGTCTTTTAATCTTTTTGCCTTCCTGAAGACATTAAATAACACATTTGCAAGGATCTGTTCTATCCCTTCTTAGTAATTAATAAAGATAATAACCAAAAAGAGAGTCTTTTAAGTCTTATTTTACCGGGATCTTTCTATTCCTTCTTGAATTAATAATTAAATAACCATTTAGATGCATTAATTAATTTAATCTTTTCTAGAGTAATAAATAAGATAAAGCAAAGAGATTTTTTTAGAAGTCTTTTTTCTTTTGCCTTCCTGAAGACATTAAATAACACATTTGCAAGGATCTTTCTATCCCCTTCTTAGTAATTAATAAAGATAATAACCAAAAAAGAGATTTTCCTAGATGCAGTCTTTAATCTTTTGCCTTCCTGAAGACATTAAATAAACACATTTGCAAGGATCTTTCTATTCCCTTCTTAGTAATTAATAAAGATAATAACCAAAAAGAGATTTTCCTAGATGCAGTCTTTTTAATCTTTGCCTTCCTGAAGACATTAAATAACACATTTGCAAGGATCTTTTCTAACCCTTCTTAGTAATTAATAAAGATAATAACCAAAAGAGAGATTTTCCTAGATGCAGTCTTTTAATCTTTGCCTTCCTGAAGACATTAAATAACACATTTGCAAGGATCTTTTCTATTCCCTTCTAAGTAATTAAATAAAGATAATAACCAAAAAGAGATTTTCCTAGATGTAGTCTTTTAATCTTTGCCTTCCTGAAGACATTAAATAACACATTTGCAAGGATCTTTTCTATTCCCCTTCTTAGTAATTAATAAAGATAATAACCAAAAGATTTTCCTAGATGATTTTCCATTTAGGATTTCTATTCCCTTCTTAGTAATTAATAAAGATAATAACCAAAGAGGAATTTTCACAGATACGGTCTTTTGCTTTCCTTCCTGAAGACATTAAATAACACATTTGCAAGGATCTTTTCTATCCCTTCTAAGTAATTTAAAGATAATTAAAAGAGATTTTCCTAGATGCAGTCTTTTAATCTTTGCCTCCCCGAAGACATTAAATAATAAACATTTGCAAGGATCTTTTTCCCTTCTAAGTAATTAATGATAATAACCAAAGAGATTTTTAGATGCAGTCTTTAATCTTTGCCTTCCTGAAGACATTAAATAACACATTTGCAAGGATCTTTCTATCCCTTCTTAGTAATTAATAAAGATAATAACCAAAAAGAGAGATTTAGATAGTCTTTTAATCTTTTTGCCTTCCTGAAGACATTAAATAACACATTTGCAAGGATCTTTTTTCTATCCTTCTTAGTAAATAATAAAGATAATAACAAAAGAGAGATTTTCCTAGATGCAGTCTTTAATCTTTGCCTTCCTGAAGACATTAAATAACACATTTGCAAGGATCTTTTCTATCCCTTCTTAGTAATTAATAAAGATAATAACCAAAAGAGAGATTTTCCTAGATGTAGTCTTTTAATCTTTGCCTTCCTCAAGACATTAAATAACACATTTGCAAGGATCTTTTCTATTCCTTCTAGTATTAATAAAAGCACAAAGAGATTTTCCTAGATGTGAATTTTTAAATAAGACATTAAAAAACATTTGGCAAGGATCTTTTTTCTCTTAGATTAATAAAGATAATAACCAAAGCAGATTTTTTTAGATGCAGTCTTTGCCTTCCTGAAGACATTAAATAATTTAGGATCTTTTCATCCTTCTTAGTAATTAATGCAAAGGATTTTCCTAGATGTAGTCTTTTAATCTCCTTCCTGAAGACATTAAATAACACATTTGCAAGGAAAGTAATTAATAAAGATAATAAAAGAGAGATTTTCCTAGATGTAGTCTTTTAATCTTTTGCCTTCCCTGAAGACATTAAATAACACATTTGCAAGGATCTTTTCTATTCCCTTCTTAGTAATTAATAAAGATAATAACCAAAGAGATTTTTCCTAGATGTAGTCTTTTAATCTTTTTGCCTTCCTGAAGACATTAAATAACACATTTGGGAAGTGATCTTTTCTATTCCCTTCTTAGTAATTAATAAAGATAATATGTAAAAAGAGAGATTTTCCTAGATGTAGTCTTTTAATCTTTGCCTTCCTGAAGACATTAAATAACACATTTGCAAGGATCTTTCTATTCCTTCTTAGTAATTAATAAAGATAATAAATAAAGATAGAATAATCTTTGCCTTCCTCAAGACATTAAATAACACATTTGAGGATCTTTTCTTCCCTTAGTAATTAATAAAGATAATAACCAAAGAGATTTTCCTAGATGTAGTCTTTTTAATCTTTGCCTTCCTGAAGACATTAAATAACACATTTGCAAGGATCTTTTCATTCCCTTCTTAGTAATTAATAAAGATAATAACCAAAAGAGAGATTTTCCTAGTCTTTTAATCTTTTGCCTTTTTTAAATAACATTTTGCCTTCTCTTAGTAATTAATAAAGATAATAAACCAAAAAGAGAGAAGACATTAGAATAAACACATTTGCAAAGGATCTTTTCTATCCCTCTTAGTAATTAATAAAGATAATAACCAAAAAGAGATTTTCCTAGATGCAGTCTTTTTAATCTTTGCCTTCCTGAAGACATTAAATAACACATTTGCAAGGATCTGTTCTATTCCCTTCTTAGTAATTAATAAAGATAATAAACAAAAGAGAGATTTTCCTAGATGCAGTCTTTTAATCTTTGCCTTCCTGAAGACATTAAATAACACATTTGCAAGGATCTTTTCTATTCTCTTAGTAATTAATAAAGATAATAACCAAAAAAGATTTTCCTAGAAGTCTTTTAACTGAAGACATTAAAAAACAGCAAGGATCTGTTTCCCTTCTAGTAATTATAAAGATAATCAAAAGAGATTTTTTAGATGCAGTTTTGCCTTCCTGAAGACATTAAATAACACATTTACAAGGATCTTTTCTATTCATTTAGTAATTTCTTAGTAATTAATAAAGATAATAAATCAAAGAGAGATTTTCCTAGATGCAGTCTTTTTTAATCTTGCCTTCCTGAAGACATTAAATAACACATTTGCAAGGATCTGTTCTATCCCCTTCTTAGTAATTAATAAAGATAATAACCAAAGAGAGATTTTCCTAGATGCAGTCTTTTTAATCTTTTTGCCTTCCTGAAGACATTAAATAACACATTTAAGGATCTTTTCTATTCCTTTAGTAATTAATAAAGATAATAACCAAAAGAGAGATTTTCCTAGATGTAGTCTTTTTAATTTTGCCTTCCTGAAGACATTAAATAACACATTTGCAAGGATCTTTTCTATTCCCTTCTTAGTAATTAATAAAGATAATAACCAAAAGAGAGATTTTCCTAGATGCAGTCTTTTAATCTTTGCCTTCCTGAAGACATTAAATAACACATTTGCAGGATCTTTTCTATTCCCTTCTTAGTAATTAATAAAGATAATAACCAAAAGAGATTTTTCCTAGATGTAGTCTTTTAATCTTTTTGCCTTCCTGAAGACATAAATAACAATTTGCAAGGATCTTTTCTATTCCCTTCTAGTAATTAATAAAGATAATAACCAAAGAGAGATTTTCCCAGATGCAGTCTTTTAATCTTTGCCTTCCTGAAGACATTTAAATAAACACATTTGCAAGTGATCTTTTTCATTTCTTAGTAATTAATAAAAGATAATAACTAAAAGAGAGATTTTCCTAGATGTAGTCTTTTAATCTTTGCCTTCCTGAAGACATTTAAATAACACATTTTAAGGATATCCACTTCTTAGTAATTAATAAAGATAATAACAAAAAGATTTTTCCTAGATGCAGTCTTTTTAATCTTTGCCTTCCTGAAGACATTAAATAACACATTTGCAAGGAGTAATTAATAAAAGATAATAAAAGAGAGATTTTCCTAGATGTAGTCTTTTAATCTTTGCCTTCCTGAAGACATTAAATAACACATTTGCAAAGGATCTTTTCTATCCCTTCTTAGTAATTAATAAAGATAATAACCAAAAGAGAGATTTTCCTAGATGTAGTCTTTTTAATCTTTTGCCTTCCTGAAGACATTAAATAACACATTTGCAAGGATCTGTTCTATCCCCTTCTTAGTAATTAAAAAGATAATAAACCAAAAGAGAGATTTTCCTAGATGCAGTCTTTTAATCTTTGCCTTCCTGAAGACATTAAATAACACATTTGCAAGGATCTGTTCTATTCCTTCTTAGTAATTAATAAAAGACAAAGAGAGATTTTCCAGAGATTTTAACACATTTTGCAAGGATCTTTTCTATCTTCTAGAATAATAACCAAAGCAAAAGATTTTTCCTAGAGAGTCTTTTTAAGATTGTTTTAATTTTCTTTGCCTTCCTGAAGACATTAAATAACACATTTGCAAGGATCTGTTCTATTCCCTTCTTAGTAATTAATAAAGATAATAACCAAAAAGAGATTTTTCCAGATGTAGTCTTTTTAATCTTGGTTTGCCCTTCCTGAAGATTTTTAAATAGTCTTTAATTTGCAAGGATCTTTTTCTAGGATCCTTCTTAGTAATTAATAAAGATAATAACCAAAAGAGAGATTTTCCTAGATGTAGTCTTTTTAATCTTTTGCCTTCCTGAAGACACATTAAATAACACATTTAACCAAGGGATCTGTTCTATCCCCTTCTTAGTAATTAATAAAGATAATAACCAAAAGAGAGATTTTCCTAGATGCAGTCTTTAATCTTTGCCTTCCTGAAGACATTAAATAACACATTTGCAAGGATCTGTTCTATCCCTTCTTAGTAATTAATAAAGATAATAACCAAAGAGAGATTTTCCTAGATGTAGTCTTTTAATCTTTGCCTTCCTGAAGACATTAACATAACACTTTAGTAATTTGGGAAGATAATAACCAAGGATTTTCTAGATGTTCTTTTAATCTTTGCCTTCCTTAGACATTAATTACATAAAGATAATAATAAAGATAATAAAGTCAAAAAAGAGAGATTTTCCTAGATGTAGTCTTTTTAATCTTTGCCTTCCTGAAGACATTAAATAACACATTTGCAAGGATCTTTTCTATTCCCTCTTAGTAATTAATAAAGATAATAACCAAAGAGATTTTCCTAGATGTAGTCTTTTAATCTTTTGCCTTCTGAAGATTAAATAACACATTTGCAAGGATCTGTTCTATTCCCTTCTTAGTAATTAATAAAGATAATAACCAAAAGAGAGATTTTCCTAGATGTAGTCTTTTAATCTTTGCCTTCTGAAGACATTAAACAACACATTTGCAAGGATCTTTTCTATTCCCTTCTTAGTAATTAATAAAGATAATAACCAAAAGAGAGATTTTCCTAGATGTAGTCTTTTTAATCTTTGCCTTCCTGAAGACATTAAATAACACATTTGCAAGGATCTTTTCTATTCCCTTCTTAGTAATTAATAAAAGATAATAACCAAAAGAGAGATTTTCCTAGATGCAGTCTTTTAATCTTTGCCTTCCTGAAGACATTAACATTTGCAAGGATCTTTTCATTCCTTCTTAGTAATTAATAAAGATAATAACAACCAAAAGATTTTTTCCTAGATGCAGTCTTTTAATCTTTGCCTTCCTGAAGACATTAAATAACACATTTGCAAGGATCTTTTTCTATCCCTTCTTAGTAATTAATAAAGATAATAACCAAAGAGATTTTTTCCTAGATGCAGTCTTTTAATCTTTTGCCTTCCTGAAGACATTAAATAACCCATTTGCAAGGATCTTTTCTATTCCTTCTTAGTAATTAATAAAGATAATAACCAAAAAGAGATTTTCCTAGATGTAGTCTTTTAATCTTTGCCTTCCTGAAGACATTAAATAACACATTTGCAAGGATCTTTTCTATTCCTTCTTAGTAATTAATAAAGATAATAACCAAAAGAGAAAGAGAGTCTTTTAATTTTCCTGAAGACATTTGCAGATCTGTTTCTATCCTTCTTAGTAATTAATGCCTTCAGTCTTTTAAGAGACATTAAATAACACATTTGCAAGGATCTATTTCTATTCCTTCTTAGTAATTAATAAAGATAATAACCAAAAAGAGATTTTTCCTAGATGTAGTCTTTTTAATCTTTGCCTTCCTGAAGACACATTAAATAACACATTTGCAAGGATCTTTTCTATTCCTTCTTAGTAATTAATAAAAGATAATAACAAAAAAGAGATTTTCCTAGATGCAGTCTTTTAATCTTTGCCTTCCTGAAGACATTAAATAACACATTTGCAAGGATCTGTTCTATCCCCTTCTTAGTAATTAATAAAGATAATAACCAAAAGAGAGATTTTCCTAGATGCAGTCTTTTAATCTTTGCCTTCCTGAAGACATTAAATAACACATTTGCAAAAGGATCTTTTCTATTCCTTCTTAGTAATTAATAAAGATAATAACCAAAAAGAGATTTTCCTAGATGCAAAATCTTTTGCCTTCCTGAAGATTTTTACATTTGCAAGGATTTTCTATCCCCTTCTTAGTAATTAATTTAATCAAAGAGAGATTTTTAGATGTAGTTTTTAATCCTTCCTGAAGACATTAAATAACACATTTGCAAGGATCTGTTCTATCCCCTTCTTAGTAATTAATAAAGATAATAACCAAAGAGATTTTCCTAGATGCAGTTTTTAATCTTTGCCTTCCTGAAGACATTAAATAACACATTTGCAAGGATCTTTTCTATTCCCTTCTTAGTAATTAATAAAGATAATAACCAAAAGAGAGATTTTCCTAGATGTAGTCTTTTAATCTTTGCCTTCCTGAAGACATTAAATAACACATTTTAAGGATCTGTTCTATCCTTCTTAGTAATTAATAAAGATAATAACCAAAAGAGAGATTTTCCTAGATGCAGTCTTTAATCTTTGCCTTCCTGAAGACATTAAATAACACATTTGCAAGGATCTTTTCTATTCCTTCTTAGTAATTAATAAAGATAATAACAAAAGAGAGATTTCCTAGATGTAGTCTTTTAATCTTTTTTTTCCTGAAGACATTAAATAACACATTTGCAAGGATCTTTTCTATTCTTCTCTTAGTAATTAATAAAGATAATAACCAAAAGAGATTTTCCTAGATGTAGTCTTTTAATCTTTGCCTTCCTGAAGACATTAAATAACACATTTGCAAGGATCTTTTCTATTCCCTTCTTAGTAATTAATAAAGATAATAACCAAAAAAGAGATTTTCCTAGATGTAGTCTTTTTAATTTTGCCTCCTGAAGACATTAAATAAACACATTTTGCAAGGATCTTTTTCCTTCTTAGTAATTAACAAGATAATAACCAAGAGACATTTTCCTAGATGCAGTCTTTTAATCTTTGCCTTCCTGAAGACATTAAATAACATTTGCAAAAGGATCTTTCTATTCCCCTTCTTAGTAATTAATAAAGATAATAACCAAAAAGAGATTTTCCTAGATGTAGTCTTTTAATCTTTTGCCTTCCTGAAGACATTAAATAACACATTTGCAAGGATCTGTTCTATCCCTTCTTAGTAATTAATAAAGATAATAACCAAAAGAGAGATTTTCCTAGATGTAAGTCTTTTTAATCTTTTTGCCTTCCTGAAGACATTAAATAACACATTTGCAAGGATCTGTTCTATTCCCTTCTTAGTAATTAATAAAGATAATAACCAAAAGAGAGATTTTCCTAGATGTAGTCTTTTAATCTTTGCCTTCTTCCCTGAAGACATTAATAACATTTGCAAGGATCTTTTCTATTCCCTTCTTAGTAATTAATAAAGATAATAACCAAAAGAGATTTTCCTAGATGCAGTCTTTTAATGAAGACACTTTTAATCTTTGCCTTGCAAGGGATCTCTGTTCTATTCCTCTTAGTAATTAATAAAATAATAACCAAAGAGATTTTCCTAGATGCAGTCTTTTAATCTTTGCCTTCCTGAAGACATTAAATAACACATTTGCAAGGATCTGTTCTATCCCTTCTTAGTAATTAATAAAGATAATAACCAAAGAGAGATTTTCCTAGATGTAGTCTTTTAATCTTTTGCCTTCCTGAAGACATTAAATAACACATTTGCAAGGATCTTTTTCTATCCCCTTCTTAGTAATTAATAAAAGATAATAACCAAAAAGAGATTTTCCTAGATGCAGTCTTTTAATCTTTGCCTTCCTGAAGACATTAAATAAAACATTTGCAAGGATCTTTTCTATCCTTCTTAGTAATTAATAAAGATAATCAAAAGAGAGATTTTCTAGATGTAGTCTTTTAATCTTTGCCTTCCTGAAGACATTAAATAACACATTTAAGGATCTTTTCTATCCCCTCTTAGTAATTAATAAAGATAATAACCAAAAGAGATTTTTTCCTAGATGTAGTCTTTTAATCTTTTGCCTTCCTGAAGACATTAAATAACACATTTGCAAGGATCTGTTCTTCCCTTCTTAGTAATTAATAAAGATAATAACCAAAAAAGAGAGATTTTCCTAGATGTAGTCTTTTTAATCTTTTGCCTTTTGAAGACATTAAATAACCATTTGCAAGGATCTGTTAATCTTTATTCCCATTAAATCTTAGTAATTATTAAAGATAATAACCATTTTCCTGAAGACATTAAATATACATTTGATCTTTTCTATTAACCTTCTTAATTAATAAAGATAATAACCAAAGAGATTTTTTCCTAGATGCAGTCTTTTAATCTTTGCCTTCCTGAAAGACATTAAATAACACATTTGCAAGGATCTGTTCTATACCCTTCTTAGTAATTAATAAAGATAATAACCTAAAAGAGATTTTCCTAGATGTAGTCTTTTTAATCTTTTGCCTTCCTGAAGACATTAAATAACACATTTACAAGGATCTGTTCTATCCTTCTTTAATTAATAAAAGATAATTAAAAAGATAATAACCATTAAAAAAGAGATTTTCCTAGATGCAGTCTTTTAATCTTTGCCTTCCTGAAGACATTAAATAACACATTTGCAAGGATCTTTTCTATTCCTTCTTAGTAATTAATAAAGATAATAACCAAAGAGAGATTTTCCTAGATGTAGTCTTTTAATCTTTGCCTTCCTGAAGACATTAAATAACACATTTGCAAGGATCTTTTCTATCCCTTCTTAGTAATTAATAAAGATAATAACCAAAAAGAGATTTTCCTAGATGCAGTCTTTTAATCTTTGCCTTCCTGAAGACATTAAATAACACATTTGCAAGGATCTTTCTATCCCTTCTTAGTAATTAATAAAGATAATAACCAAAAGAGAGATTTTCCTAGATGTCTTTTAATTTTTGCCTTCCTGAAGACATTAAATAACACATTTGCAAGGATCTTTTCTATTCCTTCTTAGTAATTAATAAAGATAATAATAAAAGAGAGATTTTCCTAGAAGTCTTTTAATCTTTGCCTTCCTGAAGACATTAAATAACACATTTGCAAGGATCTGTTCTATCCCCTTCTTAGTAATTAATAAAGATAATAACAAAAAAGAGAGATTTTTCTAGATGTAGTCTTTTAATCTTTGCCTTCCTGAAGACATTAAATAAAGATAAACATTTTCCTAGAGGATCTGTTCTATTCCTTCTTAGTAATTAATAAAGATAATAACCAAAAGAGATTTTCCTAGATGTAGTCTTTTAATCTTTGCCTTCCTGAAGACATTAAATAACACATTTGCAAGGATCTGTTCTATTCCCTTCTTAGTAATTAATAAAGATAATAACCAAAAGAGAGATTTTCCTAGATGTAGTCTTTTAATCTTTGCCTTCCTGAAGACATTAAATAACACATTTGCAAGGATCTGTTCTATCCCCTTCTTAGTAATTAATAAAGATAATAACCAAAAGAGAGATTTTCCTAGATGTAGTCTTTTAATCTTTGCCTTCCTGAAGACATTAAATAACCCATTTGCAAGGATCTTTTCTATTCCCTTCTTAGTAATTAATAAAGATAATAACCAAAAGAGAGATTTTCCTAGATGTAGTCTTTAATCTTTGCCTTCCTGAAGACATTAAATAACACATTTGCAAGGATCTGTTCTTCCTTCTTAGTAATTAATAAAGATAATAACAAAAGAGATTTTCCTAGATGTAGTCTTTTAATTTGCCTTCCTGAAGGATTAAATAACACATTTGCAAGGATCTATTCTATTCCTTCTTAGTAATTAATAAAGATAATAACCAAAAGAGAGATTTTCCTAGATGTAGTCTTTTAATTTTTGCCTTCCTGAAGACATTAAATAACACATTTGCAAGGATCTTTCTATTCCTTCTTAGTAATTAATAAAGATAATAACCAAAGAGAGATTTTTTCCCTTCTAGATGCAGTCTAGATTAGTTTTTTAATCTTTTGCCTTCCTGAAGACATTAAATAACACATTTGCAAGGATCTGTTCTATCCCCTTCTTAGTAATTAATAAAGATAATAACAAAAAGAGAGATTTTCCTAGATAGATAGTCTGAAGACATTTTAATCTTTGCCTTCCTAGAAGACATTTTAAATAACTTTTTAATCTTTGCCTTCCATTTGCAAGGATCTTTTCTATTCCCTTCTTAGTAATTAATAAAGATAATAACAAAAAAAGATGAGTCTTTTAATCTTTGCCTTCCTGAAGATGTAAAGGATCTTTTCTATTCCCTTCTTAGTAATTAATAAAGATAATCAAAAGAGATTTTCCTAGATGTAGTCTTTTAATCTTTGCCTTCCTGAAGACATTAAATAATACATTTGCAAGGATCTTTTCTATTCCCTTCTTAGTAATTAATAAAGATAATAACTAAAAAAAGATTTTCCTAGATGTAGTCTTTTAATCTTTTGCCTTCCTGAAGACATTAAATAACACATTTGCAAGGATCTTTTCTATCCCCTTCTTAGTAATTAATAAAGATAATAACAAAAAAAGAGATTTTCCTAGATGTAGTCTTTTTAATCTTTGCCTTCCTGAAGACATTAAATAACACATTTGCAAGGATCTTTTCTATTCCTTCTTAGTAATTAATAAAGATAATAACCAAAAAGAGATTTTCCTAGATGTAGTCTTTTAATCTTTGCCTTCCATTTGAAGACATTAAATAACCACATTTGCAAGGATCTTTTCTATTCCCTTCTTAGTAATTAATAAAGATAATAACCAAAAAGAGAGATTTTCCTAGATGCAGTCTTTTAATCTTTTGCCTTCCTGAAGACATTAAAGACATTAAATAACACATTTGCAAGGATCTTGTTCTATCCTTCTTAGTAATTAATAAAGATAATAAAAAAGAGATTTTCCTAGATGTAGTCTTTTAATCTTTGCCTTCCTGAAGACATTAAATAACACATTTGCAAGGTCTATTCCCTGAAGACTTTTCTATTCCCTTCTTAGTAATTAATAAAGATAATAACCAAAAAGAGATTTTCCTAGATGCAGTCTTTTAATCTTTTTTGAAGACATTAAATCTTTACAAGGATCTTTCTATTCTTTCTTGTAATTAATAAAGACAAAAGAGATTTTAAAGTCTTTTAATCTTTGCCTTCCTGAAGACATTAAATAAACACATTTGCAAGGATCTTTTCTATTCCTTCTTAGTAATTTAAAGATAATAAAAAAAGATTTTCCTAGATGCAGTCTTTTAATCTTTGCCTTCCTGAAGACATTAAATAACCCATTTGCAAGGATCTTTTCTATTCCCTTCTTAGTAATTAATAAAGATAATAACAAAAAGAGAGATTTTTCCTTAGTCTTTTAATCTTTGCCTTCCTGAAGAAGACATTAAATAACTACATTTGATAATAACCAAAAGAAAGGATTAATCTTTTTCTATTCCCTTCTTAGTAATTAATAAAGATAATAACCAAAAGAGAGATCTTCCTAGATGTAGTCTTTTAATCTTTGCTTCAATGTTAAATTAGTTTCTTTTTAAACAGAAGATTTATTTATGATACTAGGATTTTATTCAATGGATTTTTGTCACAGCTTATTTTATTCTATAGGCCTTTATAAAATTTAGTAAAATAAATACATTTTCATATTAACAAATACATGGGGTGGCTTAAATACTGCTACAAAAATGAAAGCTCACAACTCCTGAAAAAATTATACCAGCATACAATTTTAGCACAAAATAAGTATTAATCTGTAAATAAAACCAGAAAATCTCACTAAATGTGGCTTCCTTTCGCCTTCATACCATGTCAAAGTCTTTTGGGAAAGTCACTGATGGTGGCACCCACAATTTTCATGTATATTTTGTCCCATACTCTCTTCAATTTTGCTTCCAAGGTTTCAGTATTGCATGCAGAGTAGAACAGGCCTCACTACCAAGAACTACCAACAAACAATAGTCAAGAGCATTGATATTTGGTCATGGGAAGGCCATTCCTCCCAGGTGATGAAGCCAGGACAATTGTTTCCGCACTTGGTGTGTGACATGAGCAGTATGACTCATCGCTCGGTCTTGTTGACATGTTCAATGTTCTTCACCATTGCACCACATCTTGAGGGCACCTTCCAAGATGTCCTCTATGTATACTTTCTTGTTGATCTTTACCCCTTGAAGCACAAGAAAAATAATAGATTTTCTTATTTCTCAAATTATTGCCCAAACCATAACTGATGCTGGTTTCTGTGGCATTTTCCTGAAGTGGCAGGAACTAACTGATGACTTGTTAAAAGAACATGATCATTTTGACAATTAAAAGTGTTCATCAATGAACAGCTTCTCATCAGCAAAGATGATGTTTTACAGTGCACCATCACAAATCCATTTCAACAACTGTTTACTTCATTGGGGATGCTGAAAGAAGTTCTCTCTTGATTATTTTGTCAGGTGACATCCTGTTTTTTTTTGTTTGTTTTGTTTTTTTCTGGTTGCCTTTAGCATCTAGACAAGATGAGCAAAGCTAGGCAAATTTTTCTTTTCCATGATGGCTAGCTGTGGAAGCAAGTTAGTTATTATTAGCAACTAAGGGAGTTAATTATTCTTTACTTTCAGAGAATTCTATTAAGGGAGATTATTAGGTAATATAAAATCTCCTTTTCTTTATTCAAGATTAGTTGGCGAGTACTTCATGTGATATTTAGTTGTTAGTTCAATCTGTGTGGTGATGTAATACCTGAAAGAAAGACTATTTTTGTTTTCCTAGAGGTTTAACCTCTGTGGTGTTTTGATTGCCCTGTCTGAATCACATAGTGTAGTGCTTAACTGGGGATGGTCACACTGTTTTGTTTGCTTTCTGAAATGGCTACCATAACTGATGGTGGTTTTTGTGATCTGAGGAAATAGCTATTTTTTTTTTCATGAAGTAGCAGAAACTGACTGATGACTTTTTGAAAGAACGCAATCATTTTGATGATTAAAAGTGCTAAAAAATGAACAGGTTCTCATCAGTAAAGATGATGTTTTATAGTATGCCATCACAAATCCATTTTAGCAACTTTTTACTTCTTTGAAATCTCTTTTTCATTGTGGCTGCTGAAAGAATCTGTCTCTTGATTATTTTCTAGAGTGACATCCTGTTTTGTTATTTTTCTGGGGGCCTTTGGCATCCAGACAAGATGATGAGCAAAGCCTGGCACAGTTTTTGTTTTCATGATTGTTAGCTGTGGAAGTGGGTTAATGTTATTATTAATAGCTAAGGGAGTTAATTGCTCCTTACTTCCAGAAATGGCTACCATAACTGCTGCTGGTTTTTGGGATCTAAGGAAATAGCTATTTTTTTCTCATGAAGTAGCAGGAACTGACTGACAAATTGTTGAAAGAACCCAATCATTTTGATGATTAAAAGTGTTCAGCTATGAACAGGTTCTCATCAGTGAAGATGATGTTTTGCAGTATGCCATCACAAATCCATTTTAGCAACTTTTTACTTCTTTGAAGCCTCTTTTTCATTTGGCTGTTGAAAGAATCTGTCTTTTGGTTATCTTGGAGACCAACATCCCAAGATCATTTTGACATAGTCTCTTTATGGGTCTCTTTAATGTTCTGGCCTTTTTAACCAATTTTCTCATTGACCTTCTTGAATTACCTGATTTTTTTTTTACGCACCTGTTCAGAATTTTGCCATTCTGGAGATGCAAGAATGGAGGAAGTCTTGTATCAATGAATTTGTCCTTTCAATAAACAGTCTATTGATTCCAAGTTGTTTTCCAGCTTTAAAAATCTCAGGTGGTGTCAGCCTGTTTTGATGTTGCTCAATTATATATTTTATTTTAATTTTTATAGACATTGTTCCCAGTAAATACTAAAACACTTTGAAAAAACTAATAGTATACAGGATGGTCCGAAAGTCTTGTCATCCCTTACCAAAAAAAAGTAATGAGAACAATAGAAAAACAAGTACTACATTAATACAAAGCACATGTACTGAATTCAATTTATTTACTTTCCTTAACGTTGTCACACATCAAGAAGGTATGTATGAACACCATCATTTTCGTGGCACAAAATGATGTGGCACAATATCCTGTGTGATACGAAACTGTACTTTATTGACTGTTGCAAAGGCTCTATGAACGGCATCGTTTCAAGTGAAGGGCATTCTGGTATCATTCATCTCTCCTTGATAATACCCCACAGAGCGTTGAAATAGAAAATTAGATTATGTAGGAGTGACAAAACTTTCAGACCACTCTGTTGGGTGAGTAAACAACAATGTAATGACCAATAATTTGAAGTAGAATTCATTTGAAATTTTATATACCAACATTTATGCCATACCATATATGTATATGATTATTATCTTAACGAAAAAGGGTTGTTGTGGCCGCCTTTGGCCGCTCCCTAAACGAAAGAGAACAGGTCATTTTGACCTTGACCTTTCGATCATGTTCCCTACATGCTGGTAATTTTGTTGTAGAGACTAGCTAATTACCTTTTAGTTCATTTGTATTATGAACCTACTTGTAATATACCTCTAAACATTTTTAAGCCTTAGTTTTCGTGTAGCAAATCTCAACTCATAGATAGATTTTACACTATTTTAGCTAGACCATTTGTGTTGCTAGTCTCCCTTACGATAATACAGCGACTTCGACGACCAACAGCAATCATCTGCGACGACCAACCAACCTTCCCCATATACTATCTGTTGTAATAACTACGGGAGGTTTCGACACCAATCTCAACCATTGTCCAACCGTCGACGCGACCAGAACGTCAGCATCCCGACTCCAACCGTCAACCTGACCGGAACGTCAGCATCCCAACTCCAACTGTTGACACAACCGGAACATCAGCATCCCGACTCCAACCGTCAACCTGACCGGAACGTCAGCATCCCGAATCCAACCACAGCACCCCGACGACACAACCAGTTCAACCACCATTATCCCTTCTTTATATAATAAACTTTGTATTCATCCTACATACTCTGGTTCTGTCGTTCGTTTTGTTTAACCCTGTCAGACTTAACGTCTTCCATCCGAAAAACGTTAGCGGGCATCTTGTGACCTCATCACCTTTGCGATACAGGGGCACTCGGGCCGCGCTTTCATATCGCGCCCCCCTCCATGGGGTCCGCTACACGGTAATTCAGTAATGTTGAATTATTTCCTATTTGATATTCCGTATAAAAAATAATCTAACAATTTTAAAAAGGAAAAAATAAAATTTTTTGAAAAATATTTTTCACGTGAAAATGGCATTAAAATTTTTCAATTATTTATATACATCTTTACACTTTATTTTATAAAAAAAAAAATCTCGTCATTAGCAACAGGAAGAATATCAAAATCGCACTAAAAGATTATATATTTTTCAAAAATAAATAAATTGCAGTGTTTTAAAATAATAAAATTATTTATTTATTTTTGAAAAATATATAATTTTTCAGTGCGATTTTGAATGATAAAATTATTTTGTATAATAAAACTTGTATAATAAAATTTTATAAAACTTTTATGTACAAGCTAAGCACTACTCTACAGAAATATTTTTAAAAATTTTATTGAATTATTTTTTTAAGGTTTCAAGCACAAATTTTCAAGATGTTCCGATTTGATATTGCATTTTTTTCAATGAAATAACTTCATCTATTTTTCGTTAAAACTATAAAAATATTTGTCAACCCGAATTTTAAAATAATGAAACTGACCCCACTAAAAATAAAATATTTCCACCAAGTTTTCTAATAAAATAACCTGCTCGCTATACAATTCATTCATTGCTGAATAAGTCCTGAAAAATTAATTTAAATTGGATAAGTGAAGTGGAAGTCCCTGATTTTTGGATTTTTTTCAAAAACAGGAGATAACGTTTTTTTGATTTTTTTTCCGGTTTCATTTCGGGAAAAACGCATGCATGTTGGTTTTTGGAGAAAGTTAAAGTATTCTTTAAAAAAAAAAAAAAAACTGACATAGTGCAAAAAATTCATTTTGCATCTTAAATGGCAACTTGCGAAGTTTTAATTTATTTACTTTTTTTAAAAAAAAAACTTAGATCCTAAAAACAAGTTCAGTTCAGTACGATTTATTGTTGAAACCAATAAATATGGCATAAGGCCCCAATATAGGGAAAGAAAGACGAAAAAAACTGATCTGTTTTAGCCGCAATCAGTTGAGTAACAAAATCATTTATTTAATAAATGTTCCTTTCCCTTCCAAAGACAAAAAAAACTTCATACACTTCTCATTCATAACTCAAACCCGGATATAAGAGACCTGCTGTAAGAGAAACCCGGATATAAGAGAGATTTTCTCTGGTCCCAAATTAGAGCCTGTGTTAATGAATATAAAATAAACCAAACCCGGATATAAGAGACTTCTCCGGTCCCGACAACTCTCTTATATCCGGGTTACACTGTAAAACACAATAATGAATGCCACAATTTCTCTATGAAGTCCTCATCATCATCCTTCAACTTCCCTTTTTGGTTGGAACTCCATTGACAATCCCTTTCCACGTTGTTCCGTCCTGCATTGCTGTCCCGAGATCCTCAATGTCCAAAATTGAGTCCCGAGCTATCTTGTCTGAAAAAGTCAATTTTCGTGAGAAGACACTTTGACTTAAGGATGCCATTAAGGATGAGACAATTTCCCTGTCCGCTCGATGGCATTGGCTGGCAAACTGGTGCATAATTATCAGGCGTTTTTAAACGCTAGTTATTAGGAAAAAAGAAACATAACAATTCAACAATATCATTTTTTATGAGTATGATTATCAAAACGCATTTTTATAACCTGAAAATAAAATTATATTTTTATTGAAAAAAAGTAAAGAAAACATCAGTTTTTTTATTAACAAATAACATGCCTAAAAACGCCTGATAATTATGCACCAACCCAATAGTTCTATACATTTTTTTTTCACAGATGAACAGTTTTGGAAGGTGTGAGGAATATAACACTAACAGTGACACTGACTGTTTACCTTTTTAGAGATTTTAAAACTTTCCCCAATTAATATTTGCAATAAACAATTTAAAACTAAAAGGTAAAACCACCTCTCCAATCTTTTAAAACAAATTTAATTATTAAAGTAATATAGTTAGTATAGAAAAACATAAAATTAATTAATTTTTTAACTAGAAAAAGATTCATGCAATAAATTTAACAGTTAAATAAAATAGATATTCATTAAAAAATTTAAAAAAACACTTTTTCTTGTCTCATAATTTTCTTTAAAAGTCGTGACGCGTTCAAAGGATTTAAATTTAAAATTTAAATTTTTTAAAATTTTACTTATTATTAAATAAAAATTAATTTGTACAATACAATTGCAACCGGTTCTTTTGTGGTGTCAAACAAAATTATTTGTCAAAAAAGTTTTAAAATTGAACAAAAAAAAATAACTAAAAGTTTTTAATTTTATTTATTTTATTTAGTTTCAGTGATTTAGTCTAAAAACTAAGTAAAATAAATAAAATTAATTTTATTAATATTATTATTAAAAAATCATCCATCTGAAAATTATATTCCCAGTTTTTAAACGATTTTTAATAATTCAATAAAATTTTTAAAAAACAAATAAATAAAACATATTTTTAGAAGTTTTCAATAAGCTTCATTGTTTTATTTTATTTTTAAGAACAAAAAAGTTTTTTTTTTTAATAATGCACAGATACTGGCTCTATTTTTAAGTAAGCTTAAATTAATCTTTCTTAAAAGCACAAAGAAAAGCTGAAAAAGTTACCATTTATAATTTTAAGATATTTCTTTCGAGCAGTTTGTTGAACGTTAAAGAAAACTGGGTTTTTTTTGTTGTGTTTTTTTTACTTACGAAGAACTGAAACAAATAAATAATAATTACTTTTACTAAAAAAAAAAGTATTCAATAATTTAAATCCCAGGTCTTTTGTCATCATTATTGTTGTTTAATATTTAATTATCCAAGAAGCGGCTTTATGTAATTTAATAAATAAATAAAACATTTATTTACCTATGTTCACCTGAGTTGAGTGCTTCTTCACAAAACCGCTCTTAACTTGTTGCTATGGGATTAAGTTACTCATTGACAATTCTTGTTGTTCGAGTATGGAAGGCTAAAAGAGAAAGAATATCATGATCGCGTTTTCTCGTTTGCTTGTTTTCCCGTTTTTGTATTTTTATTTTATTATTAATTATATTATTAATTTCCCTTTTTAAAAGCTAAATAATAAGATATCAAGGTAATTCGAACTAAAAAAGATTGAATGAATAAATAAGTAAATAAATGAAAAGAGTTTTCAGATGAAAAATTTTTATGGAGTTTAACACAGAATGTTGGATCTTTTTGTTTTTTTACATTAAGGTTCATCCTGTACAAGGCCCGGAAGCCGCTCAAGGTAGAGGGTTAGATTAAGTCTTAATAAGAGGCAGCTTATACTGATAAGAGGAAAAGATAATAGTTAACCCGAGACTTGAACAGGTTAGGATTCTAATGATCAGGGAAACATCATCTTGGGAGTAGTTGGTTCCACAGAATAATGGTTCATGGGAAGAAGTTGTTACAGTGAAACTGACTTCTCGCCAATGAAATATGGAGAGAATGTGGGTGGTTTGCTACAATATAAGTGGCATGGTCAGTGCAAGCTGTGAAGGTTAGACCTGGTAGAAACAAAGAATGTAGCTCAGTTGAGCACTTTCCATGGTAGTAGCAATAGAGCAGTGAGAGGTTTGCCACATCCCATCTGTGAGAGAGAGATTGGAGGTGGAAAATAATTTGTCACCCCCAAGAGATACTTTTGAACTGGAAAATGAAGACTGGGCAGCTGTTGCCCATATATGGCAGCAGTACTCCATTTTTGGCCTGATCTGACTCTTGTAAAGGCAGAGGATAGCAGACATACTTTTGTGCTCTATCAAGACTGGAAAGTGGAATCAGGGCAGCTCCTGCCCATATATGGCAACAGTACTCCATTTTTGGCCAGATCTGGCTCTTGTAAAGGCAGAGGATAGCAGAGACACTTTTCGGCTCTATCAAGACTGGAAAGTGGAATCAGGGCAGCTACTGCCCATATATGGCAACAGTACTCCATTTTTGGCCTGATCTGGCTCTTGTAAAGGCAGAGGATAGCAGAGGCACTTTTCGGCTCTATCAAGACTGGAAATTTGGAGTCTGGGCATCTCCTGCTTATATATGGCAGCAGTACTCCATTTTTGGCCTGATCTGGCTGTTGTCAAGGCAGAGGATAGCAGACATACTTTTGTGCTCTATCAAGACTGGAAAGTGGAATCAGGGCAGCTACTGCCCATATATGGCAACAGTACTCCATTTTTGACCTGATCTGGCTCTTGTAAAGGCAGAGGATAGCAGAGGCACTTTTCGGCTCTATCAAGACTGGAAATTTGGAGTCTGGGCAGCTCCTGCTTATATATGGCAGCAGTACTCCATTTTCGGCCTGATCTGGCTGTTGTCAAGGCAGAGGATAGCAGAGATACTTTTGTGCTCTATCAAGACTGGAAAGTCGAATCAGGGCTGCTCCTGCTTATATATGGCAGCAGTACTCCATTTTCTGCCTGATCTGGCTGTTGTCAAGGCAGAGGATAGCAGAGATACTTTTCGGCTCTATCAAGACTGGAAAGTGGAATCAGGGCAGCTCCTGCTTATATATGGCAGCAGTACTCCATTTTCGGCCTGATCTGGCTGTTGTAAAGGCAAAGGATAGCAGGAGAAGTCAAATACTTACTGGAACAATACAGAAAGCTGATGATTTTTCTTACAACTTTGACAATGGATCATATGTAAGAGATCCATTTTGAGGTCAGGGGTGAGTTTAAGGCCCAATATCCTCTTAAAACATGGAGCCTCCCCTAGGGGACATTTATTTATTGTAACTGGCGATAACTCAGGGCCCAAATGACAATGATGGAATGTAACTAGTTTGGTTTTCAAGCCATTGAATGTAATTAGCCATTTTTTACCCCACTGGATAGTTAGTGCTTGATTGGATGAGAGATCAGCTGTCAAATTCTGATCATCAAGAGTTTTATAAATGTTCTGAGTATATTTTTAGGTAGATCATTAAGGCAATTCAAAAAGAGGAGTGGTCAATGAAATGACCTCTGGGGGATGCCTGCATTGACTACCATGGTCCTGGAGGACTGGGCATTAATAACTACCTTCAGGGACCTACCTATTAGGTAGGATTTTATAACCGAGAAAACCCTTCCAGAAATTCTATAAAACTTGTGTAGCAAACGTTTGTGCCACACATTGTCAAAGACCTTCAACATATCTAATGCTATGGTCCTCGATGTGTGTTTGTTGTCAAGAGCCTCACTGATTCTGTGAATAATGGTAGTTAGGACATCAGCAGTGGATTGGGCTGATCAAAATCCATACTGCTCATCACTGAAGAAGTTATTCTTTTCTATGTGCTTCTTGATTATGACCTCGAAAAACTTACTGATGATACTCCATACTTGGGTGGTAGGAAGACTTGTCAAGTCAATCCTCCTGGGTAGATTGCTTCCATTTCACTTTCCATACTTAGAGGATATTTCCCATCAGTTAAGACTCACCAGTTGTATGCAAGTTTGCATTTGTTTTTTCTACTGTGAATTTTCAGCATTACCAGGTGTAAGGATTGAACTCATAACTTATTCTTTAATACTATGGGGTCCTGAGGACTAAAACATTGAGTACATAATTTAGTGTTAAAATTCTGGATCATTAAACTTAATGTCTAAATTGAAACTGTGTATGTCCTGACTCAGGTGGTAGGATTGTATGTCTCTCCTGACTCTGATTGTGTAAATGTATGAGTGTCCTATCTCAGGTGGTGGAATTGTATGAGTGACCTGACTCAGCAGTTTGACTGTATGAGTGTCCTGACTCATGTGGTCGGATTGTATGATTGTTCTCTCATTCAGGTGGTAGAACTATAAGTGTCTTGACTCAGTGGGTAGGACTGTATGAGTGTTATGACTCAAGAGGTGAAATCATATAATTGTTCTGACTCAGTTGTGGAACTATAAACATACTGACCCAGGTGGTAGGATTGTATGAGTGACCTGACTCTGATGATGAGATTGTATGAGAGACCTGACATGTGGTAGAACTATGACTGTCCTGACACAAGTAGTGGGATAGTATGACTAACCTGACTCAGCAGGTTGACTGTATGAGTGTCCTGACTCAAGTGATGGGATTGTATGATTGTCCTGACCCAGGTGGTGGAACAATACATGTCCTGATGCAGGTGGTAGAATTGTATGAGTGACCCACTTCATGTGATTGACTATATGAGTGTCATGACTCATGTGGTAGGACTGTATGAGTGTCCTGACTCAGGTGGAGGACTATATGAGTTTCATGACTTCGGTGGTGGGATTTTATGAGTGACCTGACTCAGAGGGTTGAATGTAGTAGCATCCTGATGCAGGTAGTAGGATTGTAGGTAGTGGGATTGCATGTGACATGACTCAGGTGGTTGACTACATGAGTGTCATGACTCATGTGGTAGGACTGTATGAGTGTCCTGACTTAGGTGGTGGACTATATGAGTTTCATGACTTTGGTGGTGGGATTGTATGAGTGACCTGACTCAGGTGGTTGACTAATTGAGTGTCATGACTCAGGTGGGGAAAATGTATGAGTGTCCTGACTCTAGAGGTGGAACTATGATTGTCCTGATTCAGGAGGTTAGACTGTATACATTTTTTACTCAGGTGGTGAAACTGTATGAATGTCTTTCATCAGGTGGTAGGATTTTATGGGTGTCCTAACTCAGCAGGTAGAATGTTGTTTTCTTCATCAGATGATCCCAAATGGTACTAATCTCTATACTAGGTCAAGTACACTGATTCTTTCAGCCAGCTGATTTCCCAGTGTCATCCTCTGTTGATCTTCACATCATTCCGCCATGAAGGACCACCCTATTCTCTGCATATATGATCAGCCATGTCTGATTTCAATATCTCTCCCCAGACAACAGCTTTTTGATATTTTTTCATCTCATTTTTCATAGGTGGCTTCTCTACTATGTATACCTTGCCACAAAAAGGGGGCTGAAAGTATGAGGCACACAGTGAGGATCAAACTCACTACTCAGTCGTAACTGTTCTAGTGAGACAAACTTGCTAACCATTACACCACATTGAAGTGGTAATTTTATAAGTGTAGCTTAGATGTGGCATAAGGCTGAAAGTATGAGGCACACAGTGAGGATCAAACTCACTACTCAGTTGTAACTGTTCTAGTCAGACCAGCTTGCTAACCATTACACAATGTCAGGGTAATACTTATGTATGGCAGACAGATCATGGCAGAATTTTAATCTTTGTCCTTTACTTTTCTGTCCCTGTTCACCAAAGCTGATGTTATGCTTACAAGTTTTTGTTATACTGAATGGTTTTTCAAATGATGATCATCTCCTGTTTGTTTATGTCTGGGTCATCTCTTATGAATTTGGAATTTTTTGTCGGCAGTGGGTGATCCCTTTCTTGGTAATGTAGGGATGATAGGAATTGAAGTTCAGGTATTGTCTGGTGAATTATGCCTTATAATATATGGATGCTTTGCATTTATAATCTTTTGATGTTATTTCATAGTTATAATATTACAGGATTATCCTACTTGTTTGCCAAAGAACTTCTGCTAACAGCTGTTAGATGGTTTTGTCAAAAGCAGTACAAAAGATAAAGAGTACAAAGTCTTCTTGTTTTTCTTTTTCAGCCCCAGGATCCCTTAGGCATAGGACATGTCTTATTACCTTTCTGGAGGACGTCCCAATCTGTAGAAAATCTAATGTTTCATTGAACACAGCACAGAATATACACTAACGTCTTAAGTTTGTGTCACTATACACAGACATAGATAATAATTCTACCAAACTAACAATGAACTCTTCTAAACTGCAAGTATTTCTACGCATACAAACCTTCATTCATCTCTTTTACTCTAGCACAAATAATTGCAATAGTACGTATTGGGTTTGGTAATAATGAAAAGTCAGTTGAACAAAAACAGATAAGTGACACAACAGTGAATGAGACTGGAGAGTATTTATGGATATGAATTATCTCCCCTAAATGGTAAGATCGTATTATTGTTCTGACTCAGGTGATAGACTATGCAAGTGCCCTGACTCAGGTGGTAGACTATATGAGTCATGACAAATGGTAGATTATATATCATGAATCAGGTGGTGGAATATATGAGTGTCCTGACTCAGGTTGTGGGATTGTATGATTGTCCTAACTCAAGGGGTAGGGCTGTATGAGTATCCTGACACAGGTGCTAGGATTGTATGAATGTCCTGGTTAAATATATGAGTGTTCTGACTCAAGTGATACATAAGTATCATGACTCAGGTGGTGGAGTATATGAGTGTCCTGACTCAGGTGGTAGAATTGTATGAGACTCAGACTTTATATGGCAGGGCTGTACGAGTGTCCTGAATCAGGTGGTAGGATAGTAGAAATGTACTGACTCATGTGGTAGACCATATGAGTGTCCTGACTCAGGTGGTAGAATTGTATGAGACTTCTGACTCAGATGGTAGACTTTATATGGCAGGTCTGTATGAGTGTCCTGAATCAGGTGGTAGGATTGTATAAATGTCTTAACTCAGGTGGTTGATGTGAGTGACCTGAATTAGATTGTGGGATGGTATAAGAGGCCTGACTCAGGTTGTCGGATTGTATGATTGTTCAGACTTGTATGGTAGGGCTGTATGAGTATCCTGACTCAGGTAGTAGGATAGTATAAATGTCCTAACACAGGTGATGGACTATATGAGTGTCATGACTCAGGTAGTAGACTGTATGAGTGTCCTGACTCAGGTGGTAGACTATATGAGTCATGACAAATGGTAGACTATATGTCCTGACTCAGGTTGTGGGATTGTATGATTGTCCTAACTCAAGGGGTAGGGCTGTATGAGTATCCTGACACAGGTTCTAGGATTGTATGAATGTCCTGGTTAACTATATGAGTGTTTTGACTCAAGTGGTTGACTATATGAGTGTCTTGACTGAGGTGGTAGGATTGTATGAGTGTCCTGACTTAGGTGGGAGACTATATGAGTGTCCTGACTGAGGTGGTAGGATTGTATGAGTGTCCTGACTTAGGTGGGAGACTATATGAGTGTCCTGACTCAGATGGTAGGATTGTATGAGTCCTGACTTAAGTTGTGCGTGTGTAGGATTGTACTGATTCAGGTGGTGGACTACATGAATGACCTGACCCTGATGGTAAGAAAATATAAATGTCCTGACTCAGGTGGTAGACTGTATGAGTGACCTGACTCAAGTGGTGGGATTGTATGAGTGTCCTGACTTAGGTGGTAAGATTGTATGAGTGTCCTGAGATTGGTGAGTATTAATGGATAATCCCTAAGCATTGTTCCTTGACAGTTGTAAGATCCATCGCTGGGTCTGGTAAAATGCACATACTCTTGTTCAGTTGAAGAGACAGACATCTGACACAAAGGTGAATAGGACTGAAGTGTATTAATGGATGTGAGTTATCTCCCCCTAAGCATGGAAAGAAGAATGAGAACAATCAACCACCATAGATTGAATAAAGTTTCCAGTTCAAAATCATGAGGAAGTTAATGAATATGACAGACACATGAAAACATCAAATACTTAACTATTGCATTGTTAAGTGTTTGAGCTAAACAGCTTTAACCCAATGTTACAAGCAGTCAGTCAGTTATGTACCATGCGTGATACACGCTTAGGCAATCATGTATCTTTTGATACATGACTGGACAAGGCAGATATTTTTTCCTGCAGTAGGTTGCCATTTCTTTCTGTGGTAGACCAGTTGCCATCCAAGGCTATCGAACCTGGTCTGTCCTGCTATTTACCCATAGCTGGGGAGAGAAGAAGAGGATTCATACCTTTCCTAAGGGTATTGGCTCGAAAGTGAATGTAATGGATTTAACTGGAATTTGAACTTTGCTCTCCGATTCTTCAATCCGAGCCGCTATTCATTAGTCCATTGTGCCTCCAATTGTTATAATAACAATCATAAATATGAATGCAGCTCATTATTTAAAGAAGTAGGAGGGTACAAATTTAAAACTGACAAGTTTTTTTCATTTCACTGAAACAAGCAAATACATAACAGCATTATTGTCTCCTCCATCTACCTTTTCTTTCTTTCTCATTGAAACCAAATACTGTCTCTGATAAGTCTTTTTTCGTTTTATCACTTTTTCTAAACAGAATAGTCTATCAATAATCTGAGATATTGGAAGGGCGTTATGTACTAACAAGTAGAATTATATGATTACTTTAAAAATAAATTGTTGGCCACTCATATTCAAGGATGCCCATCTACTAGGGTGGCTAGCTAATCCCTGTTGCTGACGCCTGCTCTGGCACATTTGTGTTTGTTCAACTGCAACTATACTGAGTGAACTGTACTTACAGTTTCTGAGAAAGAGTGCATTATCTCGCATAATCAATAGCCTGAACAAGGCCAGCACACTCAAACCCTCTAGCACAAAATAATTTTTATTTTATCAATAATATACATGGAAAAGACTTAATGTGGGTTTAATATATCAAAACATATTATGGTCAACAGATAATAAGAAAGGTTTATACTACCATTTACATTTCCTACGTTATAGGCAGTATTATATCTGTGATATAAGAAGACCTTATTTCACGAACTTAATGGAATAACTGAAAGAAAATGTTTGACAAACATGCTTTTTTCACCAGAAAGAGTTTTATGCTGCTATGTTGTACACAAAATTATATATATGTATTTACACATGTTCCACACAGAGAAACTATATCACATATCTACAACAGCAAGCAGTGTGAAAAAAAGAGAGTCTTACTTGTAATATTTCTTGAAGGGAAAAACCTGGTGAGGCTATGTAGTTTTCCTGTAAGATCTACTGCTGTGGACTATAGATTGTTATGGTCTGGTTCCTTGTACCACGATGATAGTCCACGGTAGAACCAATAAAGAAGAACTTGAAGGCAGATATGGAATAACACAGATATATTACAAACAGGAATAAATACAGAGAAGTAGAAAGTGTTAGTACGAACAATCAGGTTTAGTAGTAATTGTCTGAACGCGACTCTGTTTCGGACTGTCTCTGACTCGGCTGACTGACTCGCTCACTCTGACTGATTGACAGACTCCTGACGGAGTACACTCCAGACTTCAGACTGAACTCTAGACTTCAGACGGAACTCCCTGCTTCCTCTTGAGGCACAGTATTTATTACGTATGGAATAGTCCATTATGTTATTATGGGTAAGGTCCCATAACATAGATATTCTTCTTCTCCAGGCTTTATATCGCATATATTTATATGTTCTTCTTCACTCTATCCCCTGATGTTACTCACCAGCCATCATCTGATGTGCATTAGATTATCTCAGTGAAAGGTAGATAATCAATCGTCTTTTGTATTCCTACAATATGTGCTTATATATCATGTTAAAATACAATCAATTTATACTAATTTTCATCAAATTTTGTAACCATGTTTGAGCACTAAATGGTTAAAAAGAGAATCTCAAAGCTTCAAAATTGCACCAGTGGATTATCCAAGAGATGCATGGCAGAGTGGATTAAAGCATATATGGTTTCCTGGCAGGACTGTGTTCTATCCCTGCTCGAGCTGAAAAGAAACATACTTTTGTTCAGTTGAAGGGACAGATAAGTGACACACAAGTAAATAAGATTATTGAGTATTAATGGGTATGAAATAATCCCTAAGCAATCTTACCTTTGTCCATTTCATAATGTATGACATCATTTGTTTACATTTGGATATGCATCAAGCAGATATGAATGTAGAAGAGAAAATCATGGAGAATTGTAGTTTAAAAACAGTAAAATCGACCTTGCTAACCAAAACATTCCACTGTGGCTAAATCAGTAAAAGCACGTCAGGCTATATGATGGTTCCGTATAGGATACATGTTAGATTCCTGTTGGAGGATGCATATTTTCTATAAAAATTTCTCGGACATTCAGGCTGGTAAATGTTGTTAATACTGTTTATTATAGACAGAGCATTTACCTAAATATTTGTATCTATAAAAAGAATGTATAAACATAAAGAATGTCATAAAATAGATATATACACATGTTCCACATGGAGAATAATATATCATACCTACAGAGCAAAGCAGAGTATAAGGAGAAACACAAAGGAAGGGTCATACATATAATATAGAGATACTCCTGTATCTGGAGAAGCCATATTTAGTGCTCCAGATTCAAATGGGCCAGATTCATCTATGTCCCAGGTGAGGATATATTCCATGAATGCGAAACAGCGAGTTTTGGGTTCCTTCCCAAATCAAGGACTGTGAACTGGAGTTTAATTTTATAACTGGGAAAGATATATTCTCAAAGTGAAACTCCAACATGGACTTGTAAGCTGCTAGGGGAGGCAAATTTAGCTTCAGCCTGAACTCCTTAGCCCAGGCTAAAATAAAGCAACCACATGAACACAGTCATGACTCTCAGACAATTTCTGGGACTACATCACCCCTTACATCTGTTTATCTAACTCCTCAGACTACAACCCTATTGATTATTATGTGTGGGGGTGCAATTGAGCAAGAGACCAACAAATAAACGAGTGTGATGGATTAACAGCTGTCTAAATTATGCAAAAATGAAAATAACACTGACATCTCATTTTAACAGACATATTTACCAAAATTAGACAAAAATATCTTGAAATACTAAAGAGTAAATTTATTCAATAAAATCGCCATTGGCTTCAGTTATGGCCTCTAGATGACCTTGGAATCTTCTACCACGCCTCCGGATGGTCTTCTTGTTTAAGTTGATGAATGCTGTCATAACACTTACTTTCAGTTTTTCTTTGTTGTTACAAGTAGTTTTGTTGGTCTCTTGCTCAATTGCACCCCCACACATAATAATCAATAGGGTTGTAGTCTGAGGAGTTAGATAAACAGATGTAAGGGGTGATGTGGTCCCAGAAATTGTCTGAGAGTCATGACTGTGTTCTCCTGCTTGTTTGGCATGGTGCAGAGTTCTGTTGCCAGACATAGGTTCTTCCAGCAGCCACTCTCTTGGCACAGGGCAGCACAACCTCCTCAAGGCACTTAATGTAGCCTCTGTGTTGAGTTTGAGGCCTGCACCAACAAATTCAGAAGTTTTTTCTTATCAGAATGATCAGAGTGAGTTTTCTGAGCCTGCTGTACCTTGATAATCACCATTAGATTCATTCAACTCTTTCCTAATCCTCTACACTGTCTTCAGATTGATACCTCTGAACACTCTGAAATATTCTTCCAGTGTGAATGCCAAGCAGTACAGCATGCTGTTCCAAAATTTCTGGCAGAGTGAATTGTGTCATTGTTGTGGTAAACCCTCCTACAGTATAATGAACTCTTTCTCCTCTCATAAATACAAACTGTGAGAGTCAGATGAGAAGAGGGTGAAGTGGAGTAATAGACGCAGTGCTAATCTACTTATTACTAACACTATTGTTTTGTATATATCTTCAGTATACTTTTTCAACCTACCTTCATCTTCCATGTTTGTCTTTCTGGCCCCTAAACAGGCCACAACAGTCATGGTGTTACTTTTCTCACAAACCATGCCCAACTGATCCTACTACACTGTGCAGTCAACAAAATCAAAAAAAATGTGCATGTGCAAAATTGAAAATATAAAATTGCGACAATTTAACCAAGGTACCATATACACATTTGTGTAGACATAATTACTAGAGGCAGTGATATGTGTGTTTTATGTTGTAGTTTTGTTGAAGCTATATTTTGAAATACAGTTTGATTTCTTTAAGGAATTGTAGAACATTATATGGATTAATGTCATGAAAGAGTTCTTTCATGTTGGTTGTTTGGTTGGTTGATTTTGTTTAGTGGCAAATCAACACCCCTATGGGTTATTTAGTGCCGAAATCTAAATATTTTGAGCACAATTTTATGGTTTCAACTCAATATATTTTGAACACAATTGTATATTTCCAACTACAGATAGAATATATTGTTGGTCATTTTGCTTTAAAACTGTATTGTTGGTCATTTTGCTTTAAAAACTGTATTGCTGGTCATTTTGCTTTAAAACTGTATTGCTGGTCATTTTGCTTTAAAACTGAATTGTTGGTCATTTTGCTTTAAAACTGTATTGCAGGTCATTTTGCTTTAAAACTGTATTGCTGGTCATTTTGCTTTAAAACTGTATTGTTGGTCATTTTGCTTTAAAACTGTATTGCTGGTCATTTTGCTTTAAAACTGAATTGTTGGTCATTTTGCTTTAAAAACTGTATTGCTGGTCATTTTGCTTTAAAACTGAATTGTTGGTCATTTTACTTTAAAATTGTATTGTTGGTCATTTTACTTTAAAACTGTATTGCAGGTCATTTTGCTTTAAAACTGAATTGTTGGTCATTTTACTTTAAAATTGTATTACTGGTCATTTTGCTTTAAAACTATATTGTTGGTCATTTTACTATAGAAATGTATTTTTATACTTTCATAGAGTTTTGTTTTTGTTTGGGGCTTCACTATTTGCCCATAGCTGGGACCCTAACATGTGCTACCACACTGGGTTTAAGTGGAGTTTGGAACAAAAACAATTAAGAGGTGGTTCCATGCTCCTCAAAAGTTCCAATCTCCTGATCAGTGACCTTGCTGCTGGATATAGTTTACTCTCATACCCAGGACTGAAACTGCATCAACCTGGGCTGCCAATGCAGACAGCAGCAATTAAGAGGTGGTTCCATGCTCCACAAAACCTCCAACCTCCCAATCAGAGGCCTTGCCTGCTCGATGTAGTTTTTCTTCAAAACCAGGACTAACATAGACTCATCCACTAATGAGTAGGACATATTCCCATAAGAACGGTGTGCAAATTGGTCACAAAGGTGTAGTGTTGAGATGTATGCATTATCACTCTAAATACGGTATTCACTTTTATTGTATTATTAATCCATGTCCTTCATGTGATTAAACCTTTTCTTCACTAATCTTTTGTTCCAGTGCTTTCCTTGCAATATTATTAACCAGAATCGCAAACTTATAAGAGCATTATAACAGTCACGAAGACACAATGTGTTCCTGAGAGTGAAAGAATACAAAAAAAGAAAAACAGTTTTAAGGAGCAAAACAATTAAAGAAGAGTCATCAAGAAGACAGAGGATAATGTTTGACATCAAATTTAAATTTTTGAAGATCAAAAATGACAGGAAATCAAGAAGCCAGAAGAGAGTTCTGTAAGTGAAAAGTATGAGAGGAAAAAAACTGTGAGTAGTGAACTTATAGTTACATCTAGCCATTTCATCTGTGAAATGATGAGACCTAACTGCCAATCTAGTACTGCAGTTAAATTCGTAAAGTCAGAGTACCAAAGTGGAAAGCTCATCAAAACAATTACCATGAAAATACTTATAGAAAAATTCAGTGAACAACATTTCAATCTTTCTTTTATGGGCTATGTTCCATCAGAACATAGGCGATCATGGCCATCCACTTCCTTGTAGCTCATTATACATTTTTTCTTTTTGCTACTTCTCCCAAACGCTCTTCTGCCATCCATTTGCTCAAACCCATCAAGTATGTTACATGCTGCTTTCCTCTGTCCTTTATATGTTCTGTGAGGATCAAATTTTTCAAGCCTTCTTCCTCATTACATGTCCCAGAAATTTTGACTGCCTCTTCTTGATGTTAAGTATAAGTTTCTTCTTCATTTCCATTCTCTCCAAAACCTCATTATTGCTCACATGTTCGGTCTATGATATTCTCAGCATTTCTTTTGAAGAGATTGTCCAGCATTCGCTGCCATACAGGAGGACAGATATCATGGAACAGTTCAGTACTCTTTTCTTTGTTTCTAAGGAAATTTTTCTGTCTTTTAATACTCTGTTTAGCTTTTGGAATTCATCTTTGGCCATCCCAAGACATTTTCAGATCTCAGTGTCACACTTTCCATCCTCATAGCATTTATCTAACATTTCAGTACATTTCCTTTATAGAAGGTATAAAGGTTTCCTACAAAGCACATTAAATATTTAAAGTTAATCTTTATAGATGTGCAAGATTAATGCAATATTTGGTGTTGCTGCGACGAAAAATAATAATTTTTTGCAAAATTTTTGTATTATTATAGATTAAGCTCTCCAGATAATGAATATCCCACTAAAAATATTTTTTAATTAAATCTTATAACAGTTACTGACAGGGCCAAAGCATACTATCCCTAAACGCTCTTGACTGGTGGGCAAGTCTGATTGAGGACCCTGGGCAGTGCCTTGTGACCTTCACTATCTTATCAGCATTTGCTTTATTCTACTTACATTTATATACGTTACAAATTTAATGAAGCACAACTGACTATTAAAGGATGAAAAATTTTTTGCAGATTTTGATGTCATCCTGGGGTCTTATTTTTGTCGCAATCTGTGAATTTGTTTTGCTCATGTTAAGTCTTGAAAAAAAAACACTATATAAAATTCACTTTTTTTTTCATCCACAATGTTGAATGTGTTAAAATTATTCAACTTTTTAAGAAGAAAAATTGCAAGTTGATGTTAAAAATTACTGCAAAACATTGTTGATTTTTTAAAGATGAAATGATTTATTATGACATGTCTCTAATTGGTATTTCAATACATTGTATTTATTTTCAATTTTTCTAGTTGAATTGTCTGCCTACATTGCATATGATCCATTATTGCACATAATTAGGCTATAATAAAATTTGTATTTTATATGAATACTACCTTATGACAAATGAGATGTTGTAGAAAGGGGGTCCCTGTATCATAGATTCAAAAGGGCCTGTATGATAGATTGGAAGGGGTATGAGACCTTTGCACAGGCCCTGGTTAATAGGGAGATTCAGTTTGTTGTGTAAATGCAATGTAAATTGATCCCCACTATAGAAACCAAAACAAAATATGCTCATATGCTATGATATTGTCGGAGTTACCTCCTCCTTGGCTCCTTAAACCGGAAAAGAAACAGGTCATTTCTTGTGCTCCCTACATGCTGTTAACCCGAGGTAGAGACTAGCAAGTTACCTTTTCAGTTTAGTTATATTATGAACCTAGTTGTAATATACTTCTAGGCATTTTTAAGCTTTGGTTTTCTTTTAGCTAAGCTCTACTCATTTTTTAGATAGACTTTACTGTGTTAACTTACCAATTCTCTTGCTAGTCTCACTTACCACAAGACAGTGACTTCTCGCTAAATTTGAGGTCGGCAACTGAAACAGTCGGTATGCAGGCTCCTGGCCTCCGTGGCCAGGACGTTGACCACCGGGCTGTGTATTAAGTTACGCTCCCATTTCTTTTTGTCTGCCAACTTGATGATAGTTGGAAACTTTCCTTCTCTCTCTCCTTCACCTCTTGCTTCTGGCTCCTTGTCAATGTTCAACTCGCGACATTCCGTCCCTACTGGCTGCCTGCACGTCGTCCATAACCTTTCCCGTACACTATGTTTGTAACTATTACGGGAGGTTACTAATATCAGACTCGACCAGCAGACACGCAATGCCTGCACTGGACTTTTGATATGCCCGAACAACATTGCAACGCCAGCTTCTCTTTCCTTCCCAACACGTCAAGTTGGCATCCCGGCAATGACCAACATCAACCTCAAACTACAATGACCAGCAGCGATTATCTGCAACAACCGACATCAACTTCAACTACAGCGATCATCTCTGCAGCGACCACCTGCATGACTAGCGACGATCACCTGTAACGACACCTGTAACAACCAACCTCGACCATCAATGCCTGCACCAGAATGTCTGCCTCTCTACTGTTCCGACCACCTTTATTTCTTTATTACTTTTCTAGAATAAATTAACTTATATCTTATATATCCTTGTTCTGTCGTCTATGTTGTTTCACCTTGTCAGATTTAACGTCTTCGAAAATGCTAGCGGGCCTCTCATGACCTTATCACCCTTTTATGATACTGGGGGTGCTCGAGGGGTCAGTTACAATCTCTTAAAATGTAAAAAAAATAAAAATCACTGAAATTTCTAATTTGAGGTGCATAATCAATCCCAATATATGGAAAAAATACTTAGAAGGATGCCGAGACATGATATAAGCCTCATGAAAAATGAGACAAAATTCTTATTAAAGGGAGGTATCTATTTTGACACAAATTTTGAAAGGAAACTACACTGATAAAGAAAGTAACCTCATTTTCAAATATGGAAATTATCTAATTTCCAAATTTAGAAATTAACTAAATTTTTAAATATAGAAACCAGTGTAATCTTTAATTATGGAGATTAGTCTAATATCCAAATATGGGAAAATTGATAAATGTTTCTGATAACATTTTACTTGATATTGTCTTGTAGATAAAGGTAAGTGGAGATAGACTAACATTTAACAAACCAAGTTCAAATTCCAGTCATATATTTTGTTTGTGATAATACAATTGGAAAAGTCATAAATCTGTTTTCTTTCCTCTGCCTTAGGTGTAATGTATGATGCCCACTAGTGTGATTATGTCTCTTTTTAATTTATAATTGACTTATAATATATAAGATTCTAATGGACATATAGTGGGTGGTCGGTTTCCTATTGTCATTAAATATTAAATCATCCCCCTGGCATGACTAAATATTAATATCCTTCTGTAGGTGCCATACATGATATCCACTTGGGTGATCATGTCTCTTTTTTTGATTAATGCTTGACTTATTCATACAAGATTCTATTGGACATCAAGTGGGGGATCGGTTTCCTATTGTCATTAAGTACTAAAATGACCCCCTTAGAATTACTACTTATTAATATACTTCCATAGGTGCCATCCGTGATTGCTTGGTTGATCAAATCTTTTTTTGATTCATGATTGACATTTACATAATATTCTACTGGACATAAAGTGGGGGATCGGTTTCCTATTGTCATTAAGTACTAAACGGATCACACTATAATTACTACTTATTAATATTTTTCCGTAGGTGCCATGCATGATTGCTTGGTTGATCAAGTCTCTTCAATTCATGATTGACATTCATATAATATTCTACTGGACATAAAGTAGGGGATTGGTTTCATATTGTTATTAAGTACTAAATTGACCCCCTTAGAATTACTACTTATTAATATCCTTCCTTCGTTGCCATGCATGATTGCCTGGTTGATCAAATCTCATTTTGATTCATGATTGACATTCATATAATATTCTGCTGGATATAAAGTGGGTGATCGGTTTCATATTGTTATTAAGTACTAAACTGATCCCCCCAAGAATTACTACATATTAATATCCTTCCTTGGGTGCTATGCAGGATGCACAGTTAGGTGATCATGCGTCTTTTCAATTCATGATTGACATTTATTCTACTGGACGTAAAATGGGAGATCTTTTTCCTATTGTCATTAAGTACTAAACTGATCCTCCTATAATTACTACATATTGATATCCTTCCTTAGGTGCCATGCAGGATGTACACTCGAGCAATCATGTCTCTTTTTTTGATTCATGCTTGACATGGCAGAAGAATTCATGCAGTAGGCTGCTGTTACTTTCTACAATAGACTGGTTGCCAGCCTAGGCTATAGGACTCAATCTGTCCTGCTACTGAGAGTATTTGCACGTAAGTGGAATTTAAACTCAGCTTTCTGATTTCTCATTCCAAGTCGTTATCTATCATGCCACCTGTACAGCCAAACTTGCAGCACTTGATATTCCCAAGTGGTCACCCACCTAGATACTAACCATGCTCAGTGTTGTTTAACTCTGGTGATCAAACGAGAACTGGTCTTTCAATGTGGTATGGACATAAGTCATTCCTCTATAGGTTTTTTTTTTTTTTTAAGTATTTTACCCCAAGCAAGGCAGGAAGTCACTAGTACGCAAGAGGTTACAGAGAGTTGGAGCGAGAGTAAATAGGAGTGATAGAGGAAAGGATGGACAGGGGATAGATCAAGGCATCTGGAGACATTGATTGACATTACATTTGAATAGTTGGAGATTATAGCTGTCAGGGAAACAGGAAGAGGGGAGGGAGTTGCACAGGCGAGAAGTGCAAGGCATGAAGCTATTGGAGTAGAAGAGATGACTACATTTAACAGTTTCGACAGTGAAAGGGTGAGACCAAGATGCCAGCCTAGTTGAATGCTTAAATTTATGAAGTTTGGGGACCAGTGAAAGCAGCTCATTGGAGCAGTTACTGTGAAAGTATTTGTAAAAAAGACAGAGGGTGGCTATGAGTTAAATAGCAAAGTAGACTGGGCACTCTAGCTTTGAATGGTAATCAGTCTAAAAGAGAGACAATTCTGAATTCAAAACCATGGAGAACACAGCAGATAACCATTTGACTCTCTATATGTAGAACAGACATGTGAGTGATCTACTATTCTGAACACCTAGCCATGGAGCCAGATGTGTTGTTCACCCAACAACCACCTACATTGACCAGGTATGTTATAACACAGAATGCCTCCCTAATGACCTTCTGAACCTGATGCAGGATTGTGATGGTTGGTGTGATAGACTCATGAATGTCTGAACTAATTTGACCAAATAAAAGAAAGAAAGAAAAGAGAAACTCTGAGCATCAGTATTCTGAAGAAATATAGTAGTTTAAAAATATTCCCTAATTTTAAACCTCCCATTATTTGTTTTCCCCTTTTCTCCCAATACAAAAATGTGAAAATTTCACAAGAAATCTTCATAAGAATGTGAAGAAAAATGTGAACAAATTAAATGTGAAAAAAATGTGAATTAATTAAATGTGAAGAAAAATGTGAACAAATTAAATGTGAATAATAATGTGAATTAATTAAATTTGAATAAAAATGTGAACAAATTAAATGTGAAGAAAAAATGGTGAATTAAATGTGAAGAAAAATGTGAACAAATTAAATGTGAATAATAATGTGAATTAATTAAATGTGAATAAAAATGTGAACAAATTAAATGTGAAAAAAATGTGAATTAATTAAATGTGAAGAAAAATGTGAACAAATTAAATGTGAATAATAATGTGAATTAATTAAATTTGAATAAAAATGGGAACAAATTAAATGTGAAGAAAAAATGGTGAATTAAATGTGAACAAATTAAATGTGAAGAAAAATGTGAATTAATTAAATGTGAAGAAAAATGTGAACAAATTAAATGTGAAGAAAAAAATAATTCCTTTTAGGGTTTCTGGAATGGCTTGACTTTTAATATTATAGAAAAAAATTCTGAAATTTACAGGTATTAGTTTGAATGAGAAGTAATTCCATTTTGCACCTTTTTTCAGGAAGTAGGCAATCAAGGCTCTCTACAATTTCCTTTTTTTTATTCTATGAATTGCTATAACATTTTTGGAAAGATAGTGGTGTGGTTTCCCACTGTTATTTGCATGGCCATCCTGGGTATGATGATAAACTTATCTGGTAGCAAGTCCTCTGATTGGGAGGTTTTGAGGAGCATAGAACCACCTCTTAATTGCTGTTGTTCCAAGGTTCACCCTGACTTGAGGTGGTAGCACCTGTTAGGATCCTAGCTATGAGCAAATAATTAACCTTCAAACTGGGGTCACAAAAGTATAAACATTTTCATAGTAAAAGTACCAGCAATAAATTCTCATAATAAAAAATTACCAGCAATACATTTTTGTAAAAAAAAAAAATAGCCAGCAATAAATTACTAATGCTCCTAAGAAAATTAAATTTTGGTATTAAATGATCCATAAGGAATTGGTAAGCCTCTAAACAAACATTCTTCTACATGGTTTGAAATTCAAAATTTTCCTTCTAAACTGGATGCTATCCAAGGTTAGGGAACACAATCATACTTATTATAAAACCCAGGTTGTGTGTGTGTGTGTGTTCGTTTATATATTGGATCGGATTTCCTATGTTTTTCAACCGATTTCAACAAAACTTCACAGGACTATGTAAGATTACCTTGCGGTGGTTCTGACAGTGCCAAAAATTGGAAAAACATAAATGTTTTTGCATGAAATCAATTTGAAAACACAATTAAAAGGCATCGCTGTCGCGAAAATGAAAGGGGGGACAACTCATATCGAGTTATACTTATTATAAAACCCAGGTTGTTTGTGTGTGTGTGTGTGTGTGTGTTCATTTATATATGGGATCGGATTTCCTACATTTTTCAACCAATTTCAACAAAACTTCACTTTTTTTTTGGCAGGTAGTGTTTCTTATTGTCTTGCAAACTTGTTTCTTTATTTTTACATTCAGAATGCTTTAAAAATTCCATTTACAAGACAATTGTTTATAATAAAATTCTATTCAATCGGTAGACTCATAACGTTTGAAAACAATGTTTTTGTTTGAGTTTTGGGTTTGACCAATTTGTAAAAAAAACAAAAAAACTAATTAAGACATGCGTGTCCATCAACCTTAAACAATAATCTTTGTCAATTTTATTTTTCAGTCTTTATGATGGTCGATACTTGATCTATCTCTTACTGTTACATTCCCAGGCAATGCTGGGCTCTACTGCTAGTCTACTCTAAGTTTAATATGTCCAACAAAGTAGAACTGGCAACTTTTCTCAAAAATGACCTCTAATCAATTGTTAACTTGGGCAAGGAGTAGCTCGTAAATATGAACATCTCAAAAATGAAACTGATATCTTTTAATCATTATAGAGAGCATTTTTCCCAGCCAACAGCATGGCTGATGCTAGCCTCCAGGAGAGCAACTCATTGCACATTCCTGACATGAAATGGAATGCTTATATTGAATCAATTGCTAGATCTTCTGCCAGAAATGTTGGTTCACTGTGTTGTGCCAGACATTCTTTCTCGACAGAATCCATCTCGGACATTTATATATCTAACATTTGTCCGTGTATTGAATACTGCTGTCATATCTGATCTTGTGGCCTTATCATATAATTTTTGACAAAATTCTAAGAAGGGTCTGTAATGTTAGCGCTCCTGACTTGACTTGGTATCTCGGCTTGAGTCACTTTCCAATCTCTTTCAAATAGCCAGTGCTGGCCCTAGAGCTGTTGGCACCCTGGCCAAATTGAACTTCAGTGCCCTTTCAAGTATAATGTTTTTAAATTTTCACAAGGAGAAAAAAGTGAAAATGTAGAATAACGTGTCTATTACAATATACGACTTAATACAAGCTAAAGAAAGCATTCATTATCCTATCTAAAACATTTTTTCTAGCCTTTAGATCTTCAAATCTTTTCATGGCACTTTCTATATCGATCTACTTTACAAGATCATTTTCTATTAACAAAATAGCCAAAGAATTTAATCTGTCATGGATGACTGCAAGTAAGTTTTTATAAACTTTAGTTTTGGAAGATCCCAAACACATGCCATGGGGGCATGATGCAGGGTCAGATTAGGATCTTGAATCCCACCCCAAACTTTGATACCCCCCCACACACTACATGGCAATTTCAAAGTTTCCCAACCTGGAGGCCACAAATCCTCGAAGGAAAATTGATAGAGAAGGGCAGCACATTTTTTAAATTACCAAAAATCTGGGGATTATTTCAACTGAAATTAAAATTTCAGTACATTTTCATTATTTACTTTTATAATAAATAGTTTTTTTTCTATTTTAAAAAATCTAAGAAAACGTTATTTTTTTTTAATAACCACCAATATTTTCATAACTAAATTTTACTCGGAAAAATGTCTAAGTCGCAAATTTTTACATTTCCATAAAGATTAATTGCTGATGCATCTCTGCTGAAAAAAAGTTTTACAAAGATTCCAACACAAGACAAACATCTTAAAAATTTTTTATAAAAACAGTATTTCAGTTTTCGGGGAAATTTTTCATGTGTTGAAATCTTTAAACATTTTTATTTTTTAAGTTATCATTTTCTCAGTTTTCTCTTTCTAGAAATGTAAAAAATAGGGACTAGAAATTTTATTTTAATTACTAGCCGTGGACTTCTGGTTAGTATTACTATTAGTAAAAAAAAAAAAAAAAAAAAAAAAATATATATATCAGGTATCCTCCTTACTGGATGATCTTGGAATAAAAAATGATTTTACCAAATATATTACACTTTTAATTGATTTAAAAGAACTATTCATAAAGAAAATTACAATTAAAAAAAATAAGTGCTACTGAAATTAGCACGTCAGTTCCCTCCCCTCCCGAGTAGGCATGGGGCCCCCACATGGTTGAGAGGTTTGGAGTAGTAAGCACCAGCTCTGTTGATTATTATAGTTGATGATTGACTTAGGAAGAAAACAAGTAAAAAGTGCAAAAAGAAATGCTGCTGAAACTATCCCTTTTGGGGCTTCAAACTCATTGGGGCGGGTTCTTGTGTGGTACATGCCACACCAGCCATGCAGATACACAAAAAAAAAGCTGCTGAAACTAGCCCTTTTGGGTCTCCAATCTTGTTGGGGGTTCCTGCGTGCTATGCACTGCAATGGCCATGCAGATACATGATGTATATTATTAGTTAATGTCAATTTAAAAATAATTAAAAAAACGGCAGATGGCCATAAAACAGTGATAAAAAAAAATGGCAGAGGTCACAACTGGACCACAAAAGTTAGTATTTAACTTAGAGTGTGTTTGGATCAATGCATATATATATATATATATACATATATATGCATTGATCCAAACACACCTAAGTCAATCATCAACTATATATATATATATATATATTGTAAAAAAGAAAAAATATATATTATTTATATATCTATATATATATATATATATGAACTTCAGTGCCCTTTCAAGTATAATGTTTTATATTGGATAAATATATATATATATATATATATATATATATATATAATATGATAAAATACCATTTTAAAGTATGATATATTTATGGGTTAAATTGCTCAACATCAGGGAGAGAAGGTATGGAAATACAAAAGTGGGCATTAAAATCAACACCAAGCAGTGACAGTCTGTTTCGCACTTACATGCAATCTTCATAGCCTGAAGATTGAGTTTAAGCATTAAATATATTATTTTTTTCTCAATAGGTGTAGATAGGTTCCTTCTAAAATCTTTTTAATTCTCTTTGACTCCCAGTAGCCCTTTGTATCTTAGTGGTGTTATTGCCTTACTTGGTGGGGTGAACTGATAAAATCAGTTAACACCTATCATTAACACCTATCAAAATGCTTAAAAATTATTAGAATTTATCATATTTTAAGGCAAGCACATTTTTGTCAAGAAATTACCCAATAGATAACTTGAGTGACGACAGTCAATAAAGTAATAAAAGTTCAAATGACTTATTTCCTGAATTACTTCAAAGTTTCATGGAGGTTTGCTCATCAGAATTAAAGGGTTCAACAAATCTGTTAAGTCGATTTAACTTTTATTAATTTCTTTTTTTTTATATATATATATATATATATATATATATAATCTTTTCAATATATATATATATATATATATATATATATATATATAATCTTTTATATATATATATATATATATATATATATATATATATATATATATATATATATATTGAAAAGATTATGTAAGCTAATCAATAATGCTGAATTAATTAATTTACATGCCTGTGGTAAAATGAGATCGTCTGGGTGACCATTATTTCTACTGAGTAGTTTATTCAGTTATTCGATCCTTACTGGGTGCTACATGCTTAAGACCTTATGTCAAAACTAAGCTTAACAAATAACATATATATATATATATATATATATAAAAATGAACTATCCAAATATAAAACCGGAGAAAAATAAAATCAAAGGTCATGGAGACAGGAAGCACTTCCGGGTCACAGCGCATGTCCGGTGCAGTTGACTATAAATGGCGTAGATGGCAGGCTGTGCATCTAGCGACGTCAGACATAGCCACCGCAAAGATGACAGAATAAGAATGAACTTGGGCTAAAAAAAAAAAAGAAAAAGAAGAAATAATTATATTAGCGAAAAAACAAAAAGGGAAAAAAGCCATCGCTGACAATAACGACATATTATCCTATTTCTGGCTCTTCTCCATCCGTTTCAACTGCTTCTTACCGAAATGTGTTTTTGTGTGTGTATGTCTGCACCACGCCTTTAATTTAATTTATATATAAACTTTCTAATCAGATTTTTTTCTTATTTTTTTTTTACTTCTTTTGTAATTTCCTTTTTTTATTTACATAATTTTTTAGCGTTATTTTTTTGTTTTATCTCCCTAAAAATAACAAGAAAACTAACTTCAAGCTAAAAAGCATATCACCGTTGTCTTCCGTAAAAATGTATGTTTATAAAAATATAAGTTCCTAATACTGTTTTTTTTTTTTTTTTTACTTAGTTTATTTTTAAGACTAAAAAGAAAAGGTCTCTCTTTAATTCTCATTTCTTTTTCTCCCCCAACCTTTATTTTTGTAAAATCTCTTTATTTTTTTAGTTAAAAACTTAAAAATAATATAGTTTTTAAATTATTTTTTTTAAGGTGGCATTGATAGTTAAAGAAGGAAAACAATTAAAAAGGCCCATTCATAAAAAAAAAAAAAAAATACTTTTGTTTTTCTTTATAGGCACTTTTAAATATATATTTTCTTTTACATTACGTGTTTAGTTTACTTATATTTCCATTTATTACCTATGATGATATTCCTGGTGTCTTTGTCATCATCATTGCCAACAACACGGGTAGATTCCTCAGGATTTCTGAGTTACAGTGGTGTGAGCCAGGGAGGAATCAAATTCAGGAAAAATAAGAGAGACATTTCCCAACCATTTGGTCATATATAAAAAGAAATATATTATATATATATATATATATATAGAGAGAGAGAGAGAGATGTATGTGTATATTTTGCTCCTGATGACTGTGTAAAAAGAAAAACATCAACAAAAAAAAAAAAACTGGAAATAATTTTCATCTTTTTTATTTATATTTTTTAATTTTTTTTCAGTTTTTTTTTTTCATTTATGTATTTTCTTCAAGAAGACATCATCTGGGTTTAAAAAAAAAAAATTATTTTTACGAAATCGGAACGAAAAGGGAAAAGTGCATCAACAAATATATGTATATAAGCAAAGAAATTAAAAAAACAAAACCAAAAAAACAATTGTCTTTTTGGTGTAGAAACTGTAAATATTAATAAAGAAAAGTGACAATCATTAAAAAACGAAAAGGGGTTAAAATAAAAATAAAACCCCCCAAAAAACCCCGAAACTTCGTCTCTTGGAGGAGAAAAGAAAGCAAAAGAAGAAACAAGGCTAAGGGGAATTCTGATTTAAGCAGATATTTGAAATATACAAAAAAGGAGAGGAATAACCACTTATCTTATGTCGAAACCGTCATATTTTTTGATCATTTCGGTTTCAAACAAAAAATAAAAAAGAAAAAAAAAGGGGAAATCTCTCCCTGAATTGGGCCAGAAATATAAATGTAATGGCTTTGGTGACTATACAACGATCACCAAGCCCCAGTAACAGTCCAGAATCGGTAAGTAAAATAAATATATTATTTTTAGTATTATTAATGTTTCATTTTATTGACTGATTTAAACGTTTTTATGTTTTTATTGTATGTCGCCAAGCAATGATCATTTAAAAATGGAACCCAAGAAGTAAAAAAAAAAAAAAGAAGTTATTAATAATAAGTCACGTTTTTTGTATTATGTCAGTGGTTGATTTGATAAATTATTAGTGTTTTTTATTTTAAAATAAAATTAACCTAAGTCTATACTTTTTGCATAAATAATTAATTATCACATATTTTAAAACTAAAGAGAATAGACGTTTTTTTAAAAAGTATTTCCGTGTTTTTGTTTAAAGCCTTGACTTTAAAAAATGATTACATTTTTTTTTATTTGCACGGTATGAAATTTTAAATGTTTCTAATTTTGAGGCTACAAAAAAAAAATTATTTACTTAAGAAATTAATTGTGTAAAAATTGCATGAAATTAGTGCTGAGAAAAGTCGTCTTTAAATTTGGAAAAAAAAAAAATTGTCTGAAAATCTCAAATCAAAGTAGTAATAATCATGTATGAAATTTTTGTCTTTGAAGACATTTTTTTTTTTTTTTTTTTTTTTTAATAATTTCACTGTAAATTTATCCAAAAAAAGATTAATATTTTTTTAGAATTAGTTCAGAGAATTTTAACTAAAAGAAAAAGGTAGATTTATTTTTTTAAAGATTAAAAATTGTGAAAAAAATATCCCTATGACTAAAAAATTAATTTTTAATTTAAGACTAAAAAGAAATATCACTATAATAAAATAATATTAAATAATTGATTCATTTTATTTTTGTTAAAGAAGGAATCTTTTATTTATTTTTATTTTTTTTTAAGAGAATTGAATGAAAAGAAGAAAAGATGGAATTTTTCAAGTTTGTTTTTTTGGCGAGACAAATTCAACTTGTATTCTGCACAATTTACGATATATATATACACTTCCCTTTACCAAAATAAATAAATAAAAAGCTAGTTTTATCTTCCTCGGTTCAATAAGTAAATAAAAATGCATCCATAAGTTTTTAAAATATTATTTTATTTCCAAACATTAAAGCTTAAAAAAAAGTAAAAATATTAATAAAGTGAAAAAACGATAATAATTTTTAATTCTATATACCCATTATCTTGAAGTAAATCCTTATTTTTCACGATACTAAAAATAATAATGTTAAATGATGTAAATTGTAAAGAGTTAAACTTATTTACGATATGAGGCACGGTAAGAAAAAAAAAGATTGACATTGTTAATAATTGTCATGTAAGTGCCCAGGCTTCCGCCTTGAAAATTCGGTGTTTTAAATTTTATATCAATGCTTTCTGACAAGATATGTAAGCGCTTTGTTTGTTTTTCCCTGTACATTTATAATTTAAATATTAAATATTTATTTTTTTGACATTTGAAATTTTTAATTAATACTTAATAGAGGTGGATTTTGTTTTTAAAATGAAACCACTGACTAAGTGTTTCAACTGTTAACAAAACATCTTTACTTTGGAAGGCGTCCTTAATAAGTCGTTTAATTTGTTGTCATTTAACAAAATCATGGACATTTTTCATGTCTTTTCTTAAAAAATGTAATCATTTCAGTGTTTGGTTTACAAATTACACCCCCCTTTAAACAGGTGCTCGGTGCATTAAATTATTGCAAATTATTTTAAATTACCATATATTTCAGTTCCATATTAAAATCATATTGTTATACCAAATCTCCAAACACATGCGTTATTTAACAGTAACACTCTGTCTGTAAACACAGCACAGTAAAAAAAATGGATTGTTACAATTATAAATGGATAATAAATGAATGAATATGTTTTTGTTGAAACAATTTAATTTTTATCATTTAAACAATTACTGTGGTCGTCATAAACATGTCAATGTTTGCATATATATATATATATATATATATATATATATATATATATATATATGTATCCTAATAAGGTATAATTGCTACTGAGTATGCAATATGCATAGCATCCATTTTCAATACTGTTCAGGTGCTACAATCGGTATTTCTAATGTTTGGCCTTGACCTTAAGAAGAAAATCTGATTGGCTACTTTTAGTCTTCTTATAGTTTTGATTGATTGTTTAATGACAAACTCTTATGAACACTTACACATAATACACAATGACATGAACACTGTTAGTTTCACACACACACACACACACACACATATATATTTTGGTTTCATTGTAAAACATTTTTTTGTATGCATAAACACAGGATTCTGTTTCAGTGTTCAACACACACACACACACACACACACACACACACACACATATATATATATATATATATATATATATATATATATATATATATATATATATATATAATTATTTATTTAAAAATATGATTCCAACGCTACATAAGAGTTCTCATGTTTCAAAACGGAGAGCGAAAACTTCATTATAATTATTTGAATTAAATTGAATTAAAGTACTAAGCTCTGTTCCATCTTCAAGCAAAATTTTTTTTGGAATAACTTATTCCTGAAATTTACGCGTTTTATAAGCATATTCATTATTGAAATTAAAATTACTATGGTAAAGGCTAGAGCAAAAGTTTAAAGAAAAGGGGCGTAAGGGTTAATAATTTGTATCAATATCTCAGTTACATTCAAAGACGTTAAGTCAGGGTAAGGTTGGGGTGTCTAAATTTAAAGCGGAAAACTATTTACTCTACTTTTGTATCGAGCACTATTTTTTAAAAATAATAACAAAAACACTAAAGAACTTTGGATTATTTACCTAACAACTTCTTTCCTATTTTCTATATATTTTTACACACACACACACACACACACACACACACATGGTATAATTGGGGGCACTTTGGCAAGGTGTAATGGTTGTGTTGCTAGATCAATTATGACTGAGTTCAATCCTCACTGGATGCTTCATACATTCTGCCTTGTACCACATCTAAATTATACTTTATAAATTGCTACATTGTTTATTTCGGCAGCAATCTTCCTTTTATACAGGATGAAGCAGAAATATCTATCACCTGTGTAGTTCTAGTGAAGTTATGCATGTAGCAATGGTGTTTTCACCTAGCTAATAATGTCTTGCTATTGTGGAGGAGGTATCTCTGCCACACCCTGTACATGTTTCATTGTATGTGGCAGAAAAGGAAAATTTTATTGGTTCTTTCATTCAGTTGTTTCTTTTATGAGGATGAAAAGAGTTTAGAAACTATTCGTGGTGATTATTTTCCCAAATACTTTTGGTCATTTTCTAGAGGATCATTGTTAGTATATTCTTCTGTGTTTATGTTCAAAGTTGTATTGTGTGGAAGTAGTAGTATTTCTAATGTGTTCTGGATTCCCTCTCTTAGTCCCCATCACCCCCTGGCTATGACAACCTTGGGACCATATATAATCTCTATCTATAAAAGGCAAGATGTGTGTGTGTGTAATGAATACACAGCCTAATTTTCAACGGATTTGCACCAAAATTTACATGCACATGCTCCAAGTTAGTGGGAAGGCCAAGACTGACTTTGCATTTCCAAATTCCCATCAATAGTGGAAATAATCAATTTTTTTCATGCTTCTATAGCAGTTTTCATGTAGTTTGCGGCCATTTTCTACTGGCCAGAGTGAGAGCCTATAGCTGGCTGCCACAAATAGGCAGGAAGATTCTATTGGCCAGTGTGAGAGCCAACAGCTGACTGACATGAATGTTAACTAGTATGTGAGCATGCAAAAAAAAATCGATAGCTGCATTCCTCACAAGTGGGAAAAATTTAAATCTGCATGGCACTTTACTCCAATTGGCTCATTTGCTTGCTTAAACTCAATGTTGATTCTGATTTCGCAGAACTGGGTTGGGTGTGAAAAAGTATTTGTTGTTAACGTTCTTTTTTCATTCGGTTTTTCCAGTTACGACTCCTTTTTTAAAGCTGATCATTTTGTTTAGTTCTTTTTTCGTAACAGATTTAATGTTCAGTATAGAGCTTAGAAAAAATTCACAGTGTGAGATAGGCAAGAAGTAAGGCATGTAGCAACATCAGCACGGCAAAGGGAACTCCTTTAAAGGCAAGGAAGGGCAAAAATATTTTAAGTCAAGTGATAGCGATTGCTGTATGAGTTGTACGATTTTTGAATCAAGCACGGGCAATGATGCTAGTGTACATATGTAAGCATTATATACATTATGTGTTTGTTTGTTTGTTTATATATATATATATATATATATATATATATATATATATGGGGTGATAGTAGGGACAAGCTCCCACTGTCTATAAAATGCTTGTGGCATGTGTCTCAAATAGCCTCTGACAACTAAGTCCAACTCCAAGCCAGAGAATGAGCAAAGCTAGAAAACTTGCACCTCATAAGCTGCTACTTCAGTTAAATGCTGCTTTAATAGCACAGGAAGGTAATCCTGATTTTAAAACTCTACTGGGTTGCAGTCATATTCAAACCTGGAAAACGCTATGGATATAAGGCCAGACAGAGAACCTGGAGTGGAGCCCCGCAGCCTGTCAACACTGACAACTCCTGTAAACAAGCTGGCTTCAAATGTAAGGCCCTGTTTTGGTTCTCAGGGAAGGGTGATGTAGTTTGGGCAGCACGCGACCTCTGTATACTATCACCCAGGCCTGTATCTTGGAGTGGTCACTCCTGTCTCCAAAGCAAAGGACTGAAGTTTAATCAACCAGGGTGCTACCTTTTATCTTTTGTGATAAATGGATGCCTACTTAGTCTCCATAAATGAAAAACTTCAAGAAGATTAGGAAAAAACCTGTTAAAATTTTCCTTATTCATTCAATGAAAATATATATATATATATATATATATATATATATATACACACACACACACACACACAGTGTAACCCAGATATAAGAGAGATTTTCTCTGGTCCCAAATTAGAGCCTGTGTTAACGATATAAAATAGACCAAACCGGATATAAGAGACTTCTTCTCCGGTCCCAACAATTCTCTTATATCCGGGTTACACTGTATATAACAACACACAAAATACATTGGCTGTTTACCATAATGAAACTGACCACAATTTTGACATAGGGAATGCTACTTTGATTAAAAGAGAAAATAATCCACAAAGTCAAAAATGTCTGGAAAGTGCCTTGATCTCTAGTTCAGCCACGGTAAATTTGTGTCTCCTGGCTCTTACAATATGTCACCATTCTGGGTAGATTTTCTGTTGTCACAATGTGGGATAGTCAGGGACAAAGGTGATGGTGAGAGAAAGAATACAGGTGAATTTGGCTAGATTGAAAAAACATTCTTTCAAAATTAAATTTTATTTTAAATTTTTGAAACTACCAATGTCTCTTGTTTTATGCACATGTGTAAATGTAGCAACATAAATAAAGCCCAGTCTGATGAAATTGTAATGGGTGAAATGAATTGCAAAAACTTTTTCCAATTTGTCATACTATTTATCTATATATGTTTGTGTGTGTGTATATATATATATATATATATATATATATATATAGATAGATAGATAAGATTAGTGGTCTATATATATATATATATATATATATATATATATATATACGCACACAAACACACACACAAGTATATCTATTTTTTAGTTTTTACACCTATATGATTGTCTAATCAACTTTAGATGAAACTCTATCAATTCTTGTCTCTTCCTTCATCCTCTGTTGACATTTTTCTCTCTTGCACACTTATATCAATAAGTCCATAGCTTAATGATGAAATAAGCAACATTTTTACATAACAAATCTTTATTTTACCCCAAATTAATCACCTTTGTTACCAATGCATTTAACCAATTGGTTCTCAATTAATCACATACATCAAATATTGTAAAATATTTTAAATCAAAATTCATCTAAATACTGTATCGTGTGTGTATATATATATATATAGTGAGTGGTGTATTAGTAGCACAGTGAGTTTGAATTCCAGTTGAGTTTATAGCATAGTCATGTGTTTGTTACATTCACATCTTGAGAACAGTGTGAATCCATTTCTTCTCATCTCAGCTATGGATTAATAAACAGTAGGGCAGACTGAGCCCTTCTGCCTTGGTTGGTACCTGGTCTAGGAGAAGGAAAACTCTGATGTAACACCTGCTCAGATGTAACATATTCGTCATACTTTTCTTCTCTTTTTTTGCTGAGGCAGGTCCAGGATTAATCTTGCATATAGAAAGGCGGGTCCTGCCTGACAGAGAATGGCTGTCATAATAATTTCAGGCAAGGTTTTATAAGACCGGGTGCTCTTTCTGATACCCAACTAACACACTTGTAGTAGTCTAAGTACACTGAATGTTTTTATTGTGACACCATCTGTAGGAAGGTTTCTATTCAAGGCATGAGACTCCATCCAATCCTGATATATGAAGTGGGTAGGTTGAGTATTATGTTCCTCCTTGCTTATTTTATAAACTATACTTGGTCAACAGTTGGACTACATGTTGAAGTTGAAAAATAAGAAATGTGTATACATACATACATATATATATATATATATATATATATATATATATATATTTATATATTATATATATATATTATATATATGATGTGATGGGTACATTGTTGTCTAAATTATGCAAAAATGAAGATATCACTGACAACTCATTTTATAAGATATATTTACCAAAATTGCACAAACATATCTTGAAATACAAAAGAGTAAATTTATTCAATAAAATCACCATTGGCTTCAACTATGCCCTTCAGACGACTTCAGAATCTCCTGCAACTCTTCTGGGTACTCTCCTTGTTTAAGTTGATGAATGCTGCCATTATCCTTGCTTTCAATTCATCTTTGGTGTTACAATGACTTCTGTTAGTCTCTCGTTTAACAATGTCCCACACATAATAATCAATGGGGTTGCAGTCTGGGGAGTTAGATGACCAGATGTAAATTGTCTGACAGCTATGACTGGGTTCTCCTGCTAGTGTGACATGGTGAAGAGTCCTGTTGCCAGACATAGGGTCTTCCAGCAGCCACCCTCTTGATCCAAGACAGCACTACCTCCTTATGGTACTTGTTGTAGGCCTCTGTGTTGATTTTAAGGCCCTGTGGGAAGATGAATGGATGCATAACATTGGCATTACTAGTGATCACTCCGAACACTTTCATAATCACCATTGGACTTAGCTGACTTTTTATGGATCCTCTGCACTGTTCTCAGATTGACAACCAAACACTGTGAAATGTTTGTATTGGAGCTTCTGGCACAAATACCAAGCAATACAGCATGCTGCTTCTAAATTTCTAGTGGAGTGAATTGCATCATGATGCTTTTTTTCTTGTAGATGATACACAACCAACCCTACTCTACTGTGCAATGGACAAAATAAAAAACAAACAATGTGCA
>CAHIKZ030004540.1:2365000-2385000 GCA_903632075.3 Acanthosepion pharaonis
GTTATATGCACTTTAATATATTGCTGCTATATTCATAAATAATTTTGTTAAGTGTTGGTTGGTTGATTTTTATCTAGAGGGCCACAAGTATTTTAAGGTTTTATTTATTATTTTCATGGTGTAGTATAATGGTTTTGCCAACAAGTATTTTCCTGTATTGTGATGGTGGACAGGAATGTGTTTTTAGATGTTTACATCTAACCATGACAATTACTAACAAAAAACTGGTGCCAATGTAGGCTATATAGCTCAGCTGGGGAATGCCTATCCAGGCAGATGAGGTCACTTACAAGGACTGCATGTCACCTAGGAACCTTCCCAGTGCTTTACATCCAATTCAGAATGTGGATTAAATATCTAAATTCATGTTTGTCTTCTGTTTTTTTTCAAGTACTTTTGACCATCCCAGTCATTTTAAAAAACTGAATGTGGTCAGTATGGATTTTCTTGGTTATATTCTAACATTTTTGTGTGTGTGTTTTTAATGCTACAATTCAAATTGTATACTGTATAAGTGATGCCATATATAAAATCAGTTCACGGAACTTGGCTAAATTGGAAAAGAATGCATCAAATAGTTTATACATATTATTATTTCATATGCATATAGGCAATTTTGGACCTTTATGCCCACAAAAACAGGCTGTCAAAATGATGTTTTTTTTTTTTTTTTTTTTTTAACCTTGACGCTGCTATTATTTTAACTACCTTCACTCCTCAGCAATGATTTTTTTAAAAAAAAAAAAAAGTAATGATTTGAATTTTATATATTGACTTCATTTTCGAAAATTGACAACAAAAATAATAATAGATACTTGATTTATTATATTGTTTATTGGAATGGTTGCCAATCAATTCAGACTTTATACTTAGAAACTTTCCTTACAGTTCACATATTTTAATAATTTGGAAAATGTTTAACATTGTTTTCATATTTATTTCTTTATAAATTTGTAAATGAGAAATATTCCATTGCATTTGTTTTAATTGTATTGATCAAGTGCTCTATGACAGGAGAAATTTCTCTTGAAAGCAGAAAATTTTGCCTTGCCTGACTGACTGTCCTCCATGGCCAAATTGGTAAGGTATGCTGGGCTAAACGATAGCTCCTCCTTCCCTGAGAGACATAGGCTCTTGATTCCTGCCAAAGCATGTAGATTTTTTTTAATAAGATTTCCTGAACATTCAAACTGGTAGACGAAAATAAATAAATATTTTGTTTAAGAAGTAAACTGAATGCCTACTCAAATACAAGTATCTACTAAAAATAATATTTAAAGGGATTTTATGAAATGTGAGAGAGAGAGAATGTGTATGTGTTTCATTTAAATGTAATAGCAAAAGAAAATGTTTTATTCAATTTTTCTTTTTTTTATGAAGTATACTTACTGTTTTTCTTTTATTATTGTCTGAAGTATTTTCGGCCAATTCATTAATCATTTTCAATGGGGTTCATTGTTACTATATTTTTGTGTGTTTATGTTCTAAGCTGCATTGCATAGAAATATTAGTAATTTTTAAGCTTTGTTAGATGAGAGTAATAGTAATTCCATTTTGGAGAACCTTTTGGGGAACTCTTAACACGTTCTGACTAGTTTCAAAGCAAGTGATATTAAAGGTTGGCTTAAACTGCTTCAGAAAAGTCCTTCAATTATTCTTAAATCTCTTTTTCAATTAGATGGTTTTAATATTATCTACAAGGAGTTTTCTGAAAGTTGTATATGAGAAAGAAAACAATTTATATCTCTTGCTCTCATATATATATATATATTGAAAAATATTAATGAAAACTTAATATATATATATATATATATATATATATATATATATATATATATATATTGAAAACTATAATATATATATATATATATATATATATATATATATATATATATTGAAAACTTAATGCTATATATATATATATATATATATATATATATATATATATATATATTGAAAAAACTTAATATATATATATATATATATATATTGAAAACTTAATGCTATATATATATATTATATTGAAAACTTTATGCTATATATATATATATATATATATATTGAAAACTTAATGCTATATATATATATATATATAGAGAATTGAAAAACTTAATATATATTTTTATTCATGTTAATCTTGTGTATGTAAATACAAGTTATGAAATAAAATCTCCACATCTATTCATGTGATAATGTTCCTACAATGAAATAAAAACATGTTAACAGATAATGTTTTCTTTTAATATATATATATATATATATATATATATATATAAAAATCTTCTGTTTGTCAACAACATATTGGGTTTGTTTCCTCTATATTATATATATATATATATATATATATATATATATATATATATTACCCTTTTCCCTAGCATAAGCATAGTAATTTTCTTTTTATTGACTTGTTCTAAGATGGGACCTTTTTTTTCTTTCCTATATTTCATCATCTCTGTTTAATAAAAAACTGCACAAATTTTTCCTATCTCTGACTCTTTCGGCCTGGGGTCAGCTTAATCTTTTTTTTTGGGTAAGACAGGATACAAAATTGAGGTAATCATGACTGATCCCAGAAGATTTCAACCTCCCCATTGCACTAAAGAGGCAGGCTTGTGGATTGCCCTGATGCACCTTGAAGGTGAGAGTGCAGAGACTGGGTAATTTTACCCCTGCCTCTATGTATGGTATGTGTGTGAGATAGCGCATTAAACTGACCCTATGTCATATTTGCTTTTGTGAGGGGGGATGGATAAATAATAGTTAAAATACTCTCTATCGTTTTGTGTACATAAAACATAACACACATATACTTGTTAAATACACATTGATATACACTTCTGCACTCACATGCACTCCCTCTCTCTCATGGCTTGTCTCTGCCACTGTGATATCACACATGCACCTAAAGGGGAAACAAAAAAAAACATTTGTACATAGGAAGAAATTTTTAAAATCATCCTTAAAAAGATATGGTATTGTGCTACTTGTTGGATTGGATAGAGAAGGATGGTTTCTTGTGGTGATCCAGGAAATTGTTTCAGCGAATGGGTTGTGGTTGGAGGTGTAGGATACAGTGTTGACCAGTCTTTCTCCACTTCCCCTTTGGGCCTTGTGCCACAGATTAATAATGTGTTTATTATTTAGATAAACTCTGTGTGTAAGGGTTGTATCTTTCTGGGCACAGTCTGTGTTTCATCATATACACATGCCATTTCTTTGTAAACGCTCTTTCTAGAGATGAAGATATTTGTGACTTAATTTATTTTATTTATTGCCAATTTAGAAATTATTGGCGATTTTAAAAATTATCTTAAATTAGCTGTATTAAGCAAAGTTTCAGACTATCACTTCAATTCCCATTTATTCCCTATTGACGTGAATACAAAATTACCTACACAGCATTTTTATTAAAAAAAAAAAATTCATCGTATAACCTTGTGCCAGACAGCTGATTGTATGAGTTGTTGAATGACGAAAATTGTAACAGTTTGCCTAATAATAATCTTGCTCCTGTAGAATAATTCAATTTGTCGATGAATGGGGAAAATATACGATCATTTTAATTTATCAAACTCGCCATGTACTTTTATTTGTTATAAAAAGGGTTTTCCATTTTTAATTTATCAATGATAAATATCTTGTCTCTACGTAACTTCGGGTTGCATGTAAAAATTAGATTGGAACATGTCACCTTTCTTCGTTCCAGCTGTCAAATTTAATAGGTGAAAATACACTAGTTTCATGTTTTTATTTTTTAGTAGCATTTTCTATTAATGTTCTTATTTTCTTTAAAACGAAAATTAAGTCATAAATCTATAATTACACTTTGAATTTATTTTTTTTAAATATTTTTTTTGTTGCGGGCAAAAGTAGTCTCGTGTCTAAGATTTCATTCATAAGTCTGTGTAGTAGTAGTATTTTTTAGTTATGCTTACTTACAAACCTGGCTTTCTGCTAGCTATGTAGAATTAATGTAGTTTTCTTCAGTCTTTTAAACTAAATAATGAATTAATCGGCGTTAAGATTAAAATCCAAGACAAGTTTAATGAATGAAATGAGAGAAGTGCAGGATTATGTTACTAGCTTTTCTTTTTCCCGTCATATGATGGCAATTTTTATTTATTTATTTTTGCTACACACCGACAACTCAGTTTTAATGTATTATAAATAGATTATTCTTTGTAATTTACCTGTTACTGAAAATACTGAACATGGTAGATGTAGTATACTTTTAGTTGTATATAAAAATAAAGTTCTTAAAGAGAAATCTTAAAAAAAAAAGAAAAATTTAGTTTTTTTCCAAGTTCAAAGAGCTGTGTGTCGTGACTCATTTGGTTAAAATAAAGAAAGCTTTCTTTTTCTCTTTCTCTCTCTCTCTAACCTAACATGTCAATATAATTGCATTTGGTTATTAATTTAATCATGAGCTCGTATCTAGACTATATTTGTTTTGCAAAACCTGCTCATTGCAGCATGTGTGTACTTGTAAAATTTTCGAAATCTCTCTTAGCTACCATTTTTTAAAAGATTACGTAGTTTTATGGAACTGTAACATTGTTAGTCATTTGTTTGTGTGTGTGTGTATTACGTAATTTACATGTGATTATTATTGTAAAAATTGATATATCGATTTTATTACGAGAAAGGCCGATTGATTATATAATTTCTTTCTCTTTGATGTGTGAATTTATACTTTTTTAGTAAATAGCATTGTCATGTGGGTAAATGCATTATTAAACTTTGTTTTGATAATTTTTTTAAACTTGCATCACATTGCAAGTGACTGACTAATTCATGTAAAATTTTTCATGCTTGGTTGTAGAAAATAAAAAAATATTGTTTTTAAGCTTAATGATTATTAGTTTTTTAGGTAAGTGTTTGCAAAAGTCCTCAACATCTTTTTTTTTCTTCTTTAAGAAGATTAGAATGGAAACTGAATAAATGCACAGAATTTTTTTTTTAATAAAATATTCTGTATTTTTTTTTGTATAGCTATGGTAGTTAATGTTAAATGTAAAAATTAAAAAATGTATCTGCCGAATTATTTTCATTTCGCTTCTATCGTCCCATGGACATTTCATGCCAATATCTACAAAAAAAAAAAAAAAAAAAATCTAAAAACAAGATAATGACAGAATATTCACACTTTATAAAACCAGAACAAAGAGGAAATTGCTAATGTAAAAAAAAAAAAAAGATCCTTACTTGATAATGAAAATCAATTAAATTAACACTTATCAAAATATGTAAAATTTATAACCGAACGTAAAGTCGAGCAGAATTTTTAAGAAAGTGCTTAACTAGAAAAACAAGTCAAATTCAAATTTAATGGTTCAAAATCAAATGAATTTTTTAACTTTTTGTTTGACAGACTTCAAAGTTAAATTATTGACTATACAATACAATGTTTTTTTAGACAGTACATTTTCATTTACCTAGTTTCAATGAATGATAATAGTCATTTATTTATGTGTCAGTCACTTTATGTACCATGCGTTATAGACGTTTAGACGATCTTGTATCTTTCGATACATGACTGGCAAGGCAGATTTTTTTCTCTGCACTAGGTTGCCATTTCTTTCTGCGGTAGACCAGTTGCCATCCAAAGCTATAAAACCCGTAGCTGGGAGGAGAAGGTTATTAGCATCTAAGTGAATGTATAATGGATTCGAGTGGAATTCGAACTCGGCTCTCTGATTCATCAATCCAAGCCGCTATCCATTACTCCACCGTATACTCTTTCTTCTTTTTTTTTTTTAACTGATCTTTTCCAGTTGTCTAATGAATTTCTTGATGAGAAATATATCAAGAAAAGCACTGTAGCTTTTTTTTTAAACCCAAGTACCTTAACCTTTTCTATGATCTTAGAAAAGGTTGAATGTAAAAAAAACAAAAAAACTACGGCACCTTCCTTGATAAATTTAGTCTTAATTAACATCAAGAAACTGATTAAACAACTGGAAATGATGACAATAAAAAAATAAGTAGAGATACAATATGTCTCTTCAATGAAATATAGGCAGAATATCTTAAATTCATTCAAGGATGCTTCATTAAAATTATGTCTATTTTTATAATAATCCTTTCTAGGTCTTTAATTATCTTGATATTGAAATTAATCATGGACGTTAGTTGCCCTATTTTTTGTTGACCCAAGTACTTTCGCTTTTTTACAAAGCATTGTAACCACAACGGTTAATTTTAAAATAATTATGACAGGGCACATTCACGTGTGTTTTTAAAAATCACCATCACAGCTATCAGTTACAATGTTTGTTTTTGTAATTCACCCCTGAGAATGTTCTTGGAGGAGATCAAAAATAACTTGGTTTAACTTAACAAAAGGTATGAATTGAATGAATTTCAACTTAATGTCAAGAAAATAATTAGAGAACTAGAAAGGATTTATAAAAATAAATTGATATAATATGTCTAATGAAACATGGTTTTATATATATATATATATATATATATATATATATATATATAAAATTAGAAGAAAGGGTTCACATGTGTTTCTTATAGTATGTAAAATAGATATTTTAGTTACCAATATACTTAGTATGAAAAACATTTATTAAATATTTATTATTAACCATGAAATGAAGCATGGAAAGAAAGGTTTTAAGGGCTCAATACAAAGTAGGGCAAAATATTATTATAATATGTTTTTTCACAGTCAAAGAAATCATGGTTTTTGGAGGCAATCCATGCTTTGACATCAACCACCAAGTTATCCAAATCAGCATAAATTTTGTTCACCCGCCAATTTTTCAGTGGTTGATTGATGTGGTAGTCTGTAGGCGCTTCTCTGGGACAATATGGTGGATGTGGAAGTAGTTCCCAGCCCTTATTGGTGATACATTGGATGTACATTATTGTGGTGGAAGACAATATGGTTCTTTTTGTACGTTTTTTGCGTCTCCATTGCAGCATGAAGGTGGTCATGTTGAGCCAGATAGACATCACTGTTGAATTGCTGTTTGCCATTTTTGTCTGGAATCCACCACTGTTGATGCTTGTCATCATCCTTCCACCAATAACAAATCCCGTTTGAGATGATTTGTCAATGGATGACTCCGCTTCTGTCTCACCAGCCATACCACATTGCCTTCATATAGTGCACATTTTTTGGTGTTCCTTTTGGTGAAACTCCTGGTGATATGCAAACCTTCTTTCTTTTGATGTTTCTCAAGAGAAGTCATGATTCATCCCCAATGACAAGATTCTTCAGAAATGTAGCCTGCTCACTTTGTTGAGGCAAATCAGTGAAAATTCGGGTATGTTTGGCTTTATTGTTGTTGGAGAGTTTGTGAGGGACCCAACCAGTCAATTTCCATACCTTTCCAAGCTTTTTGAGACAACAAATGATGGTTGAATAGTCCACATTGAAGTCTTTGGCCAACATTCAAGTTGTCAAGCTTTCATCCTCTCCCACGGCTGCCAAAAGTGCCTGGTTGTTGAAATCTGATGGTCAGCCTCTTCCTGGCTTATCTTTCAAGCTAGTGTTGCCAGATTTGAAAAGGGCAAAACCATTCCCCGTATTGACTTTCGCTGATTATTCCTTCACCAAAAAGTTTGTTGAGATCACAAAATCCACCGTACTGCTGTGCGGTTCTGTCTCTGATATTAAGCACTTATTAAAAACAACATAAATTGTATTTATTGCAATGTTTTCATCATTTTTGAAAATATATATATATATATATATATATATATATATATATATATATATATATATATATATATATATATATATATATATATATAATATATATATATATATATATATATATATATATATATATATATATATATATATATATATATATATATATATATATATATATATATATATATATATAATATATATATATATATATATATATATATATATATATATATATATATATATATATATATATAATATATTATATATATATATATATATATATATATATATATATATATATATATATATATATATATATATAATATATATTATATATATAAAAATATATATATATATATAAAAAAATGAGAGAAAGAAAGACAAAGTGGTAAAAATACAGTTAAAAAAAAGATTCAATAATTAGCAAAATATATATATATTATATTGAATATATATATATATATATATATATATATATATATATATATAATTGTAAGTTCCATGCTAACAGTTCATTTTCTGTCACTTCTTGCTTGTGGAACTGTATTCCAGCTCCATACCTTACAGATGACTTTAATCTTTAAAAATATAAACAAAATATCAGTCATTATCTACTGTCTTCCTAATAACTCTTCTATTGTTCTTACTACTTAGTAATGTTTATGTTTTCTAATCCTTTTAGACTCAGTCACCCCTTGTCTCTTAGTGTCCATGAATTATTCATTTTGTGGAATGCACATATATATTTTGTATAGAAAAATATTAATTTTACTTATAATTGTTGGTAAGTGTGTGTATTTAATACTTGATGTATATTTTATATTATATTCACTAAATATAATGTTTAGAGTACTAAAAATATATATGAATAATTGAATGACAAATTGGAAATCTCCTACATGTGTTTCATCTTGAGAAGGAAGTTGAAATTGTTATTAGTTTGGGACTAGATGTTTTTTCTGTTTTTTTTTTTGTTGTTGTTTTTTTTATCCAGTTACTCACTTTTAGAGATAAATTTGTTTTCCATATCTTAGGCACACATATACACACATTTGAAGAAAGAGAGACATAGAAAGTGTTGAATATACTTAAATGATCACAACTGATGGATATAAGTAGTTAAAAAAATTTCTGTCTTATTTCTAAACAATGAGAAGTATATTTATGGCATCTAAAGTCTATTTTAGTTCTATACTTCTAACGTCTCCACCAGAGCTCTGAAATTTTATTTACTAATTTTTTTTCCACTTTTCAGTAGGTGTAGATATGTTTACTTATTGCCCTATTCACACTCCTCCCCAGTCATTTAGACAAGAGTCGTGGTTTACTCCTTGTTTCTTATTTAGGGTTGGCTTTCTGAGTCCTTCTAAAATCTTTTCATTCTCTTTCACTCCTAGTAGCCCATTAGTGGCATTTTTGCTTTTCTTGAAGTGAATTGGTCAAATAAAAAAATTAATTTTTATTTTGTTTTCCTTAGAAAATTTTCTTCCCAGATATAAGTGTTGTGGTGTCCCCCCTCTAAAGAGTCTATGTTGGACTTTTTTGCCTACTATTAGATTAGTAGGAAAGAAGGCCTTTGGGGAACAGTCAAATAGATTGAATGCTGGGTCAACTGACACACACTCACTAGTCGAGTAATACTTTTCTGTTGTACTTACTGTTTAATATATGATATATCTGCAATACTTGTTTTGTTATTTCTTTTACTTAGTCACAACAGAAAGTAATGTGAGAATTGACCTATATATATATAGGGTGGCAATAAAGTTACTATACAGTTACTTATAATAAAAAAAGCAAAGCATTGAAGCAGGTGGCTTGCAGTTCGAACAATATTGGTAATTAATTTACTATTGTTTGCCATAGCATTTCATTGTTATTAACCAGAACCATTTTAATAATAAATTTCTGGGCTGTTGGTTAATTGCTTTGCCTTTATTGTTATAATTGTAGAGTGACTTTATTGCCAATATATGTATATATAATTATATATATATATATATATATATATATATATATATATATATATATATATATATATATATATATATATATATATATATATATAAAAAGATGATTCCTCAGGTTTAAAATGTACTTTAAAAAATGCAAAGTATTTCATGAAGCTTTTATTTTAGTTTTAATTCCAAGCTAATAGATTAAATTTAATATTTACAATTTAAGCAAAATACTTTGGTGTATTTCAAACCAAATTGATTGGAATTATTCTTTTTTTTTTTTTTTTTTTGATTATCTGTAAAATTGATTAAATTGTCCACATTGAAATATTTGTCAATACAACCTAATTCTCTTTATTAAAATAATTTTCTTAAACATTGAGAGAAAGTAGCTGATTTAAAGTTTAATTAATCTTGAATTTAAACAAATATTTACTTTTAGTTTAAACTATTGCAGAAAAGCTTTTTTTTCTTAACACAGAGATGGGTGTTTTCATAAAGTGTTGGCAAATCTATTGACAACCTGATTTTTGGAAAATTTAAGTAAGGTGTAGATAATGGAAATAAAATTACATGATGAATATAAATGCCCTTTTTTTTTTTTTTTTATATGATTTTATTTTAGTAATCTTAAAAATTTTAAATATTTTATGTATTCGAATATTTTATTGAATTTTGATACTTTGGCTTCATAATTTTACTTATGAAGACACTTGTTGAGGAAATGTTAGAAAATTACCAATAAACTTTAATTTACTTTAGTTACTGCTCCCATTTTCTGATAATGTTCTGCATTAACATCTCTATTTACAAAAATCAACACGTATATACACACACAAATACAATTCAAAATTCTTTTTAAATTAGAGGGGATCGTTGGATTGTAGAGCGCTTTTTCATTTGTGATTAGTAAATAGTTTTAATTTAGTAACAATATCACTTAACCATTACAAATTAATACAGAATTTTAAAAGATTTAAAAGTTTATAAATTATTTTAATAAAAAAAAAGAAAGCAATTATAAAAATCCGTTATTCATTGAAAAAAAAAAATTTTCTTAAGACAATAGTGTCCATAATATATCTTCTTCATAAAAGCAATTAAAAGTTTTTACATAAAAAATTCTTTGATTATTCATTTTAATAATAACACAAAGATTTTGATGATAAAATTTTGTTTATATTAAGTTTTGTCTCTTTTTATTTCATTGTGTATCCTTAGTTTAAGTGAGATTTTGGAATTATCTAAATATAATCCTTGTAAATCAATATTTACATATTGATATGATCTGATAATCAATGGTATGTCATAGTTTTGTGTTTGATATGCTCTAATGAACATTGTGATTTTCTTATTTCTATACATACTAACAATTTTCTTCACACTGAACAGAGTGGAAAAAACTTTTACATACTTCATTTTATTACAAATGAATGTGTGGCCTTTACTGTTTTTAAGTGCTCATTCAGAGCATGTCCCATGTTCCCAGAATACATACCATGGATATATACACCCACACCTACACACACAAGTACATCAACACATCTATTTTCAAATGATAAAAAATGAATTTTAGATAAATATTTATTTTTCAACATGTTCTTTCTTTTCTGTCAATATGTTTAATCCAACATTATTACACTGATTGGTAAGTGGAGACATAAATAGATATTTACTTCATCATTTAAGTCTTAATTTATAAAAGATTTATTTTAATTTTTTTTTTTTTTTTATTATTTCATCCTAAGCAAGGCAAGGATGCCACTAAGCTGAGAAATCCTGGTGTAAATAATCATTTATGTAAAGTTATCTCTTCCATTATCTTTGATCAACATAAGAGATCCTTTGACTTTTTCCTTTTCAAATTAAAGTTAAATTTATAAATAGATATATAGATAAAATTAAATGATATAAATACTGAAACTTGTTTTCTGTCCTGAGAGTAGTCAGTTCCCAAACATCTGTTTGGGTTGCATCCAAAAATAATGTTTGGGAAATACTGATTTATATCAATCTTCCAGTTAGATGGGTTTGCCTATCTTTTATTTTGTTTTAAAATTCTATTCCATTTAGCTTTACAAGACTCCAGTGAAGAATCCAAGCATGAGAGATGAAATGTTACAGAACCATCCTAGTCATCTCTTATGTAGATTGCACCACAATTTACATAAAAGAAAAACCTGCAATATAATTGGTCCTGAACTGGCATCTCAGTTTCAGTCACTTTCCCACCACCATAATGTAGTTTCCCTGTGCCTTTTCTATAAATATTTTCATAGTAATTGTTCAAATGAATTTTCCTTTATGGTACCTAGACTAGGAATTTAAGTGCAGTGCTAGATTGGCAGTCAAGTCTCATCATTTTACAGTTGAAATGAATTGATGTAACTGTAAGTTCTTTGCTAACAGTTTCTTTTATTACATTTCTTGCTTGTGGAATTTGCTTCTATACTTTGTACTTTTTAGCCATTTTGAAGTAGATCATAATTTTTTTAACAAAAAATTGATACCTAGGCTTTACAAATGTAAGCACAGTACTTGATTGATGGCAAAGTCTCATCAGTTTCCAGTTAAAATGGCTAGATGTAACCAAAAGTTCTGTGCTAAGTTTCTTTCCATCACACTTCTCATTTGTGGAACACTTTTCCAGCTTCTTGCTTTCCACTTAATTCTGATTTTCAAAAATTTAAATGCAATGTCAATCATTATCTTTTGTCTTAATTTCTGTTCTTTTATTGTTCTCTCTCTTTTTTTTCTTTCTCTCGTATTCATTAACCCCTTGCATCTTAGTAGCTTTATTGCCTTGCTTGGGATGAAATGATTAAACAAAAATGACACAGTGGGAGACACCATCAGACAAGAAACAGGCCCATTGGAAGATCTCATAACCACTGTCAAGAAGAGAAAGTTTAAATGGTATAACCATGTCATATGAGCCAACAATCTTTTCCCTTCTACAAAGTACTACTTTAGTCAAAAGAAGAGATCGACAAAAGGTGAAAAAAAGATCTGATAACATCAATGATTGTACTAGGAGATCCTTCACAAGGACTGAGACATTGGCACATACCTGAGACATATGTAGGGAGCTTGTCAGATGTTTGGCTCTGCAACAGCCCTATGACCCTACCCTGTCATGGGACTGATGATGATTATGAAACTGAAATCTCTGGCATTTATGTATGTAGCTATCTCAGCTATGAAGGAGACATGTGATTACCTTTTTCTGCATTAACCCTTTTAGTATTCAAACTGCCCCGTAAATATTAGCACTCAATGTTAAATCTCGATGTAACACATCCCATGTACACTCTGCCATAATATATGATATCATCGCAAATAACACAGGAAGTTAAGCAAACAGTGAGACTTTGGCCACAAATGCTGAGGCTTTGGAAGCTGATATTTACAGGCATGTTTGAGTGTGTTGAATACTAAATGGTTAAGCATTCAATGCTTAACTGTGTTCCTATTACTATGTTAACTTTCAAATTGATCCAATTGAAATGTTATAAAGTGAACTTAAAATCAAGAAGTAAATATTTTGTCAAGTTAATGTTCAGTTGAAGAAAATGGTCATGTAACTGAAAATAAGGTTCACTGCCCCATAAATATTGGCACTCAATGTTAAATCTCGATGTAACCCATCCCATATATGCTCTGGCGTAATATATGATGACATCATCACAAATAACACAGAAAGTCACGCAAACAGTGAGACTTTGAGGGCCATTATTTATGAGGCGGGTTGGAGCATGTTAAAGGGTTAAGATTACTCTGCTTTAGGAATTTAATCAACAGTAATTATCTTGAATAAATGAATGTGGTTTTATTGCAAAGTAATGCCTATATAGCGGTCATGTAATTATAAGCAATTTATTTAATTTTCTCACTGTCATTTAATTATTTGTTTAAGCTTCTAATTTTTTATCTTTACAATAAAGTTCAGCTTTTATAAGGCCCGAGGGCCACTAGAGGTAGAGGGTTACATTAAGAGGCACTTTATGTGGATAGGAAGATAATGATTAACCTTAGATGTGAACATGTTAGGATTGTAGCGATTGGGGAAACATCCTCTTTGTTGTAATCTATAAAGGGTTACTGAATGAAGAATAACCAAAACGGAGTTTAGAAATGAAATGGTAATCTTTATAACATCAACAAAATACAAATACTCGCCAGCGGCATGAAGTAGGTAAACCACTGCTAGTGGTGGACTACTTAGACAGCATATTACCCCCACTTAAAATAGTGTCTACTGTATTTATGAGGATTGGGACATACCCATCATTGCTCATATGTATGGTATATGGTTCCATAGAGCAGTGGTTTGCAGGAAGAAGCTGTTCTTGTTCGATCACTCAAGTTAAGCAATGTTGAATCTGGTCAGTGCTTAGATGGCTAACTGTTTAAGAATACCAGGTGCTGTGAGCTTGGATGTGTGGGTGATGTAAAGGATAAGGGCTCAGAATGAGAAATCTGAGAGCAGACTTCAAATTCCAGTCGGATTCATTATATTCACTTATGTGCACTTCTCCTCCTCCTAGGTATGGGTTAAATAGTAAGACTTGTATCAGAAAATCATTAACTCACAAAAATTCTTACAATCTAAAAATGCTTTGGCACATTCACTTTTACCATAGATATTTAAACCCTAACATCATACCCTCCATGTAGTTAGTCACTATGAGAAATTGTTATACAAGACTATTTGTGTTTTATTTTGGTAATTTATTAACATATTCACAGCTGTGTTGGATATTTGAACCCTTTATGACACCATCTATGATTTTGTTAGTTACAATTAAAAGCTGCTGTATAAGACTACTTGTGTCTAATTTGGTAAATAAATTCAATTTATTAATATATTCACTGCTATACTGAATATTTGAGCCGTTACATAATGCCTTCTGTGTTTTTGTTGGTTACGATTAGAAGTTAGTATATAAGACAACTTTTGCTTTATTTTGGTAAATTCAATTAAATTTATTTATATAGTCAATACTGCTCTGAGTATTTGAGCCTTTGCGTAATTCCAATATTTTTGTTAGACACCCTTAAAAAATTGCTCTATAAGACTACTCATGCTTTATTTTAATAAAAATTGCTACTTGGGATATTTCCACCCCTATATAATGCCATCACTGTTTTTGTTAGTTGTAAGTAGAGTTTGCTATATGAAACTCCTTAAGATTAATTTTGTTAAATAAAAATTATATATAATGAATGGTCCAATGGACATCTTCATGATTTTCTTTATTTTTCTTTATTTTTTTTTTAATTTTTTTTTTTTTTTTTCCATAGTATCATATGATATATTTTTGTGTTTTTTTTTTTTATTTTACAAATCAATGTATATGGTTGGAAGGAAAGTTCTTGTGGTTTATTAATATATTTATTTCGAACCCGCAAAAAAAAAATTCCTTCCAACCAAATAAAAAAAAAAAAAAAAAAAAAAAAAAACCCACCAAGAACAGATTTCTTATGCCTATTTATGTTACCTGAAATAAAAACCATAGATTGGATGCATTTGTGGCTCTAACCGTGTTAAACCTTCATTTTAATAACTATTTTAATAGCAGATTTTTGACTTATTGACTCCTTTATCTTATAAAGGGCATTTAATGCCTTAACATATTTTTTTTTATTCTCTTTCATTCTGACACATGAGTAAACGGTCATGTTCATATGGCCATACAGAAGATGAATCACCAACTCATGCCACATTATAATGTATGCATATACTTTAGCAAGTTGGGGTAGCTTTCAGCTTCCAGTCAACCTTGTGCAGTTTCTTATGTGGCTTATCTTAGTCATTTAGCTATTCAAATAGTATGACTATTTCCTTTGATTATGATGTGTTGTCAATTAGTAATGGTTTAGTCACTAAATAATAGATCTTGTGTCCTTAATAACTTTGATGTTTCATGATGACTTATTTATTTGCACTTTCATCGTATTTTTTTTTTTTTTTATGGTTAGTTTAGTAGATGAAAGTTACATTCTTATTATTATTTTATTTTTTAGACTGGTGCTCATAGCTACCAGATGCAGCCTTCATCTGACGAAGACTGGGGATTTAACTAGCTGAAACACTTAAAATTAGCATTGACCAAAACTACAGTACATGGTCTTTCTTTGAGTGTTTGATCTTGCAAGGATGCAAGACTTTCTCCATCTTCTCTCATAGGTCATTGCATTGCTCACAAGTACTTTTTAAGACTATAAATCTTACAAAAACAATGACAGTTATTTTCTTTTCTTGACTGCTTATAGCTACTAGATGCAGCCTTCATCTGATGGTGAAGGCTTGGGGTTTAACTAATGGACATAAATTAGATTCAGACTTCTGCTAATTTCTGGTGTCAATCACATAATACAGAAGTATCACAAAATTGATTTTGGGTTTTAATAGTGTTGTTTTATGGACCAATTTTTCAATTGTATTAAAAAAACAAAACTAAAAAGACAGATTCTTCAGCTAAATAACTTTGAGAAGAGTCACTGATTTCAACGTCTTTGCAGTATTGGAAAAGCTAATTAAAGAGGAAGATATTTTGAATTATCTTTTATTTAATCCTTTATCTTTTAATGTCCATAGTAAAATCTTAAGCCATCTGATTTACCTCCCTTGGGAATCAGCTGGTGGATTTTTCAAATGATTTAGCTGAAAGATGAAAATTAATCTGTGACATTGGCTTGGTTACCATAACTTTTGGCATATAAGACTCATTTATAATTAGCATGAAATTTGTTGGAAATGTATATCCTATAGATTTGAAAGTTGTGTAGAACATTAAAGTTGTGGAACCAAAGCTTAACCCCCAAGCAAGCCTGAGCATAATGTATAAGATAATTTTGAAAAAAATAAAAAATAAATAAACAGGTGTTTTTTTCTCTGTTGCAAGTATTGCAGTTATTATAGCTTGTACCCTTATCATTTGTCTTTTAGATTTGGTAGAGTTTTAAGTTATATACAGTTGTTATGAGGACCTCTTTAAAACATTTAGTCCAGGCATGGGCATTGTTTTTTTTTTTGCTTTTTTTTTTTTTTTTTTTTTTAACATTGATCTGCATGAAGTACAGTACGTCATAAAGTGGGCAGTGCTACTAAAAGAATTAAGGTATTTTTTTATTAAAGATACTGCAACCATTTCTGTAACAAAAACATCTGCCTTAGAAATGGGGAAACGTTGATTCTTTGTATAATTAAAAAGAAGTTAAGTCCTGGTAGAATATTATCACTGATGACAGTGTGATTAACAGACATTTCTGGGTGTGATTTATATCTAATTTATTCATTTGAGTAGATAAAAAATATTTGTGAAAGAATAATAATTATCATTGATATTTCCTCTTTCTGAAGCCAAAAATGTTTACAGGTCTGATCTTCCATATTGAAAATCACCAATGGTTTAAAATGCTGACAATGTTAGCTTCAACGAAATGTTACAAAATTCAAGAAACATTGTTTATGTACATGATTTTGTATGAGAGTGTGTGTGAGTGAACAAGTGAGAATGAAAAGAAACAAACATTTTAATAAATGTTATTTTCCTCATTAAATTAAGAATGCTATTTAGAAAGCCAATTGGTACATATTTGGACTGCAGGCTGCAGTTTGCCCATGACTGATTAATAGTGATATAATCACCATTAATTTAAATGTGAATCCTTTTTATATATATATATATATATATATATATATATATATAAAAACATTCAAATACAAATCAAGTAATAAATAAATATTGCTTAAATAATTCAAGTAGTTAAATCATTCAAATATTTTAATATAATCAAATAACTGATAAAAAATATTTTAATACAGTAAAATCCCTGACAACCAGACTAAGAAGGCATTCCAGATATGAGGAATTGGGTACAAAGTTCGGATATGAGGGGTTATATTTAGATTAAAATAAAAAGAACTGAAATCAGGTTTAACATTTATTTTCAATGTTTTTTAGTAAACAAAATAATCTAATGATGACTGAAATATAACGGAACTGATTTTAAGGAAAATGAAATAAATTATGTAATGTTAATGAAAATTCATTAAGTCTGCCATGTATGCAAAACAAATAATGTAACGAGGAATTTTTAATCGCTGTTGCATAATGATTCTTTCTCTTTTAATGTCATTCTCAACTTTTTCTGCATTTCGTTTTGCTTTTGTTCTTGAAATTTTTTAAAGGAAAGACTTTTTAACTCTGCGTGTGTTACTGCAATTGTCATAGCTGAATGCTAATCTTTCCTTAAAACTGACAACCTTTTCAATAGCTTTTTCAATTTCAGTCCAGGTTTAATTACAATCATGTTTTTTTTTTTATTTCCTTGTTCATTGTGACAGTGTGAATGCTGGAGAATAGTTTCTTTGGAAGATTTTATATAATACAATGTTGACTTTCCTATGTTGAACTCAGCCATTACTTACAATGAACTTTCACCAGTGTCTAGTCTGTTTAAAATTTCCACTTTTTGCGATAACTCCAAAGATGTTCTTTTCCTCTTATTCCCATCATCTTTTACGTCAATACAAGCCATTAGGGTGAGATAAGCAGAAGCAATTATCCAAAGTAAATTTCCTGAAAAACAGAAATTTCAAATCGGTAACATATCACCCAAATAGTTCAAATATAAACATCAAAATCATGTCTGGATATACGGGATTCCGGATATAAGTAACTCCGAATATGAGGAATTCTACTGTATAAAGCAGTTAACTATAAATTAAATAATTAATAAAAAAAAAATATTTTAATATAGGCAGTGAACTATAAATTAAATAATTAATAAAAAAAAATATTTTAATATAGGCAGTGAACTATAAATTAAATAATTAATAAAAAAAATATTTTAATATAGGCAGTGAACTATAAATTAAATAATTAATAATTAAAAAAAAATATTTTAATATAAGCAGTGAACTAAAAATCAAATAATTAATAAAAAAAAATATTTTAATATAAGCAGTGAACTAAAAATCAAATAATTAATAAAAAAAATATTTTAATATAAGCAGTGAACTAAAAATCAAATAATTAATAAAAAAAAATATTTTAATATAAGCAGTGAACTAAAAATCAAATAATTAATAATAAAAAAATTTTAATATAGTCAACTATAAATCAAATAATTAATAGAAAGTATTTTAAAATAAGCAGTCAAATAATAAAGAAAATATTTTAATATAGACAGTTAACAAAAAATCAAATAATTAATAAAAAAAAAGCGTAAAAAACTTCACTAAATTACCATTGTTTGATCTCAGCAAATGACTCATAAGAGAGCTAAGTGAAATAAATCTGTAAGTCATCTTTTTGTGTTAAATCATTCTTACAGTTCAGAATGTTAACCTATTTCTTTGAATTGTGTGTTTGAAATAATGGGATAATCTGATTATGTATATCTTGTTGCAAATATTGTTACCTACATGTGACATCTAACTACAGTAGATGAAATATTAGTTTTACGGTCTTGTGAATAATGTTACAATAAGTATATTTAAATTTGAATGAAATATCACAATCATTATGTGACAGAGGTTGTAAATTAATATAAACAGAAGAGTAAATAAATAATATCACCTCTGTCCAGTAATAGTTACGTTCAGCATATGAAATGTGACAATCATTTTGGGACAAGTGCTGTGAATTAAACAAAAGTGTAAAAAGTTAAATAGCTGTGATGAAAGAGAAAGTCACTTATTGCGAAAAAAGGGCTTGTGTATTCTGTATGATATGTCGAAGACAAAATAACCAAAATAGAAACAAGTCAGTTGCGGGTATTGCCATAAATGCATCTCAGATATGCTAATATTGTGTGTCCTCTCCCACCTGTTGACCAACGAAAAAATTGTTCCATTGATAAAAGCAGTTGATGTTCTTGAATTAAGGGAAGTTGTTTTATTTTTCTATATCATCCATCAGCTTGTGTGTTAGATTTCTGACCGCTTACATGTATTGGGTTTTGTAATATTGGACACACACACACACACACACACACACACATCTGAATCAAGACAAAAAGAAAACTTTTTTTTACCTATGCATTTCCTCCCCTGAGGTATTTTATCAAGGTAAATGTAAGGATTTTATTTTGCAACATGTGAAACAAGACATATCGGGTAAAGAAAAATTTTCCTTTTGTTTTTATTCATATCGTTTTCTTGTAGATATATTTTATTTATTATCTGAATTTTTACATAAATGTCTGTGTGTATAAATAACCACACCTCTATCCACTAACTTAACATTACCTTTATCTGAGGCGGTTAATTTATCACTTTTCATTGGCAGATTATGGTATACACCTTTACTTCTATGTAAACATTGAACATAGCAACCAACAAAAACAAACATTAC
>CAHIKZ030004540.1:2387500-2415000 GCA_903632075.3 Acanthosepion pharaonis
ATAAACTAACACTTTAATCTACTATCTTATTGTTCTGAACCCTGTTATAGATCATTCTCAATCTGTTCTCCATGTTTAGGGGAGATTATGCTCCCGGTTGTTTGATTTTTTTTTTTTTTTTGTCACTAGTCTGTTTCTTCTAATGAACCAGTTTGACTTTTCTACACTATTCAACCGATGAATTGAACATACAACTACCAGGGAACCAGTTATGTTCTAACCAACAACAGGCCATGTCTCTTGGTTGAATGTAATGCATAACTGCTCCTGCTTGGAACAGACTCCTGAAAGAATGCTTCTCCAGTCACTACAATTTTAACCTCTTCAAGTCATTAGTCAGCTGTTATATATTCTATATATCCTCATAATCTGCACTTACTTCTTCCTCATGTCCATGCAACAACCTCATTCAGTGGCCTTGTAACTTGAGTGGCTCTTGGGCTTTGTATTGGAGAATATTTTGTTAAAAATATCTTGGTAGTAAGGAAGCTGTAGTGGAAATTATAGTTTGTATTGGGTTTCAGATGTAGCCCAATTTCTTATGTGGCAATCAGGTAAACGCTGCTATCTCAACTAAAAATTCAGTTGAGAAGAGAAATTATATTTTGTAAAAAAAAAAAAAAAAAAAAATTTACTTACATCCCTTACACTACTTAAATAAACAAGTTGCTAATTTCCTTACATAGCTTAGCTAATTTAATGGCATATCATCCTTGTTGGGTTATTTAATGTTGAATATAAGTTTTACTGGATAAAAATCGTGATAAATTGATAGTGAGACACAAGCCCAGTTTATACTCAATTTAACCTTTAGCATACTGCATTATTAATATAACTTCCCTTTCCACTGCATTCTTTTTCAAGGCCTCACATTTGCAATAACCTTATTGTTAATTTCACTCCAAGTTGTTTTTTCTGTTGCTATAGCAGGATACGACAACATGACTATGAAATTCAAATTCAGGGATATATCCAACTTCAGTGTTAGGATAAACTTTTTTCAAAGCAAATGAAGTCACATACAAAGTGCTAAAGGTTAAAAAACATGACTTCGGTCCATTTTATACTAAGGTCAAAATGGCAGATATCGGTCCATTGTCGATGAGTTTGCAAGTATCCATCTGGAAAGTAGTTCACTTTGAGTCTGCATCTTATCCCCTGCAAAGAATGCAGCCAATGTCTTCCGAGCCAGATTAACAATGAACTATATATATATATATATATATATAATAATTCCCAGATAGTGTATCTGTAGAGGAGACAAAATGAATAAAAAGTGACAAGAGGAAAAACTATACTTAGCCAACACATTTCATCCTCTGAAAGACTTTATCAAGGCAATGTATGATTTATTTTGTTGCATGTGTTCCACACTCAGTGAAAGAGAAAGTAATTTACTCAGAATGGAAATTCTTGAGTGCCGCCATTGAATTCTATCAAAATATAAATTATGCCCAGATTTTTTTCCCAATCTCACCTTTCCTAAAAGAATCGCTCCTTTCCCAAGCCAACATACACAACTACACATATGTTAAAAAATCAAAAGAAAACTGTGTTGAATCCATCATTTCAGCCTTTGAAGATGTACAACACATACACCTACCTCACACCAGAACAATCTAATCCCAATCTAAAAAATATTCTTTTTAAAAAACAAAATCTTGAATATTACTCACTTTACTTTTTACCAGATTTTGAATTAGGAAACTTTGTGTCCTCCACATGCTTGGACTGTACTTTCAACCTTCTGATGAACATTCATAAATGTAAAAGCCTCAATAAATCCTCACCTCTGTATATAAACATGTGCAACAAAATAAATCCTACATTGCCTTGATAAATTCCCTCATACAACAAAATAGTTTTTCTCCTTGTCTTCTTATATATATATATATATATAATTAATACAAATATAAAATTTGTCACTTCGCTGATTGATGTTCTATTCATATATATATTGAGTTCACCCTTAGCAAAGCAGTAAAGCCACTAAGAAACAAAGGCTACTAGGTGTGGAAGTATTAGGAAACAAACTTTACTAACTAGCAAGAACAATAAAAAAGTAATAACGAATGCAGTAGATAGTGATTGACATTGCATTTAAATTTTTGAATATTAATGTTGACTGGAAAATATGGAGCTGGAAGAGAGTTCCACAAATGAGAAGTGTGAGAAAAGACTGTTAGCATAGAATTTATGGTTACATCTAGCTAATTTGACTGATAAATAAATTGATGAGACCTTGTTGCCAGTCTAGTACTGCGCTTAAATTCATAAAGTCTAGGTACCATAGTGAAGAGTTCATCCTAAAATTACGATGAAAATATTTATAGAAATGGCACAGAGGGGCAACTTTATAGTGGTGGAAACGTAACTGGAACCGAGATAATATTGCTGATTCTTATGTAGCAGGAGCACTGGGTGATATGTGGCAGCAATTTTCTAAGCACAGGCAAATGGTAGATTTATAAATATGTAAGATAGATTCTGGAGAGAAAAATTGTCTAGCATGACACAGTGAACCAACTTAATTACCAGCTGACCGAGCAATGTATTCAATATAGTTTTACATCTTCATGTCAGCTGAGAATGTTAGTCTGAAAAGGTGCAATGAGTCATTGTCCTGGAGGTTAAGCATCAGCCATGTTAATAGAAGGCAGAAAGGGGTTTCTCAGATGATTAATAGAAAGCAATTTTACATACATGTATGTGGGTGGGTGTGAGAAACACACACACACACACACACACACACACACACACACACACACACACACACACACACACGTAGAGTAGTTGATAGCAGCTTGAATTGAGGAATCAGAGAGCCAAATTTGAATTCCAGTCATATCCATTACATTCACTTACGTGCTAATACCCTTGGGAAAGGTATGAATCCTCTTCTCCCTCTAGCTATGGGCAAATAGCAGGATAGACTGGGTTCTATAGCCTTGGAGGGCAACTGGTCTAGGATAAGGACAACTCTGAATTCAAAACCTGCTTAGGGTCATTTGGGGACCTTGTGGCATGTAGTCCCCCAGGTCACTGTATTTGGTCCTTCAAAAGTGTGGTTGGTTCTGCACAAAGCTTTCACCACTATAATCAAATCATATGCACTGGTGTCTGGCTGTCGGTTCCTAGGAACTGAGCTGCATGACCCTCATATGTCGAATATGAATTATAACAAAGCATATGTGTTTTTTATGCCAAAAAAACAAAAATTGCTTGTATATTTTACTTATAAAACGCAGATTGTGTGTGTGTGTGTACGTTTATATATTGGATCGGATTTCCTACATTTTTCAACCGATTTCAACAAAACTTCACAGGACTACGTAAAATTACCTTGCGGTTGTTCTGACAGCACCAAAAATTGGAAAAATACAATTGTTTTTGCACAAAATCAATTTGAAAACACGATAAAACACGATTCTGTCACCAGAATGAAAGGGGGACAACTCATATTGAGTTATACTTATAAAACCCAGGTTGTTTGTGTGTGTGTGTGTTCATTTATATATGGGATCGGATTTCCTACATTTTTCAACCGATTTCAACAAAACTTCACTTTTTTTTGGTAGGTAGTGTTTCTTATTCTTGCACACTTTTTTCTTTATTTTTACATTCAGAATGCTTTTAAAATTCCATTTACAAGACAATTGTTTATAATAAAATTCTATTCAATCGGTAGACTCATAACAATTGAAAACAATGTCTGGGTTTAACCAATTCATAAAAAAAAAAAAAAATAATTAAGACATGCATGTCTGTCAACCTTAAACAATAATCTTTATCAATTTTATTTTTCAGTCTTTATGATGGTCGATACTTGATCTATCTCTTACTGTTACATCCCTGGGCAATGCCGGGCTCAACTGCTAGTATATATATATATATATATATATATATAATTGTTATTTTTGATAATCATATTCAAGTTGGTGCTCTTTTTTAATTAAACAGTGTTTTTTTATCCAACTATATCTACTGGCCTGAATATTTGAGAAATTTTGTCAGAAAAATATGCCAGAGGATGCATAATTTTCTTATTACATTTGGACATTTTTCTACATGATTTACACCCAGAAAAGATGAAAATTATAAGAACACTAGAAAAAAATTAAATAAAAAAAACCGCAATACCTCGTCAGTGGTTTTTAATTAAGCTTTTATAAAAGACGGATATAGATATATATATATATATATATATATATTTTCTGTGATCGTCAATGATGGCCTGTCTATGTTCCGGTTTATCGTTGCATGAAAAAATAACTCCACCACCACCACCCTCTAAGCTTACTTTTCTGTTTAGCATAGATTTGACATTTAATTGGTCAATCAAGATATACCCACAAGACTATTTTTAATTCTTACCTTATGTACCCCCACTTTAACTTTCAGAAAATAGGTAACAATTTGTTTTTAAATTTCCTTAAAAATCATTTAATCACGAGTTACTTACCATCACTTGAAAAAGTACAATCATAGTATTGAAACATGAAAGCTTTTGTGTAGCAATTTCAAAATGTTTTTATTATAATCTCTTATATATAAGTCTGTATGTATGTGTGTGTGTGTGTTTATATATATATATATATATATATATATATATATATATATATAAAAATAAAGAACAATATTGGGGTATTGTAGGACAAAGTATAAAAAAGTTTACTTGTGATGCATTTTATTGTTCAGGACTTCATCATGTGAAATTTGTTAAGTTGGTACAACTACACATGTGTATGAACAAGGGGGTGCTAGGGATTTTTAGAGTTTTTATAGGATTTAAATAATTTTTTTTTACATACCTATCCTTATTCATTATATATATATATATATATATATATATATATATATATATATATATACATACACACATATATAAAAGTCGGTGCTATTAAGCCGTGCATACATGATGGATCCCAAAATTATTTATGTTCTTATTAGTATCATAATCATCAGTGGATCCCAATTTGAAACAAATTCAAACTTAATTGTCACACTTTTAATGCATGATTTTTTTTTTCTGTATAATCTTTAATAAATTAATTAAATTGAGTTTTAATACCTTCAATATATTCATATTTTCCCAGGCATTTACTATTGTTTAGGCTTTGGCATTTCACACTCACGATTGTGTAGTGGTTTGGATTAGCACTTATTTTTGTTAATACATTACAATGCAATGTGTTGTAATGTTTTTATTCAAAATTTTAATAAGACTATAAAAAACTAATTTTATTTTTTTCTTGTTGAAATGTTAAAATCTTGTGTGTATGAGATTTCTGCCATCATGGATGAAGGATCTATTGACATGGTGCTTTATAACTCGAATCATTTTAGGTTGTTGGTGCAGATTTTTATGTGAAATTAAAGGATAGTTTTAATAACAGTTTTTCAAATCTGCTAATATTCAACTCTTAGTATTGAATACGCATTTTGCATGCTTAGCTACTGTATATATATATATATATATATATGTTTGGTGGTCTGAGCTGACAATCCTGACATCACGGCTCACTTTTGATCTAAACTGCAGACCATCTAAACCGTAGATAGAAGTTGTGGACCCTCACTACCGTGTTTTTTCGGCACTGACCGGTATATATAATTAATGATCAAACAAATCCTTTTACCTCATATGGGGCATGGGTTATTTTGGCAGACGATGAAAGTGGCTATCTGTCTTTTCAACCCCAATGTGTATATTGCTCAGTATAAACAAAATACATTCAGCTCTTTTTTTTTTTTTTTGTGGATCAGTTCTAATATTTTTATATTACTAGGATCCACTTGGATTATATACCAACAGACTTTTTACCTTACTATATGTGTGTGTGTGTATAACATATTTAGATTTGTGAATGTAATTGCATTAGTTATCACCAGTAAATTATTATTGATCTTGACCCTCACCTGAAATTCAGTACAAGTAGTACGCACATATTGCATCTGAACAAGCTGACTGATGAGCAAGAATAGAAATACTTGAAAGGAAACAAAAAAAATAATATTGAGGATGAGGTGAGGCAAATAACTGTAACAAACTTGTTCCTACACAAATCCTATAATTACCATATTGTTAATTATGGAGATAGACAAGTTGGTTTTAGTACTGTGATTGCTACCTACAGTGACTGTAAAATGGCTTGAATGCACCATTTATTTATATATATATATATATATATATATATATATATATATATATATATTATAAAGAAAATATAGTTTTAAATATGCTATATTCATGGGTTAAAGTGCTCAATATCTGGGATAGAGCATATGTAAGTATAAAAGTGGACATTGAAGTCAACACACAGAATTGATAGTCTATCTCTCTCTCTATTTATTTATATATATATATATATAAGTAGCAAGAATTCTCTTAAACATGTTCGGTTAAATAATATGGACAAGTTCTGTCTATCAATATTTTTATTAAATTTTTCAAATTTCTGAATTAGGTGTTTTGTGTTATTGCTAGATTTGTCAAATTTCGTCTTTGTTTTATATTAATTTTTTCCCCAGAGTACTTTTGAATGTTGCTACATTTGTTTTCAAGGATTGTCCTCTGTGTATTTCCACAACATTTTTCTAAATTCTGGCGTTCTTTCGTTTGGGAGCAATTTCATGTTATTCAAATTGACGTCATATAAAGTTTCAAACTGAAATTTTTGTGCATTGTTTTTTTTTTTTTTAAAACACATTGCAGTACATGGCACAATATGGAGAAAGATGCCTTATTTAATGTTGGCTACTTCTTTTATTAGAACAACTTCCAGAATTTGGAGTCTTTCTTTGCACTGTTTTGGGTCTTATCTAATAAAATATATATATTGACATTTAAATAGACACTTAACTATGAAAAATTATCATACAACAGCATCATATTTTGCTTTTGTCAATACAACATGAAGACAAATGCAAATTAAAACTTTTGGTAGTAAGAGGAGCCTGAGAAAGCTAAAAAGCTCTTTTTGCCTGTACAGTGTGTGTGTGTATATAATATATGTATGTATATATATAATATATGTATGTATGTATGTAGAAGGAAATTACTGGAAAGTAATTGAAACTCACCTGAAGTGAGCTGAATGTATAATGCTCCTCATGCCAATGACACTTCCACCGAGCTTCACTACGGCATATGACTTCACTGAATTTTGCTGTGTTCTCTCGAATTTTAAACTGGGGTTTTAATGAATGTTTAGGAGAGAATGTGCACCGTTTGGGCCTTCCTCTCAACGGTTTCAGTTGCACGGCCCCCCTCACTGATGTGAGGCCCCATTATAACGATATACAAGTGTTGTAGATAAACTAGTTCAAATGTAACGGCGAAATTAAATTTCATTTGAAAAATTCAAAAACGGCAAACCTCAACGTGAGCCTCATTACGCATTCACGATCAGACATGTCATGCCCGTTATGTTCGCTGAAACACTCCACGGAGTATTTCGTTTTTTCCATATCCACATAGAACTATTTTCTGTTACTTCTATTAGGCATTTTATACTCTTGGCCCTATTACGCCCTTTGATTCCAATTTGGCCCAGAAATTGGTACAGAGTGCCTGAAACGAAACCCCTTGCTCCAATTTCCACTGCTCTAACAATTGCATTATACCCCTCCTTTATAAGCTCTGACTTTAGATTTTCATATTTATTAGTTTTATAATCGTGGCTTTGTTCCATCCGGCATTCATATGGTACTGTTAACTCAACCAGGATGATTTTATGGTTCACTTTTGACACAAGAACAATATCTGGTCGCAGACCTTTACTTGATATTATTTTGGGGTAATCATTACGCCAACCAGGAAGGTCTGCAGATACCTACCAGATGCCACCAGAACTAAGGAGATTTTTTCCGGGTATAGCATGACATTTGCTTGTTTGCTTAGAGCTGACATATCTTTTTCCTTCTGCAACAAATTCCTGGGCTGAATTAGATGACTCAGACTTCATATATTTCTTTATGATTCTGACCAGCTCATCCAAAACACTATTGTGCCTCCATGTATATCTGCCATTGACAAGGGCTGTTTTACAGGAACTAAGAGCATGTTCTAATGTTTGTGGCTTTTCCTCACACAGGGGACAAGTGGGATCACTCTCTTTCTTCCATTTAACAAGATTGTTCTTCGATGGTAGCAGGTCATACGTGGAACGTATTAAATAACTCAACCTAAGTGGAGCCATCTGCCAAATGTCCTTCCACGTAATAGATTTCTGAAGAGCCTCCTCCCAGTTTGTCCATTGGCCTTGTTGGGACTGTTGTACTCTTTTTACGAGTCTTTTTTATCTTCTTCTTTCATCACATTTGGATGACCATATCGGCGATCTTTACCAGAAGATTTTTACCACCATTGCCTTTCATTTAGTCCTAACCCTTGTTTCCCTGCTTGAGTGTATCTGATGACTTCATTGAAAGCTAGATTGTCTTTAGCACTAGTTATCGTCTCTCTGACCTTCCACTTTCTCCCTGTTTTTAACGTAGGCTTTAAAGCTTTTATTGCTTTATCCTTGGAGTCATCCAACATCATTTGAAGTCTAATTTTTCCAGATTTATACTCTTCCACAATCGATTTAAATGGCAACTTTAGCTTTGCTTGTCTGCAGTACAATGAGATATCAGACAAACCTGGAGGCAAACCGAACCATTTTTGGATATATTTGTTTACTTTCCTTTCCATTGACTCAGTTGTACTCATTCCAAATTCGTACACAAGTATGGGCCATAGTAGCTTTGGAATGAGCACATGCTCTAAGCACCATACCTTGTATTTTCCTTTTAGAGGACAAAGATCTATCTTATGGAGATCTTGTAATGACCTGGATGTTTCTTTTACTTGATTGGTATCTTTTAAGGATTGATTGTACCAACGACCTAAACTTTTCACTGGTTTTTCTGATACAGTAGGGATTCTTTGGCCACCTACTACAAAATTTATGTTTTTATTCAACTTTCCTTTTCTAAGAGAAAGACTTCTGGACTTGTTTGGTTTAAATTTCATCCTACACCAACTTATCAGGTCGTCTATCAAGCTTGATATCTTGCGAGTTGAACTTACTTTAGATGAGAGGATTGTAGTGTCATCCATGAACGCTTTCACTGGTTGCATTTGACAACCTCCACCAAGCTCTACAACATCAGCCTTGTTGTTTGTCGCTTTGAGAATCAGTTCTATTGCTAGAACGAAAAGTATTGGTGACACTGTACATCCCATCGCAATTCCAACTTCAAGTCTGTTCCACTTAGTCGTAAAGTCTTTTGTAGTGAAACGCATGAGGAAACCATCAAAATAAGTTCCTAGCATAATAGATATTTCATCAGGAATATGGTACATTTGTAATGATAATTGTAACATTTGGTGAGGTACTGATCCGTAGGCATTAGCTAAATCCAACCAAATGACATCCAAATCTTTTCTTTTAATTTTTGCTTTTTTGAATGGCCTCCCAGATCGTGTTTCCATGCTCTAAGCAACCAGCTATTCCTGGAACACCACCTTTCTGTACTGACGTGTCGATATACTCATTATCGAGAAGGTATTTGGTCAACCTCGATGCCAAAACTCGAAAAAATATCTTTCCTTCTACATTGAGAAGCGAAATTGGCGAAATTGACTGATGTCCTTGGAATTCTTTTCTTTGGGTATGTACCCCTTCGCTATCATCCACTGTTTTTTTCCATGCTAATTTTAAATTAGTATGTAACCATTTAAGAAGAGTAGGACATTTTTTGTACAGAAGGAAAAGGTATTCCGTTAGGGCCAGGTGCAGATTTATTCCTACTTTTATCGACTATTTTTTTTTATTTCTTTGCGTGTGGGTGGTTTCATATCAAACTTCACTTTAGGAACGGCTGGCCAAAATAAGTTGCTATTATGATCTAGAGGAATATGTCGTTTAGGATCAGAGTACATACCTCTTAAATGTTCCACTAGAACATTTTCCTCTATTTAAGTACACCTGATTTTGGTTGATCAAATATATTCCTCGCATATTTGTACGGTTCCTGGAAGAAACGCTCTTGGTCTTTCTTTTCGTTTCACTCGTCTCTTTCTCAAATTTTCAGCTCTGCTAAGAGCGTTGTGTTTCTCTTTAAGGTCCTGCCAGATTTTAAGCAAGCCTTCTTTCTCGTCCAAAATTTTTTGAAACGGATTTGTCGTTTTAGATTTCTTTTTTGTTTCTCAAATCTTGCATTAACCGTTGACGCCTGTTCTTTTTGGGTGGTGGCTTATCATTTTCCTCCTTCACGCTGTAGATTTCCTTACAAACCCTGTAGATTATTTTACTACTTTCGTTCAAGCGTTCGTGATATTTCTTTCTTCCCAGCTCTTTACGTAATGTCTTGCTAATGATGTTGTCTAGCATACACCACGCTTCCGAGTTCGATGCTGGTGGAAATTTGATTCTTGGCAGTTTGGGTTGCGTCCCATCCTTTGATTCAACAGCTTGGATATCCTCAGCACTGTGGTATGCATCCTGGCATTGGTTTTCCGACGTCTTATCTGTGTTGACAGAGCGCTGCTCCTGAACTGTTTTCAGAGAAGCACAACCCATTTTTGTAAGGTGAATCTTCGCTCCCTTTTGGGACTTGAATTTCCGACCGCAAACACATGGGAAGTCCATGCACTTTTCTAAATTCATGGTTTGTTTTTCATTCCGGGTTCGTTGCCGATTATTCCGTTTGGATTCATCATCCTCCCTCCCTTTCGGTGAATCCTGAGGGCATTTCCTTTTATAATCCTTTTTAGCATTACTTTAATGAACTCTGGGTTGCTGACCCGGTGAGATCATCTGGTCTTTCCCAGTGTCCCCTGTCTTTCCAGGTGTCTGTTAGTCTGTTCCTAACCGCCATTCAGTCTATTCCTGAAAGCCAACGGACTAGCCATGAGTTTGAAGAAGGAAATTACTGGAAAGTAATTGAAACTCACCTGAAGCGAGCTGAATGTATAATGCTCCTCATGCTAATGACACTTCCACCGAGCTACACTACGGCATATGACTTCACTGAATTTTACTGTGTTCCTCTCGAATTTTAAACTGGGGTCATCAGGAGAGAATGTGCACCGTTTCGGGGCCTTCCTCTCAACGGTTTCAGTTGCACACCGGCCCCCCTCACTGATGTGAGGCCCCATTATAATGATCTTTATATGTATGTATGTATGTATATATATATATATATATATATATATATATATATATATATATATATATATATGATTGGTGTTACTATTCAGTGTCAAGACTACAGAGTTTTGTAAACAGACTCTCCAGAAATAACTCTGTCCACTCATCAAGGGGGCATCTGTATGTATATATTAGGAATAATACTGACTCTATCAACCATTGAATATATTATGAATGAGCCAACTAACAAATCTAAATAAGATTTAAATTTAATTAATGTTCTAAAACAGCACTAAACTATGGATCGTGACTTCAAATGGGGTCATGAAATGCTGGGTTTCTAAAAATTAAATTCAAATTGAATTTCAGTTTATATATTATTTCACAAATGCACAATATTTAATGTGATGCGTCACACAATCACTGTGGTAATAAAACGTGTATGCAGTGCTGTTGTGACTAGAGCAGTGATGATATATGTATTTTTGATGTAGTTGGTTAATACCTGGGGTTGTGAAAAAATATCATGATGAAAAATGGGGTCATGAATGAAAAAAGGTTAAGCACTTTTGTAAAATATAAAAACTATAAAATTTCTTAGATATTTTTTTCTCACCTTAGTCTTCAAATGCTAAACTCTGTTCAAAATTTTGAAATAAGGAATCCTCATTATTATATTTTTCTTTTTGAACCAGGATGTTCTACATACAGTATTTCAACCATTGTACCAGCCTTCATCAGTTCTTTGTCATACTCTGAATTTGGGACTGAACCATTTATTCAATTTGCAAGGGGTAGAATGCTTTCATTTTTCTTTCAATGCTTACAGGATATCTCATAATGATTAATTCTTTCTATTTGTGTTTGTCTTACTTGTCTGTTTCTTTCACCGAACTGAAATATATGGCTTTTCCGTGCAACTACCAGGAAACTGAATATGCTATAAACAATGTTTTAATCCACTAAATCCTCAAAACAGACAAAATTGGGTCAAATTAGATTTATTTGTTTACTGGAGATATATCATCTATCTAACGGTGTATTGCAACCAAGGGAAATAATCTTAATGTTTCTCTAAGTTTTGTACAGTTCTGTATATTTTCTGGATTCCATTGTGCCTAGACAGCTATGTGAGTTTGGAAATCATTCAATTGTAAAAATATTTAATTTACAATAAAAAAAAATCCAAAATACTTTATAGCGTCACAAAAAAAAATTGCATCCAACCAAACAAGTTAATATTTATTCAATTTTATTTTATTTTTTTTTACTCTGTGTATTTGTAATTTAGTGGTCTTATACTCTAAGAGTCATTATCCTTTTTCCATAATTCTTACAACTCACAAGAAGTAAACAAAATGACCCCCCCCTACTTTTTTCAATTTTTTTGTCTTTCACTTTCCTATCTTTTTTTTTTTTTTTTTTTTTGACAAGTTTTGGTCAGTTTGCTGTAAAATCAACTGTGTTTTATATGAAAATAAGTTTGTTTGCTTTTCCCTGGAATTTCTCTGCATTTTTAACTATGTCTTGTCATTCATAGTGATGTATACACAAAAGATTATGGTATTTTCAGGCTACAAATATTAAGTGTTCTTAAATATAAAGTTTATGTATGGTTCCTGGAAAGAGGTTGATTAGACAAAAAGCACTTGGAGGGCCCAGCTGCATTGAGATAAGCAATCATTTGTCAGCTTGCTCATGTAAGTTATCGGAAGTACAAGGTCAAGAGATGTTTAGTGTTTACTAAATATGCAGAAGTTTATCTCTAAGTTTGAGAAAACAGTTTACACATTCATATAGAATGATAGGGAAAACTGTCTATTTACATATAGATATATACACATATATTGTCTGAATTTCATATATATATATATATATATATATATATAGTCTGAATTTTTGGGATGAGGATATATATATATATATATATATATATATATATATCATAAAGAACAAATTAGGAAATGAATCTCTAACATGTGTCACCTTTATTAAGGCTTCATCACAGATTGAGAGTAGATATGAAAAAACAGAGATAGTAAAGGAATGTTATGATTCTTTGGTAGTTTTCATTGGTCAAACACTTGTCATGTGTATAAATACAATAGATAATATATTAATATGTGTGAGAGTTTAAGTGTATGTAAATAAAGAAATGCTTGTGTATGTAGGATGGTAACGTTAATTTTTGTGTCTATGTGAAGGAAGTCTACATATGTCACCGCCTACCCACACATTCACATCTCCAATTTATCCAAAATTTCCTTCTGTGTTTAAAAGGTCATACTCCTTGCAATTTTTAATTTTTTAACAAAAAAGTTAGAAGAGGTTAGAATAAATGGACAGATTGGGGAAAAAAGTGAAAAATAAAACGTCTTATTTGGTACTGCTTAGATATTGCTCACACTGTCTCCACCATGTTTAAGTCTGCTCTACCTGGTTCAGAGATTGAACTCACAATTATTATATCACCAAATTTACAAACCAATGTTTTAATCCACTAGCCTATTGTTCTGTAGAAAAAGCACAAGATAATGCCTCGATCTGTAGATTAAATAAAGGCTCCATTTCAAAATGCCATGAAGGGTACCCAGATCAACAAGTACTTACTGAAAGCTGTAGAGCACAACTGGCAAAATGTTGTGATAATAAGATTAGGATATTAGTCTGAATACAAACAAAGAAAATAATGATAACTATATATCTCAGAAATTCAGACAGAAGGTGATCAGGTGATAATAACAACAAAGATGAAGATATTAGTCTGAATGTAAATAATGATAACTCCTCATCCCAGAGATTCAGACAGAAGGTGATCAGGTGATAATAACAAGGAAAGTCTGATGAGGATATTAGTCTGAATGTAAATAATGATAACTCCTTGTCCCAGAGATTCAAACAGAAGGCGATCAGGTGATAATAACAACAAAGATGAGGATATTAGTCTGAATGTAAATAATGATAACTCTTAATCCCAGAAATTCAGACAGAAATTATTCAAAGGTTCCCAGCCTGAAGATTGCCCAATGCAATTAGTCATCTGATGAGGATTGAAAAGAGGCCAACTGAATCATTATATGAAAATCAACAAAGATGAGTATATTTATCTGAATAAATGACTCAATAAAAATGAATGCTTAATTTTGAAAATTGGTGTTGTGCTTCATTTCTCAACTAGTGCAAGCAGAATTGTTCCATTTTACTTACTAGTAACATGAGATAACTAATTTATTCAAAGATTCAGTAATAATGTTATTTGGGCTTTCTGGCTTGTTTTGCAATCTGATAGCACCCCTCCTCTATATTATTATTAATCTTGGATCATTGTATAACTATAGTTAATTGAAATTTTTCTGTTAAATTCCATCTTTTAACAATTTTTCGAAATGATTTCCTCTTTATTTGATACAATATATGAAATCTAGTACAAATGGACTTTGACAGGCTACATATTTTATTTTTAAAAATAAAGGCCATGTCTTTTCAGGATGCAGTTGATCATTCATGGCTCTCCACAGATTCCTTCTTTTTTTCCCTTTTTTTTTCCTTTCCTTTTCTCTTTTTTCCTTTTTTTTCTCTTCTGTTTCTTTTTCGTTTTTTTCTCTTCGTTTCTCTTTTTTCGTTTTTTTTTTCCGTTTTTTTTTCGTTTTTTTTCTTTTTTCTCTTTTTTCGTTTTTTTCTCTTCCGTTTCTTTTTTTTTCGTTTATTTTTTCTCTTTCTTTCGTTTTTTTTTCTTTTTTTCTCTTCCGTTTCTTTTTTTTTCGTTTATTTTTTCTCTTTCGTTTCTCTTTTTTCGTTTTTTTTCTCTTCCGTTTCTTTTTTTTTCGTTTATTTTTTCTCTTTCGTTTCTCTTTTTTTCGTTTTTTTCTCTTCCGTTTCTTTTTTTTTCGTTGTTTTTCTCTTCCGTTTCGCCTTTTTTTTTTTTTTTTTTCTCTTCCTTTCTTTTTTTTTTTTTTTTTTCTTCCTTTTCTCTTCCTTTTCGCTTTTTTTTTTTTCTCTTCCTTTTTTTTTTTTTTTTTTTCTCTTCCTTTTCGCTTTTTTTTTTTTTCTCTTCCTTTTCGCTTTTTTGTTTTTTTCTCTTCCTTTTCGCTTTTTTGTTTTTTTTCTCTTCCTTTTCGCTTTTTTTTTTTTTCTCTTCCTTTTTGCTTTTTTGTTTTTTCTCTTCCTTTTTCGCTTTTTTGTTTTTCTCTTCCTTTTTTCGCTTTTTTTTTTTTTCTTCCTTTTTCGCTTTTGTTTTTTCTCTTTTGTTTTTTTTCTTTTCCTTTTTTTTTTTTTTTCTCTTCCTTTTTTTTTTTTTTTTTTTCTTCCTTTTCGCTTTTTTGTTTTTTTCTCTTCCTTTTTCTGCTTTTTTTTTTTTCTCTTCCTTTTCGCTTTTTTTTTTCTTTTTTTTTCTTTTTCTTTTTTTTTTTTTTTTTTTTTTTCTTTCTTTTTTCGCTTTTTTTTTTTTCTCTTCCTTTTTCGCTCTTTTTCGTTTTTTCTCTTCCTTTTTCGCTTTTCGTTTTTTTTTCTCTTCCTTTTCGCTTTTTTTTTTTTTTCTCTTCCTTTCGTTTTTTTCGTTTTTTTCTCTTCCTTTTTTATTTTTTTTCTTTTTTTCTTTTTTTTTCGCTTTTTCTTTTTTTTTCTTTTTTTTCCCGCTTTTTTTTTTTTCTTCCTTTTAGCTTTTTTTTTTTTTCTTTTCCTTTTTTTTTTTTTTTTCTTCTTTTTTTTTTTTTTTTTTTTTTTTTCTTCCTTTTCGCTTTTTTTTTTTTTTTTCTTCTTTTTTCTTTTTTTTTCTTTTTTTCTCTTCCTTTTCTCTTTTTTTTTCGTTTTTTTCTCTTCCTTTTTAACTTTTCGTTTTTTCTCTTCCTTTTTCCTTTTTTTTTTTCTCTTCCTTTTTTTTTTTTTTCTCTTCCTTTTCGCTTTTTTCTTTTTTTCTCTTCCTTTTCGCTTTTTTCTTTTTTTCTCTTCCTTTTCGCTTTTTTCTTTTTTTCTCTTCCTTTTCGCTTTTTTCTTTTTTTCTCTTCCTTTTCGCTTTTTTCTTTTTTTCTTTTTTTTTTTCTTCCTTTTCGCTTTTTTTTTTCTCTTCCTTTTTTTCTTTTTTTTTCTTCCTTTTTTTTTTTTCTCTTCCTTTAAAGCTTTTTTCTTTTTTCTCTTCCTTTTAAGCTTTTTCTTTTTTTCTTCCTTTTTTTTTTTTTTTTCTTTTTTTTTTTTTTTTCTTTTTTTTCTTTTCTTTTTTTTTTTTTTTCTCTTCCTTTTCGCTTTTTCTTTTTTTTTCTTTTTTTCTTTTTTTCTCTTCCTTTTCGCTTTTTTCTTTTTTTCTCTTCCTTTTCGCTTTTTTTTTTTTTCTCTTCCTTTTCGCTTTTTTCTTTTTTTCTCTTCCTTTTCGCTTTTTCTTTTTTTCTTCCTTTTCGCTTTTTTTTTTTTTCTCTTTTTTCTTTTTTTTTTCTCTTCCTTTTCGCTTTTTTTTTTTTTCTTTTTTCTTTTTTCTCTTCCTTTTTTTTTTTTCTCTTCCTTTCGCTTTTTTTTTTTTTTTCTTCCTTTTTTTTTTTTTTCTCTTTTTTTTTCTTTTTTTTCTCTTCCTTTTCGCTTTTTTCTTTTTTTTCTTCCTTTTTTTTTTTTTTTTTTTTTCCTTTTTCTTTTTCCTTTTTTTTCTCTTCCTTTTTTTTTTCCTTTTCTTTTTCCTTTTCGCTTTTCCTTTTTTTCTTTCCTTTCGCTTTTTTCCTTTTCTCTTTCCTTTTCTTTTTTCTTTTTTCTCTTCCTTTTTTTTTTCTTTTCTCTCTTTTTCTTTTTTTCTTTTTTCCTTTCTTTTTTTTTCTTCCTTTTCTTTCCTTTTCTTTTTTTCTCTCCTTTTCTTTTTTTCTTTTTTTCTTTTTTCCTTTTCTTTCCTTTCTTTTTTTTCTCTCCTTTTTTCTCTCCTTTTTCTTTTTTTCTCTCCTTTTCTCTTTCCTTTCTCTTTTTTTTTTCTCTCCTTTTTTCCCTTCACTTCCTTTGTGGTGACATTGATAATAGCCAAAGAGAAACCAAAGGTATCACCTTGGTAATAACACTTCTACAATGAGAAGAATAAAGCAATGTTAAATCATACTGGGGGCTTTCCCAACCTAAGCAGTCCAGCTGATAGTCATAAAATATTAACCAGACATTTGGAGGAATACAAAAAATAAAATAAAATTAAAAATACAGCAATAAAAATATGATGAAATTTAATGAAAATGCTTCGTCTAAGAAATCTATAGAATAAAGAAAAACAACATAGAGGTGACTGGTGAAGAGAGAAATATAACTAGTTAAAAAAAAAAAAAAAATAGTTCATCTATGTGTAATCTACCTTCATGATGTAGGGGATCATGGCTCTCCACAATTTCCTATTATTCTAAGTAATATTTATCTTTTTAGTATTTATTATCCCTCCCTGACTCTATTCTGCTTGCCTTCAATATTTCCTATGAGTTAAATTCTTCAGGTCTTCTTTCCTCATTATTAATGTACCATAAATTTCTTAGAATAGGGATGAGGGAGTTGAAGAAAAAAAAGACAGAAGAAATACAAGAGTTACAGAGAAATGCTTCATCTAAGAAATTTATAGACTGTGATAAATAAAAACAATGTAGAAGTAAGAAATATAACCTAATGGCCTAGTTGAGCAATTCTTACAGATTAAATCAAATTGGGATTGACAATGTTATGGCTACCATGAATAAAAGATGCAGGATCAACTTTCTTTGTTTCTGATGAATATTGTTTACTTCATAATTATAAGTCAAAATTGCAATAAAAAGCATGAATGACTAATTAAAAAAAATAATAATCAACTATACTTCTATGTGCCATATACCTTCAGTATGTGGGTGACCATGGCACTCCACAACTTCCTATCATTCTCAGTAATGTTTTTCTTTTTTATTATCTCTCTCTGTTTTACTTGCCTTCAGTATGTTTTGTGAGTGTCAAATTTTCCAAGCCCTCTTTCCTCATTGGGTGTCTGAGAAATTTCAATTATCTCTTTCTGATTCTAAGTATGTGTTCTTTTCATTTCTATTTTACTTAAAACTTCCCATGGTATTCTCAGGATATTCTTTGGATTTCCACATTACATCTTCTGCCATCTGTTATAAAACTTCCCAGATATTTGTACTTGTTGATTTTGACATCTCCAATTTCTAACAAAATTTCCCTGCTTCTTAATATATTGTTTAGCTTTTGGAAGGCAACTTTTGCTATTCCAAAGCACCTTTGGATTTCTATGTCACATTTTCCATTGTTTGCTATAACACTTCCTAGGCATATAAATTTCAGTACTTCTTGATTTTGACATCTCTAATATGGGGAGGGTTATAGTGCTTAGTACTGAGAAATGTGAGAAAGGAAGACATTTTAAATATGTAAAACCAGATGAGACATGAAATAAACACTTTATTCAAATTAAATATAAACTAAATTTTGATTGGATGTCCTCCAGATATAGATGCCCGGGGTTGTTGCAGCCTCTGTCCCCCCTTTATATAAGGATTGTGTACCAGAGGAAGGCTGAAGAATGATGTGGCCAAAACAATGTGGTAATGAAAATAGCAGCACAAAATATGAATTTGATAGCTAGAATAACATTTGGCATAATAACTCTTCTACAAGTTATAAAAGTTCTCTTCTGTGAGATTATATCCAGAAAAGGCCATTGAAATAACCAAAGGGAACTTTATGATAACAGCAAAAGCAATAGATTGACTGAGACATTGTGGTAACAACAAAAGCAATACAAAGAATGAGTTCAATAGTATGAAGAACTCGTGGAATGATAATGACTTTTCTCAAAATTATAGAAGGTAGACATAGAATGGATTGAATGAAACATTCTGGTAACAACAAAAGTAACACAAAGAATGAATTGAAACACAATGATCAAAATGGGATAACACCAATATGAAAACCTTCATCTTATTGTATTATTGTAAGTAAGATTTTTAAGAACATTTTTCTTAGGTCAAATCTTAAGTAATTTCCACTGTGATAATGAATATATTATCCTAACTACTAATCGTATACCAATAATACATTTAGAATACAGTAATATATCTTAGTTTTTATGTGGCAGTGACAGCACACACTGTATTTAAGGAAAAATGTTATCTTCTGTTGCAATGCAAAACTGCACAAAGCAAGAATAACGCTGGAATGAATTCTATCCCACCCTATAATATTCAGTTAATCTTGCATCAACTGATTGTAACATTTTTTTTTATTTTTATTTATTTATTTATTTATTTTTCTTTTTGATCGATGCAAACCTCTTTGATGGGATAAGTTTCTCTAATGAAAACCAGATTCCAAACATTTTCACATTAAAGCCTGCAGAATTTTGCTCAAAATGTATTGATGAAAAATATTACTGTAAATAAAGATGAATGTATAACTGAATAAAATTCAATTGTGCTTTATTTTTTTATGAATAAAATTGATAAACCAAACCAGAAATAATGACTCAACCGAAGATTTAATCAGCTGAATGATTTTTTTTATACGTCAGTCCAATCCTTGTCTTTTACTTTATCAATATCTGGTACTTTGATTAGTATCCGACAAAAATCAAATTCAGTCTCACGCATTAAAATATCAGGTGAAAAAAAAAAAAAAAGACTTTGTTCTTGCAAACAATACTTTTGGGTAATTACTTATCTGATAAACACCTGGCTTCTATTACTCTGCGGGTCAAAATCATTTCGCTGTGTCCAAACAAGACTTGTGGTATAAACTTACAGATAAGAATGTTGTTTTTGCTAACTTCAAGGTGTAAAATAATAATTCCAACATCACCTAGTCATAGTTGTGATGTCAATGGGCAAACTCACACAAACAATCATGTTTAAGTATGGTTCCCATTACTCTTATGGTGCATGGAAATGTATGTAAATAGGAGTTATTCATTATACAAAATATAAGGAAACAGTGACTTATCAGTTTTTAAATTTATATATGCTTCATGGAATATCAGTATATTTTTTTTTTTAGACCTTTAGGACAATTATTTCATGACTTGCCATGTTTAATGATATATAAGACCATAATGCCACCACTCCCATTTCAAAAGGAAATATTACAAAAAATTGTTGGGTGGTACATCAAATATTCATGGAACTTTATTTTTTTTTATTTTTTATTTTTTTTTAAATCAAATCACTCTATGCAAGGTAATAAAGCCACTAAGACACAAGTGGTTAATGAGTTAATAAGAAAAAAGAAACATTATTAAGGAGTGAGAACAATAGAAGAGTAATCAAGAAGACTGTAGATAATGATTGACATTGCATTTAAAAGTGCATATTTCTCATTTGGCCATGTTTAAAGCAAATTTGTTTTTATTTTCTGTCTGAATTTCTGGGGTGAGGAGTAATTACATTATTTACAGCCTGACTATTATCTTCATCTTAGTTGTTGTTATTACAGTATTTCAGTTGTTGTATCCTCTAGCTTTTATCAGGTGTTTCGCAATCTGCATCAACAACACCTGATAAAGGTTGGAGGACAACAACTGAGACGTTGTGATAATAAAAACAAAGATGAGGACAATAGATAGATATAAGTAATTTTCTTTTTATGCATCTCTAAAAAATTTATGAAATATTTTTATTTTGTGGCCAATATGATAGGTTATAATTTTATAAAATATTAGGAAATAGTTTTTTTATATATATATATATATAATTATTTTTAAAAAAATGATTCCTTCACTACATAAGAGTTCTCATGTTTCAAAAATGAGAGCTGAAAACATCAATATAATTATTAAAATTAAATTGAATCAAGCCCTTGAGGATGAAACAGGGCTTGATACTTTAATTCAATTTAATTTTAATAATTGATTCAGATCCGTTTTAATCCATAGTGACTAAATTGTCTAGTCATGCACAATTACAGCAGAATTTCTCATTTTGATACTATTTGAGAACTTTTCTTTTTTTTTTTAAACTCCTACCCTGCTTCAATCATTGAGGGACCCAGGGGCAGAAGAAACAGACTTTAATTCTTCTTCCTCATGATCCTTCAGTGGACTTTCAGATAGCTTTGCAGCACCCATCTCCTCTCCAAGCCAAAGACCACAGAATATGGTGTGGGTCAGCTTCGATTTGTACACTAGGCCTTCAGATTTTGAATTCAGATTTGTTTGTCCAGCTATTTTACCCATAGCTGGTGGAGGAGAAGAGATAAATTCATGCATTTCCCATGGGTATGAGCACGCAAGTGAATGTAAACTCAACTAGAATTTGAACTTGGCTCTCTGATTCCTCAATCCAAGCTGTTACCCATTACCTCCTTTGAGAATATCTTTTGTATTTATTCCTCCTCCCACAGGGATAAGATACGGTACAGGGCATTTTTCTATGTAGTAAACTCATGAGGTTAAGTATAAGAATTGCTCTGACCCAGCAAGCAGTTTCATGCAGCTGTCATCTCCTCCATTATACCTAAGGGGGAGATGCTGCCACAGTGTTGAACTCCCCGAAGACCCCCAAGACCAGACTCTCCTTATGCTGTACAGTAAACTACTTAAAGACCAGAATACAGTGCTGTGACTCACCTAAAGAATGAGAATAAAGCTGAGGTGAGGAATATATATTACTCTTACTGCAGCCTTTGGGCTGCAGTGTATGTCCCCTGATCTAACAATCATAATGTTTAAATTTATCAACTACATAAATCTACCTGACAATTCATCTGCTTCAGAACTATGTAACCCTTTGAAGGGTTTGTGTTTTTTTTTTTTTTTTTTTTATATTGTTTTACCCCAACTTAGGTAATAATACCGCTAAAACACAGAGGGTTACAGGGAGTGAAAGAGAATGAAAAGACTAGTGAGGATGATTGAAGAAAGGACAGAAAGGGAACAGGGTTCAAGAAGACAGAAAAAACACAAGAAGACAGAAAAGAGGGTTACAGAAAAGGAACAGGGGAAGACAGAAAAGGGAATCAAGAAGACAGAAAAGGACAGGGTTAGTGAGATGATTGAAGGGAACAAAGAAGACAGAAAGGAACAGGGTTCAAGAAGACAGAAAAGGGAACAGGGTTCAAGAAGACAGAAAAGGAACAGGGTTCAAGAAGACAGAAAAGGGAACAGGGTCAAAGAAGACAGAAAGGGAACAGGGTTCAAGAAGACAGAAAAGGGAACAGGGTTCAAGAAGACAGAAAAGGGAACAGGGTTCAAGAAGACAGAAAAGGGAACAGGGTTCAAGAAGACAGAAAAGGGAACAGGGTTCAAGAAGACAGAAAAGGGAACAGGGTTCAAGAAGACAGAAAAGGGAACAGGGTTCAAGAAGACAGAAGATGATGATTGATGTTGCATTTAAATTTTTAAAGATTGTAGTTATCAGGGAAGCAATAAATTGGAAAGGAGCTTCACAGACGAGAAGTGCAAGAAAAACTTATAGTAGAAGTGGTAGTAGAATCTAGCGAGTTCAACAATAAAATGGTGAGATCTAGTTGCCAATCTAGTAACATGCTTAAATTCAAATAGTTGATGCACCAGGGTAAAAAAGCTCATCAGAAAAGTTGCTATGATAATATTTGTAGAAAAGACTCAGTGAAGCCACGTCATGTCAGTAAGAAAGTGGCTGAAGCCGAGATGCCTAGTTATTTTTTTGTTGTAAAATCATATAAATGCTTTTCTTTTTATTCAATGCGAAATCAGTAAAATAATGTGGGTCTATTTACTTTACTGTTATGAAGTATAAACACTTGGATGACTATGTAGATCATGTAATAGGTGGGAAGGTGTATAAAAAAAACATAAAACAGATTACTAGCACCATAAATAATTGTCAAGTTCTGTTATAGCCAAATTATTCAGTTTTTCCATTAATTTTTTTATTTTTGTCCATTTGACAAGGAATGCTAATTTTGTGATTATTTTACAAATTCACTTGCAAAACAAGATAGTTGCAAGTTATATGGGTATATGGCTAAGTGGCTAGAATGTTCGCTTTCTGACCATGAGACCAGGATCGAATCTCACCATGGTCGATTTGTCAGGAAGGAGATTTCTTGATTTTATTGGACTGAAGGGGTTGATCCCAGCATGTGGCACCTTTGGAAAGTGCCTGAAAACCACACCCAAGCCTTGTGATAACTGTTCATCGTGACCGAGTGTTCAAGCGTTGCTGGCCTTGTTCAGATTGTTGATCATGCTAGATAACACGCTCTTTTCCAGAAACTGTAACTAAGGTCTACTCAGCATAGTTTGCAGTATAAACAGCAGGTGGGCTCTGTGGGTGTTGAACAAACACAAATGTGTCTGAGCAAGTGTCTGCAATAGGGACTGGCTAGGCGCCCTAATAGACAGGTATCCTCGAATACGAGTGGCCAGCTATATATATAATATTAAATCTAGTTCACCTAGTTTTTTTGATGGGAGTTTCCTCCTTAACCTTTTGTTTAAGGTAATGTGAAAAGTCAAAATCTTGATAATCTTATTATTTTCTCTTCTGTGTTACTCCTTTTTGTTGTTTCTAGTGCAGCTGGAAGTTTTCAAGTGATGGGGTTTTTGTTATTTAGTAAAGCTCTTATCTATATATAAAATTCTGTGACTTCTGTTAGTCAGTATATCACACCCTCTAAAATTGCCATACATTGACTGATTGAAACCAAATTTTGGGGAGAAGTACAAACAGGTAAGGGGGTACAGTTTGTTTTACTAAAATCCTAGAAGTAAAGTTTTTGTCAAAGTATTTTTCCAAACAAATCAGTTTATTCAAATTTCATCGATTAGTTTCTAAAAATGAATGAAACTTAGTTGGTAAATCTCAACAAAAAATGTTAATGATAACTTCAACAATACTAAATTCTGTGAAGATTTCAACACCCATTAGTGTATTGCAAAATATTCTAGTATATAAAATACTTCTGTCAGTAATGCATAATGGTTTCTTAAATTCCTGACCACTGACAATCCCTTTTTTTCTTGATTTCAAATTCATGACTTATGGATTAGTTGCCAGAAATTATTAATTTTGGATTTAAAAAGGAAATTAGAAAATTCAGTGCTTAATCATCAAATTATTTAATTTTTTTTTCTAATTAGAAAAACTATTTCAGCTAATCAGGCAAAATGAATTGGTAAAGAAAAAAAAAAGCTGAAACCTTGACTATATGGACAGAATTCAAATGCTGTCAAGCCTAAAATACAATTGATTACTGTTTTAATTTTGTTCCCCCCCCACTCTTTACCACACAGTTTTTGCTGTATCATTCAATATGTAAAAATGAGAGAAAATGAAAATTTTGGCATATTTGTACAAGTATTCTGTATGTTTTTTTTTTCCAATGACATGTGGAGGCCAAGAACAGAACAATGAATATTTCCCTGTTACTAAATAACCTTTCAAGAAAGCAGATATTAGTCACAGTAATTTTGCAGAGGATAAAATGAAGACAAGGCTCAGTTTCAAAAAGGGACATTACATAATTTAGCACTAATGGTCATGGTGAAATTAGATGTGAGGAAATATTCGGCATTCATTGACTGAACAGTCAGCATTACTGTCGGTTGAAATTTATAAGATCTTTTTCTTAAAACAGATTTTCAGGAAAATAAAGTCCACTTAATGTTATTGTTATTTCTAATATTGATGTGAATTTCCTTCCTAACCTTTTGTTTATGGTAGTAGGGAAAGTCAATATCTTGATTATATTATTGTTTTTCCTTCAAGTTTCATTGCTTTCCATTTTTGTTGTTTTTGCTGTTGGAAGTCTCTAAGTGATGTCGGTTTGGTTATTTGGTAAAGCTCTTTGGGATATTGCAGCACTACTCTGTAGGTTCTGATTAAGATTTGTCGTCTTTATAACCTGAAGGATTCATTTGCTTGAAGTCCTTTTCATTTATTGATCTGAGAAAATGGTTGTTTCTAAATGAATGCTAATAAAGTCTATACTTGATTTTTATGTATTTTTGTTATTGAAAGCCTGATAGTTGTCTTGTATGGAAATGTTGCAAACTTGTTAAAAATAAGTATACATATGCAATGGAGTAGCTGGTGTGGGGACACTTTTATGGAACTGGCACTTTTGGAATTGCTGTATCCGCTGTCTTGAAATAAAAATGGTTTTAATGTCAGGACACTACTCACAATTGAAGGACCATTTTGATTTTGAGTAACTAAAACTATAGCATATGTATTTAAGTGATTGTTATCTTGGCTGAACAGTAAACATTATCAAGTGTTGTATTCAGGTTTGTTTTATCATTGTTGACAATGGGAATCCCACAAACAAACCTTGGGTATGTTTTTTAATGCCACAACACTGCTGTGTGTGGGAGATACATCTTAGTTGTTATCTGATAAATTTCAGTTGTTTTCCTTGACAGAAGTTTATTTGAGGGTATGTGTTGTTGGTCTGTTTTTCATCTTTTGGACCTGTTAGGCTTTGGCAGACACATGCATATCCATAAAAGTTGAGCCCCTCTTTATGAGAGAAAGAGTCCACCACACACACACACACACACACACACACACAGAGGTTTCGTTAAATAATTTAAATATGCTGTCTGCCTATTTTTGTTTTAATCCTTTCGAATCAATTTCTTGGTAGCCATATATATATATATATATATATATATATATATATATATAAGGAGTCATTGTGCAATGGGGGGGGGTAAAGGGGGGGGCAAACTAAAGGGCTACCCATGGTGGTGCACACTCTAGCTGCACCACAGTACATATATATCTGTAAGAAAATTTATCCAATTGTTAAAGCCATTTATTTATTAATATTAATTCAAGCTTCAGGAGGTTATTCTCTTGGGCAGTACCTTCCTTTGAGATGTGGCTGGGTTATTATCCAGCACCTGAGGTATCGCCAAAAGGAGAAGTGCCGAGAGGGCTTGAAAAAATTTTTGAAAGGTTACCAAAATCCCACTTCAAACTGAACCTTATTTTGTCTCTGGATACATGGATAAAAAAAAATACCTTTCATTTAGACTTTGTTTCTACAATAGAAATTTTATAGAATACAGCCACTACTCACTTAACAACCAGGTTTTGTTCTGTCAGAAGTTGAACCTAACATCTATTTCAGTCATTCTATGCATGTAATGTGTTTGCGGCAGCCAGTTTCAAGCGGCTTTATTGTAACATTTACATCATTTGTAATATTTTGAATGTGTTTCTAAATGTTTACTCAGTGTGGTCGCATACTGAATGGGAAATATAAAAGAATTAAAAAATCATCAGGTGGTTGGAATGTCGAACTGAACCCTTTATTTCGCTCACTGGGGTAGACTGTTCTAGTTCCACATGCCATGTTTTTAATGGATGTCAGTTATCAATTATCTCCTGTTAATTCACCTCTCCAAGTTTTCCACTGCCTTAGCCGAGTATTGAACTCACACTCTTTGGGACATGTCACTGGATCTAACCAATGCCTTTATCCACTGTGCCATGTGTCCTTGAGGACATTCCAACCACCTGAAGAAGGCCGGAGTGTACAACAGCCGAAATGTTGTGATAAATATGGCGACAAAGATGAGGACAATAGTTCGAATAATGTAAATAATACCTCATCTCAGAAATATAGACAGATATTAAAAAATCAGTTCAATATTCTTTACATTATTATGGTTTGCATGCTGTAAATCAAGTGCAAGTTAATTTTTTTCTTTTTTTTTTCAATTTACTTATTTTTATTTATCTTAATTTATTTTGAAGAAAGAAAAACAAAAACAAATGCCTTGATAAAGTCCCTTAGTGGATGAAATGTGTTGGCTAAGATAAGTTTTCCTTTTGTCTTTATTTGCAGTGTCCTTTTACATGTGTATTCTATGTATTATATATATATATATATATATATATATATATATATATGACAAGCTGGATTTGTTTTTTAAAATTTAGTTTGGGGTGGGGGATTGTTAAGTGAGGAATATGTGTACTAATTTATTTATTAATTTCATTTTAATTCATTTTGAATTAGAAAATAATCGCAATCAAAGCTTTTATACAAGGTATAATACTGATTGATTGAGATTTTTTTTTTTTTTTTTTCAGATGTTATAGCTTGTTGTAAGTCTGGGGTTGGGGGAGTCATTAAGCGAGGAGTATATGTAGTGACAGTGACCTTCCCATTGATTTTATATTTAAGCTATAGTTGTCTGAGACTAAAACTTCAAACACTTATGAAGTCAACATTGATAATTTGACATTGGCACCTCAGTCATGCAACATTCATAGAAGTAGCATTACCTGCCAACCTCTTGTCCCCACCCCAATCACATAATCCTTTTAATTGTTCTGTGTGGAAATCTACTGAGGTATTATTGTTGTCATTTACCTGCTATTGAGTGATGGATTAGGGATAATCCTTTGGAGTAATGAACGTGAAATATTATAATCTCTGATG
>CAHIKZ030004540.1:2427500-2444826 GCA_903632075.3 Acanthosepion pharaonis
AGAAAACTAATTGAAGGTATTCCTGGAAGTCCATGCCTCCAAAGAGATACAAAAAATTGTTCTAACAAGTACTGCACACACTTAACGAAGGGCTTTATCTATGTAATTTTTTTTTTTCTTTTTTTTTGTCAGTAGAAAGTGTCTTGATGCCATTTCTAACCTTAGGTCCTTGGGCGGGACCCAGAAAGAAATGTGTAAACACCAGAAATCAAAGGAAATAAAAATAATAATGGTATAAACATCAGCCAGAGGCAGTGTTAAAAAATGGCAGTCACAAGATATTATGGGATTTCTTGGTCAAGACAGATCATGTGATTGAGGCACAAAGACCTGACCTCAATTGAATAGATAAGGAGAATAGCAAGTTTCAAATTATTGACTTTGCTGTTCCCTGCGATAGAAGAGTGAACTCCAAAGAAACTGAAAAGATTGAAAAATAGCAGGATCTGGCTAGGGAGTTAAAACAAAAATCTATGGAATGTGAATGTAGAACTAATTCCTGTAGTAATGGAAGTGCTTGGAACATCCCCTAAAGAAATTGAAAGAGAGCTTAGAGAAAATTGGAATTGCAGATTGTAGACCTTCATAAAACTGCCATCATTTACTCTGCAAGGATTCTTCCAAAAGTTTTTGAGTTGCAAAGTGTCCTGTTGATACAGGCTGAGTATCTTTATCCAAAATTCCAAAAGTTTTTCAGGTGCTGACATGACTTGCTACAAATGGAAATTTTCAGAAAGCACCAGAAAGGTTCCTAGGTGATGTGCGGCTGTTGTAAATAACCTCATCTGCCTTAGGTGGAGGTTCCTCAGCCCAGCTATGTAGCCACCAGTTTTTCAATTGTTACAGCAATATCTCTGTTCATAGATTACTACCAGGTGTTTCATGTTCAGTAAAGATATTATTCAAAAAAGTTAAAAATCTTGCATTTATATATATTTTTGTAAGTATTGATCATGTTTTTTTTTTTGTTTTTTTTTGTACACATACAGAAACTACAAAACATTATTTTTATGTGAAATCTTAATTTCACCACTTAAAAATCCATGTGTGCATTACATGAGTAGCGTCATTACCTGTATTTGTATGTACATAAAATTTATTAAATTTTATATAAAACTACCTTTAGGTGTGTTATGAAATGTAAAGGGATATTGTGTTTATGCTTAGGTTCCATTCTTATGCTGTCCAATTTTATAGATACTACATACAAATTAGATAGCCTGTATTTAAGCAAATATATGGATATAGATCTGACAGTATGAAGAAAAATATACGGAAAAACAAACAAAAATCCTAATATGCAATTATGCTGTTTTAATGTTAATATAATGTCAATGTCAGACGTTTCGGTCTAATAGACCATCTTCATAATGTTATTTATGTTTTATGAATATGTCCTGAAGATGGTCTATTAGACTGAAACGTTCAATGTTGATATTATATTAATAAACAGCATTGGATTTTGTTTGTTTTTCCAGACATTTTTCATATAGCAAAAATCTGAAAAAAAATAAAATTTGCAAATCAAAGCACTTCCAATCCCAAGAATGTCAAATAAAGGATTCTCAACCAGTACTTTGAAGAATGAAATTTCTATTGACTATGTTAATGTGCAACACCAACATTATAATAATTCTCTTTTATCTTAACTTCAAAGATATAAAATTGCCAGTTTTGTTAAGTTACACTCAGTAACTTGTATTTTCAATACATATCTTAAGGTGATCATTGTTCCTCGAAGACATACTTTTGTAGAGTTCTGAACTGGATGTTTAGACTGATGTTATGAAACAACTTATGGAACTTTTTTGTGATGATGATAATTCTTCTTTTTCTGCTGCTACCATCACCGCCTTCTTCTACCTTCACCTTCTTTGATTTCTGTTGTATACTCATCATCATCATCATCATCATTATTATTTCTTCTTCCTCCTCTTCCCCTTATTCCTCCTTTTCTTCTTCTTCTTCCTCCTTTGATTTCTGTTGCATACTTATTTACTTCTGAGTCCCAACCAGAGACCTAAGGCCAAAAATGGCATTTTCACTCAATATTTTTTATAAAGATAAAACAACCTAAGATCGAACACATTTTACATAGATAAAAGCCCTTCATAAGGTCTGGGCTGTACTTTTTTAGAAAAATTCTTTAAGGCATGGACTATCAGGAATCCCTAATATTACGCTGCAAGGAATAGTAGATGATTGCCAGACAATTTTAAGTCTGAAACAATGCTGAAAAAATTCAGTAAGAAGAATGTGCATTGGTACAAGTAAAGGACAAATTTCCAAAATGAGAATAAATCCTTGTTTCAGATGTGGTAAATTACATCTTAGAAAAGGCTGTCCTTTTAAAAATGCAGAATGTTTCAAGTGTGGTAAATGAGGATATATAAAGTCACACTGCAAAAAACCCAAACTAAGAAAAAATTCTCACAGGGAGAAATTTGTACACACATTGTGATGGAAAAAGTGGTCACAGAAAACAAAGGAAGTTTGAATGTGAAAATAAATAATGTGGGTGTAAAAATACTACTAGACACTGGTAGTGATATTTTAATAATCAGTGAAACCACATGGAAGGAAACTGGAATGTCTTTCTTAGAAAGAACTTCCAACATGATTTCAGTTTCTGGTGAGATTTTTTTTTTTTTTTTTTTTTTTTTTTTTTTTTTTTTGAGAAAAAGACTTGCAATGACTCATTCTGTAATAAGCATATAAAACTAAAGGTTATATATTAAAAAATGCTACAAATTTATTTGGTACTGACTGAATGGAACTATTTGAACTTTGGGATGTGCTGATAAATGTTTATCGTAAAAATGTAAGTGGACAAGCAACCAATTTAAAAAGTCAGGGTGAAAATCATAAGGGAGAATTCGAAAATGTTTTCCAGATGTTATGTCAAATAAACTGTGTCATGTTCAAAATTCAGGGCGGATTTTAAAGTGGAAAAAAAAAAATAAATAAGGTCAACAAATACTGATCACAAAGATAGATCCTTTACCGTAGACAGACATGCCATGGTCAAGACTGCATATAGATTTTGCACGTCCTATCAATGTATTACATTATCTTGTGGGAGTTGATAGTTTCGCTAAATGGTTGTAAATTTATAACTGCAAAAATCCAACATCTATAGTGATAGTGAATTTCTTGCATGAGCTGTTTGCGAGATATGGCGTATCAGATACCATAGTCTCTGATAAAGATACGCAATTCATGGTTAAAGAATTTGAAGAATTTTGTAAGATGTTCTCCAGAATGTTGAAGAAAGCAAGTCTTGAGAAAGTAAATGAGGAAGTGCTGCAGAATTTTCCGAGAGTTTACTGTGTAACACCTAGCTGCAATACACCATCAGGTATGTTGCCGGTGGAATTAATGATTGCTAGAAAAGTAAAATTGGTGTTTGACAAGTTATTACCAAATCAAAAAACATGAACAGATAACCAAAAATTAGCACTAATTAATTAAACTGGTTTGCTTGTTAAAAATTGGGAAAATCTTTTTTTGGAGAATAATTTTTCAAGATTAACATTTTTTCAGATGTTCCTGAATCCACAACATTTGTCAGAATAAAAAAATATTGATTTTTGTATCGATTTAGAAGACGTGGGGTCCTCATTATTGATGATTTGATTTCAGTCTTTTCATTAAGCTTTGTCACATGACTTCCAGTTATGTGGCTTAAAACATGATTGCCACAACAAAACCAATTTGTTGCCCAATTTCCAGGCTTCACAGTATACAGATATGATAATGGTAATTTTTAACTATTTCCCTACAAGGAAACATTTGGCATTCATAAACCGAGCTGCCAATATTGCTTTTGGTTGTAATTTATAAAATCTTTGTCTTAAAACAATTATTTGGGAAAATAAGTTTCTCAAGTCCAGTGGCTGTTATTATTCTTTCCAGTATTTCCTTCCTAACCTTTTATTTGAAGTGCTGTGGAATGTCAACATCTTATGTCATCATTTTCTCTTTGAGTTACATGTGCTACCCATGTCTGTTGGCCCGTGTATTATATATATATAGATATAAGAAAGGCATAATTTCTCCATGCCTTTAAACCTTTGTATATATAATAACTATTAATAATATGCATTATAATACCTTGGCACGGAATGTTGAGACAAGTCACATTTGATAATGGTGATAATAATTTTAATTGTTTCCCTACAAGGAAAAATTTGACATGCACTGATTGAGCAACCAGTACTGCTTTCAATTGAAATTTTTAATATCTTTCTCTTAAAACAACTTTTCTCTTTACATTATTGATCGGGGTTTCCTTTCTAACTTTTTATTTGAAGTTGTGTGGAATGTCATTATGTCATTATTTTCTCTTTCAGTTAGATGTGCTATCCATCCTATCTCGAATTTTCTCATTGTAATGAATTTGAGATATCTCAAGGTTAAAATTGCTATAAAAACAGGACATGTAACTCAAATGGAAAATATATTATGTCACCAGCTGTTTCCTTGTTTTTCTATTTTAGATCTTCAATTTTTTCTATTTTAGATTCTAGATTTACTAGCACAGTAACTAGTGAGCGATTTTGAATGCTTTTATGCATTAAAAGAATCAACAAAATACCTCATTGAAAATAAATATTAAGAAAAAAGTGTTTGCTAATGATCATTTTTTTAAAAGACCCGACAAAATACCCCATTAAAAATAAATATTAAAAAAGTATTTGTTAATGATCATTTTTTTAAAGAACTGACAAAATACCTCATTAAAAATAAATATTAAAAAAGTAATTGTTAATGATCATTTTTTTAAAGAACTGACAAAATACCTCATTAAAAATAAATATTAAAGTGTTTGTTAATGATCATTTTTTTAAAAGAACCGACAAAATACTCCATTAAAAATAAATATTAAAAAAGTATTTGTTAAAGATTCTTAATTTAAAAAACTGAAATTTGCAATTAAGCAGCACAATTGGAAATGTAGGGATTTATTTACTGGTACCTTTATAAATGATTCTATCTGGTTTCTTTATCTGGGTACACAGGAGGGTACTGCTACCAATTTCAACAACTTCAATGCATATATTACTTTTGAAGAAATTTCCTGATAACAACACTCTGTCTTGAAATTTGATATTTTCCTACACCTCTCCTAAAAGATTTTGGGTCTATTTTAATAAAACACCACCTGTATTCTTAATTACTTGTATTCTCATGTTGAATATACCTGTGTTATGGGGATAGATTATGCAGTTGCTGTACTTGGGGCAACACTTTAAGCTAATAGTTCAAAGGGTTCCAAGACTTTTGACCTGTGGGTGGTGTCAGTTTGATTCTGAAATTTCAGTAAATACTCACGTATTAAAATGTCTGTGCTGACTCTTAAGATATTAAAAATAAATATCTCATTAGTGTCTCACTTGGTTTCTCAATGCAAGGCTTACGCCCATATCAAGTGGAAACACCTATTCTCATACAATCACTGAAGATAAGCAACATTGAGCCTGGTCAGTGCCTAGAAGGGTGACCACTAGGGAATATCAGGTGCTGTAAGCCTGGATATGTGTGTGGTGCAATGGATAATGGTTTGGAATTGGAAAGTCTAGGAAAAGTACACTTGAGGAAGGTATGAATACACCTCCACCCCCCAGCTACAGGTTAGTTAGTAGGATTTGTATCAGTAAATCATTATCTCCCAAAAATTCTTACAATCTAAAACTATTTTCTGACTTTAAATAACCTGCAATAGGTTGATAAGCCATAAAAAAACAGATCAATCAAAAACTTATTAGCTATACAGGCATGTATATCTTTTAGTATTATTTTCATTCTCTGGAATATAAATGTATAGAAACGAATATGGTCACAAAGTGAGGAATCAGTTTATATATTGATTGTAATATAGAATTGATCCCCCAACTTATGATCACATTATAATTTCTTGTTTGTTTATAATTCTGACTAGGCATGAATCAATCTCTTCTCTCATCTATGGGTCAATTAGTAATATTTGTATCACTAAACTATTATCTAAAAAAAAAAATTCTTACAATCTAAAAATATTTTCTGGCTTTAAATAACCTTTAAAAGGTTGATAAGCCATAAAAAAACAAAATCGATCAATATAGTAATACAAATATAGTTTTTCATGTGGTTGCGATCCGAGTAGTTCTTGAAACTGATTCACATATATGATTGCCTCCCACAGTATGATGCTTGTTAGGTGTCACTTTTCTTCTTATCCTGTTTTGTCACACCCTTCCATGAAGATTTTTTTTTTTTTTTTTTTCAATTTTTTTTTTATTTGATTTGTTTACATTCATTTTAATTCTTTAATCTTTATTAACAAACAACAAAAATTAAAACATGGAGACTTTTAATAAACATCATGATACCAAACCTCATAATATCTGATTTTTTTTTTTTTTTTTTTGATTTTTATTTTATTTATTTATTTTTTTTTTGATTTCATTTTATTTATTTATTTTTTTTTTTTTATTTAACCAGCCACCCATACAATGGTGCATGTAAAAAAAAAAAAAAAAAAACACTCTTACTGAACTTGGCACAGTGCAACCCTTAGCAAAATAGTTGAATATGTTTGGTATGTTAAATGCTGTAATATTCTTCACCAATCCTAAGCATGACCAATGAAGGGAAAAGATGGAAGAAGAGATGAGGAAATTATATCAATTGGGGAGGGATTTTTTTAATTATGATGATTCTTTTTTTTTTTTTTTTTTTTTTTTTTTTAACTAGTGAGAATTGGGGGGTGTTAATTGCTGACACTTGTATTGATAAACTTGTCCACCTATTTAATTTTTTTTTTTTTTTTTTTTTTTAAAATTCATAATTACCTTTTTCCTCTACCTTACTTTTATAATAAGATTGGAAATATATATAAGAACATACTAAAAAAAATTCTCAGGCACAAGAGAGATAAAAAAAAAAAAAAAAATGTTTGGTTATTTGATCATATTTTGGGAAGTGGGTCAGCTTAGGAATTTTTCAACACTCCTTTTTATATATATATATATATAATATATATGTGTGTGTGTGTGTAGTTTAGGCATATCCTGGTTGTTTGTAATTATTGTTCTTCTTTGTAATCTCTCTGCTTAATAGATTTTTTTTCTTTTTGTCACTTATAGACCAATTTAAAAAAATAACATTTTAATAATTAGGCATTATTTGTGTGCTTTTGGTTGTGTGTTCCAATCCTAAAAAATGTCTCTTTATGGTCAGCTGTTAGCTTTGTTGTCTCCATGGATTGATATTTTGTTGAAATCTTTTTAATACAATGGGTTGGTTAATTTTATGACATGTCAACTCTTGCTGAGTTATTTAATATTGAAATTAGTCTCTTTTAGCCTATAAGCATTTACTTTCTTCTGAGATAGGTAAATATTGTTTATTCTTATTTTGGTCTTTAAGCATTTACTTGGGTAGTTAAATATTAGATGTTTATATTTGAATCTATAAGCATTTACTTACTTCTGAGGTAAATGTTTATTCTTATTACAGTTTGTAGGCATTTATATGGTTCAGGGCTAGGTAAATATTGTTTGCTTATATTTTAGCCTATAAGCATTAACTTGGTTTGGGAATAGGTAAGTATTGGTTATATGAGTCTACAAACATGTTTTTGATATTTGGCTTCTTTCATGGGGATTTAATCTTCTACAGGAAATGCAGTCGGTGTATTCTAGACCTTACTGACAGAAAAAATATCACAGTGCTCTCAACAAAACCTTAATCTTGGAAACAGTAATGTTTTCTTTTTTTTATTTTGAGTGTCAGGACCGAGGTGATGAGAAGGTTCATAAAATCATTATGATTAAGCCCAGATACCACAACAGGATATCAATATTATGAGACTCTGTCTCTTGACTTCTAGTTATATGGCTTAAAATATAATTGCCACAACAAAAACAATTTTTGCCCAATTTCCAGGTTTTATAAATATATATATATATATATATATATATATATATATTACAATGAATCATTCATACAAAAAGTATTAACTTTACTAATCTACTTTTTGTGTGAATGATTCATTGTAATATAAATTGAACTGCACCACATATTTGATTTAAAAGAACTGATCCGATGTGCAAATTTTCGGGATAACAACTGAGACATTACTCTGTTTATTGAACTATTTAGTTCATGCCACATTGACTGATAAACTCCTACAACAAAAAAAATTCTCAAATTGCCATATTAGTAAAAATTGCACTCTTGAATTTTCAAAAAAATTCAACCTTAGCATTTCCAAAAGTTTGTATCTGTTATCAATAACACATTTCAGAAAAAACATTTCGTTTCGCATTATATTTTTTCATCTCAGATGCTACGTGAATTTTACCAAAAACAAAATAATTTCCATGCCTGAAGATGACTGAATGTACAGTCAAAAGTACTTGCGTATTGAAGAAAGACCTAATACAGCTTATAATTTTTAAAGACAAGGATCATAGCATTCATCTAAAAGTGATTTTGTAGGTCTTTACCTTTAAAATTTTGTTCGCGAAGGGATTTCGCCATTTTATATCATTAACTTTACTAATCTACTTTTTGTATGAATGATTCATTGTAATATAAATTGAACTGCACCATATATACACCTTTCTCCAATTTTCTCATTCTAATGAATTTGAGATATTTCACGTTTGAAGTTGCTATGAATATTTGGTACTCAAATGGGAAATATATTTTGCCACCAGCTGTTTTCTTGTCTGTCTGTTTTAGATCTTGATTCTTTTTCATTTTTCTGTCATAGATCAACTGAGTTGTGTCATTGAAAAAAATTTTAGCTCCACAATGTGTTACTCTTAATTTATTTCATTTTGATAATTGGGTCAATCAGATCAATTTCTTTTGAGAAATACTAGAATACTAGAATGAGTTTTTTAAGTATTTGTATTTTTTTTTTTTTTTTAACCCATTATGATTTAAAATCACTATTAATAGCAATAGCAATATGAGCCATTTCTCTACAAGGAAACATTTGGCATTCATTGACCGAGAAATTTGGCTGAAATTTATAAAAATCTTAAAACAATTTTTCAGAAAAACATTTCTCAAGTCCAGTAGTTATCACTCTTTCCAGTACTGATGGAGGTTTCCTTGCTAACCTTTTATTTGAAGTAGTGTGGAATATGAGCATTTTGATTATGTCATTATTTTCTCTTTGAGTTACATGTGACAGCCATGTTAACTATTGCTGAAAGTTTCCAAGTGATGTGGTTTCTTTTATTTGATAGCTCTTTGTGATTTCCTGGCACCAGTTCACAAGGTAAGAAATTGAAACTGCAAATTCAGTTTTCTACCCAGAGGCTTTAGAAATTTTTATGCTAATATTAGCTGTTACTCTATAAGGAAACATTTAGCATTTCCTTACCAAGCAACCAGTACTGCTTTCAGCTGAAATTTATAAAATATTTCTCTTAAAAATTTTTTCAGAAAAACAGATTTCGAAAATGCAGTAGCTGTTATCTCTCTTTTTAATATTGATGGAGGTTTCCTTCCTAACTTTTTATTTGAAGTAGTGTGGAATGTCAGTATCTTGATTATATCATTATTTTCTCTTAGAGTTAATGTGCTATCTATTTTAGTTGTTGCTACTGTTGGTAGTCTGACTAAAGTGATTTTGTTTCTGTTATTTAGTACAGTTCTTTGTCAGTCTGTAGTGCCAGCCCACAATGTTGAAAGAAGGATGGTCTTTGCCCAAACTTTCAGGATTTACTCACTCAAAGCCTTTTTTTAACCATTGATCTTCTCCAGAAATGGTTATATACAGTTGATAGTTTAGACATTGCTGAACAGATTTGATGCCAGACATGACATCTACCTGAAAGTCTCGATCTGATGAGGCTGTATAAGAATATGACTCAAGTTTTCAGGTTGATGTTTTGGTTTTGTAGCAATTTGTGGTGTTGGGTGAAACTACCTCGGCTGGCTGCAGCCTATCCTATGTTCAATTTTGCTTTTTCCTTTACTTAATTTCTTATATGTAATGCATATGCTGAACTATCTGAAGTCTTTATCCATAAGGCCAGCTCACTCTGAGAGAAAATATTTAGTATAAAATATTTTGAATAAACAGGTATATAAAGAAATAAAGTCTAGTTTACCCCCCCCCAAAAAAAACAAAACAAAACAAGGCTCAAAGTTAGTACAATAGATAACTTGTTTAAATTAATATCTGTAAATAAAAAAGAAGTTGATGTGTGACTAGATGTATAGATAGAATCCTCATTTTGCAAATTTTTTGTTGTTAACCAACTAGGTGATATTGTTGAAAGATTCTGTTAAGTCTACAGTGGGAATTGTTTTTACTGTTTGTGGAGTAATTGTCCATGGTTAAGTGTAATCAACAAAATGCTCAATAAATGGAATAAGTTCTCAAACAATAAGAAAAGGAAGAAAAAAAAAAAGAACAGGCTAAAATAATACTAAGCAAAAAATATATATACAAGTCAAAATTAGGCAAAATAACAGTAATAAGCTAAAAAGTTCACAAAGAAAGAATGGTGTTCACATGCAAAAGGGATACAGTCAAGTGCTTTTAGTGTTCTAACTTCAAGACAAGAAAAACAAAAATATGGCAGATGAGTGAGAGGTGGTCCATTTTTTTGGTTTGAAAGAAATCCCAGCATGCACCTGTAGGGTTTGTAGAGTTCAACCTGAAGTCGGACGACCGGCTGAACTCTCTGCCTTCGGGTGGGGAGGAACCCGAACGAGGCTATGCTGAAGGGCGGAGTCTGTTTCGGGGAGGTAAACCAACCCTGAACTTGTTTATACGGAGATCCCACGGGCTTGGAGATCCCACGTTAAACCAGCCTTATGCCACATGATACCCTCGGGGGGGGGCGGTGACTAAATACTGTAACTGGTCATAATGCACAACAAACAAAAGTTCTTAATAAATTTAGGGAGTGGATGTTTTTTAGCTGTCATTCCTTTTGGATTGGAACTGATTTGTCCTATGAAATGCTTGCAGACAGCTACTAAAGGCTGGTCAGATTAAGTTTGAGTAATTGACCATAATGCACAACAAATGGAATTAATAAAGTTCTCAATAACCAATAAGAAAATCAACAGGGCAAAATAATATATATATATATATATATATATATATAGCATAATGAGAAGCCACGTATACTTTCTTAATATGTATATATAGAAAAAGTTTCAAATTGAAAATTATAATGTTTTATTTTATGAAAGTATTTATTTATTTATATATATATTTGATATTTCAAATTGTCCTCAATTTTTCATCAGAAATAACTGTTTGTTACAAATAAATTAAAATTACTGTTTGTTAGCAAGTAGCGTCCTTCGTCCTATAAAGATTTAAAACACCTAAGTCCCTATTCAACCCTAGTTTATGTGTATTTAATTTTAAAATCCAATATGTTATCTTTATAAATATTTCAATAGTTAAGCAATTTTTTTTAGATATAGTAAAAAATTTTTTTAAATATTTATGACAGTTAGATTTAAGTCAGGAATATCCGAACAGTGACGTTCCATATCACGTGGCGTCCAGCGTCTCATGAAGGATGCTACTTTTAACAAACAGTAATTTTAATTTATTTGTAACAAACAGTTATTTCTGATGAAAAATTGAGGACAATTTGAAATATCAAATATATATATAAATAAATAAATACTTTCATAAAATAAAACATAATTTTCAATTTGAAACTTTTTATATATATATATATATATATATATATATATGTGTGTGTGTGTGTGCACAAGACAAAACTAGGCAAAGCAACAGTAATAAAGCAAAAAGTTAACAAAGTAAATACTTTGAATAAAAGCTTTATACCAGAAAAACAGAAACTTGTATTGACCTAATGGAAATAAATGTTTTCTTGCAATTAAACTTGCTTAATTGTAGTGAAAAGCCATTTCAGTAAGGGAAGAAAAATTACTGATAAATTTTATTGGTTCTTGATTTATTTTTTCTCGTTATTTACTATTAAGATTTTACAAAGTAATTTACTGAACAGGTGCTTATTCAGATATATGAGAATGGTTACACTTATGTGTTTCATTGGAATTTTGGATAACATTACCTTAATAGGAAAATAATGATATAATCAAGATTTTGAATTTCCACAATATGTTAAACAAAATGTGTAGAGGAAGTGGTCATGGTTAAGTGTAAAATAGCCCAGTGGATAAAAGTGTTGGTTGATTGACCCAAAAAGTTGTGAGTTCAATCCCAAGCCTCAGTGGAGAGAACAAAAACTTGGAGTGTTATTAAAGCAAATAAACTAAAACTGAGATATCCAAAAAAGGCATGTCATGTAGAATTAGAACACTCTAACCCCATGGACTAAGTAAAGGAATTCCCAGCATGCATCATTAAGTTTTGTCTATAAATTGGGTGGGGTATGTTTTTAGCAGTCATTCCAATTTGTCTTATGAAATGCTTACAGACAGCTGTTAAAGGCTGGTCAGATTAATTTAGAGTAATTGGCCATAATGCTCAACAAATGGAATTGACAAAGTTCTCAATAAGAAAGAAGAAAACACAGGCAAAATAATATTAAGCAAATAATATATATATATATATATATATATATATATATATATATATGCAAAAGCAAAAAAAGCAACAGCAATAAGACAAAAAGTTCACAAAGAAAGGATTGTGTTTACATGCAAAAGGGATACAGTCAAGAAATTTAAGCAAAATCTTGGTTATACTATTGTTCACCTAAGACAAGGCCTAAGAGCCACTCAAGGTAAAGTGTTATTGAATTAGATTGTTGTAAGGGTCTAAAGGGAGGAAAAAAGATGCATATGAAGATATACAGGATAGGTAATGGTTGACCCTAAACTTAAAGAGGTCAAGATTGTAGTGGTTGGGAAACATCCAATCAAGAATTTGTTCCACAAAGTGGTGAAGAAGCTGTAGGATTTGTCTATAAATTTGGGTAGGGGATGTTTTTAGTGTCCTTTCCAACTGATATTGCAATGTGAAACACAGTGATAACTTTCAGATGCTGAGCAGGAAAATGGAGATCACTTGGAAATATGAAACATTTTCCAATAAGATATTTTCACTATCAATGTTTGTATTTATTTTAAGCTGTATATTTTTGTTGATTTTGTTTTTTATGGCTTATTTGTGGGTGATGAAAAATTTTCCACCCTACAGACTCTTTCCTACAAATGAAATGTTGTAAACCTCTTGCTGCTCTTGTAAGTTATTTAAAGCCAGAAAATATTTTTAGATTGTAAGATTTTTTTTTCTTAGATAATAATAGTTTAATGATACAAGACTTAGTAATTAACCCATAGCTTGGGAGAGATGTGGATTTATACCTCATCACAGTAGTTTCTATACATTCATATTCCAGATAATGTAAATAAATCCAAGACATGCCTGTGTAGCTAATCAGTATTTCATTGATTTGTTTTTTTATAGCTTAGCCTTTTGCACAAAAATATTTTTAGATTGTAAGATATTTTTTTTGGTATGATAATGGTTTAGTGATATGTCATATAGCATTTTTGTATTTTGTTTCTTCTTAATTATCTGATGTACTCTGAAGTTATTTAAAACTAAACTCTCCAAATGCCATCTAACAACAAAAGCAGAATATCTTTTCAATATTTCCTGCAACTCCTTGTTTGCATTGTTTTAATTGTAAATTGTCTGAAGACATTTTAATAAGTTTCATCTCCTTTCAAACCAATTATTTCACTTGGTTGACAGATTTATTAAATCTTAATTTATGCAGCACCTTCAATGACTTGACAACAATGCTCATCATACAATATTTCAAAGGGCACTTTGAAGTCTGTTATAGTAATTATCTGTTCACGATTTCAGTGCAAATATTAATTTCTTGGAATCATTGGCTCATTTATAATTTCAACTTAAATTAATCAGGTAGATCCATTAACATAAATTAACATGCTTTGAATATTGCTGCTACATATTGTCTGGTACTTCTATGTATTTAGAGATTCTTGATAAAATCCAAAGAATCTGCAATGTTATTTGTCTTGACCTGGCATCTTGCCTTCAGTCACTTTCCCACTGCTATAACATAGCTTACCTGTGTCTTTTCTATAAATACTTTCATGATAATTGTTCTGATGAATTTAAGTGCTGCACTAGATTGGCAGCAAGGTCACATTATTTTACCATTGAAATGGCTCATGTAACTGTAAATTCTATGCTAACAGTTCCTTCCATCGCACTTCTCACTTGTGAGACTCTCTTCCAGCTTCTCGCTTGCCAGTCAACTTTGATCTTCAAAAATTTAAATGCAATATTAATCATTTTCTTCTTTCTTAATTGCTGTTTTTATTGTTCCCTCTCCTTAATAGTGTTCTTTCTTTCCTCATATTCTCTTACAGTAACCTCTTGCATCTTGGTGGCTTTATTGCCTTGCTTGGAGGAAGGAAGTACTAATCAGAGTGAAGCATTCTCATTATAGATCCAGTGATTTTGCTCCACATATGTATTTTCATCTGGAGAATGTTCTCCACTTCTTGGGACTGTGAAGATCTGTCAAACTAAAGTTTGTTATCAAAGTGAGAAAATTAAATAGGACTATTTTTAGTTTAACATAGATTAATACCAGTTGGTGAGATTGTAGCAGTGGAATTTCATCAGCTGATCTAGAACAAAAAAATGAAAAATCATCATGCAAGATACTTTATCAGTTAAAGTTATCACTCTTGATATTTCACCCTATTTCCAAGCATTATTTTTTTTATCTATATTTTCGAGATGAGGTATTGTAACAAAACGTAAATGTGACAATAAAGACAAGGGTAACAGTCCGAAAAAAAAAAGAAAAAAAAAAAAGATTTTTTGTCTGTTAACTTTGAGAAATCATTTATATTCCAAGATTTTTTTTTTTCTCTCTGAATTTCTGGGATGAGACGTTATCATTATTTACACCATTTACATTTGGACTATTGTCCTCATCTTTGTTGTTTCAACCATTGTGCCTTCTGGCCTTCATCAGTTCTATATCGATCCAGGTAACCTACAGGGAATTCTGAATTGAACCCTTTATTTAATCTTCTGTTTTCGTTCCACTGCTTTGTCTAACACCAACAAAGACGAGGACAATAGTTTGACTGTAAATAATGTAAATAATTCAAAGACTTGTTCAGACAACTGAGGTAATTCTTTGTATTTCTTATCATAAAAACATTTCAGCCACCTCATTCTCTAGGCTTCTTCAGGTGTATAACCAATAAAGAAGAGAAATCTCTGTTGGAATAATAAAGAAAGAAAAGCAAATGCCAGCAAGTCTTTGACAGAAGCAGCTATAACAAGAAAAAAAAAGCTTCAGTGAGTGCAGACAAGCAGCAGCAGCAGCACTCATCAGCAGGTAGGGTAGGTTTAAGACTCCAAGTTTTCCACTGGGAATTGTCCTGCTGAGAGTCTGTTCCACAAAGCAGCAGTTCTTGAAGATCTGTCTGAGGAGAATGAGGATAATTCACCCTTGTGTATGTGGCATAGCGGATCCCAGCAGCAAAGGTCATACCTTGTTGGACCAAGGAGTGTAGCTCGTTAAAAGACATTCCATAGAAATAGTGATAGAGTAGCAAGAGGTTTACAACATTTCATTTGTGGGAAAGAGTCTGTAGGATGTAAAATTTTTCATCACCCACAGGTCTGTGTAGACACTTTTAAACTCTATCAAGGCAGGCAACTCCAGCCCAGATATGGCAGAAATACATTTTTGGTGTGATCTAGCTTTTGTAAAGATAGAGTAGAGCAGGGGAGTCAGATTTACAAATGAGTACTATGTTCGTTATCAGTCATGACATTTAGAAGTTAGTGCATTTTTTATAATTGGTAGCTTTGGTAAGCCTTTCATACCCCATCCATACCTTTTGACAATCAATTTATCAAATGAAGTACATAGATATCTAATACTGCAACTTTTCTTTCATGTAGGCTGACCTAAACATGAAACAGTTTGACACCTCTCTTTTGATAAACTACTTGATGTATTTCTTAAGCTCTGTTAAGATATATTAGACTGTTATCAATTCTTTACCTGTCACAGGCAGCTTTGATTAAATTTCTTTGACTGTCAGGCCAAATGATGGTGAGATAAAAGCATTTATGCACTCCATCACCATCATCAGTCCAATGACTGGGTGCAGTTGCAAGATTTTCTGAGTACTTGACCAGTTTCCTTTCACATATCTAGGTTGAAAACCAGAGAGATATTCATTCATGCGTAGTGTTTCTTGAGCAAGTAGACCTGGCGGAATCTCTCCCTCTGCTGGTCAGATTACAGCCAATGTCCTCCACCTTGAAGGCTCACCTTGGTCATGAACATGTGACCCTAGATTCCATCAGGATAACCTCGTTCCTGGTCATTACTTTCAGTCTAGGAAGCCATTGTGCAGTGATGCCATGGCATCATTGCAATGGCAGTTACGGAGCACAGTCAACCCCATTGTGCTAGATGGATATTGACTCTACAATAAAGTTCATCAACCGTTTGACAGGTTTTGTTTTTAATCCTCCTGGGTGTTTAGTGACTCTCTTCACTAGAAAAACCTGGTGAGGGAACTGGTTTAGTTGCTGAAGGCTCAGTCATGCTATATGTAGTGATGGATTACATAGTACCAGTAACATTAGTGAAGTGACCTGACATCATACACATTGTCTTCTTTTTTTTTTCTTTTTTTTTTTTTTTAATAGGAACTTTTAATTTTTCTTAATATTTATAAAACTTACAAAATGGTATTGTGGAAAACAATATATATATAAAGAAATATACTCTTAAGATGTGCTATATTTATGGGACAAAGTGCTCAATATCAGAGATAGAGCGTGTGTAAATATAAAAGTGAACATTGAAGTCAACACTTAGAGGCAATAGGCTGTTTCATGCTAGATGCAATCGTCAGACAAGACTCGTGGCCTTGATGATTGCATCAAGTGTTGACTTCAATGTTCACTTTTATTCATATATATATATATATATGTTAATCATTTCACTCCAAAGAAGGCAATAAAGCCACTAAGACATGATGAGGGGTTACTGAGTGTAAAAGAAAAACATTATCAAGGAGCAAGAACAACAAAAGAAGTGGAATCAAGAAGATAGTAAATAATGATTGATGTTGCATTTAAATTTTTTGAAGATGGATTGGCTGGAAGGCAAGTAAAGAAACTGTTAGCAAAGAACTTACATCTAATTACTTCAACTGTAAAATGATGAGATTTTGGCCATCAATTTAGTACTATGTTTAAATTCAAAATGTCTAGGTAACATAGAGGAAAATTCATCAGAACAATGCTACAAGTTTCATTATGATGATGGGAAAG
>CAHIKZ030004541.1:0-26908 GCA_903632075.3 Acanthosepion pharaonis
TTAGGGAAAGGCAAACCCTCATCTAAAACTTGTTCGAAATTATTTTCATTTAGAGAATTCATTGAGGCAGCGTAGGAGCACTGCATTCAAATCAGCAATTGCGATTTACAAAAAAATATGGTGGACGCAAGTGGGTGAAATCACTGTATATTTCCTTCTCTCGGTACTTTATATTTACGCTTCCTTCTTTAATGTGCCATTGGGAAAGGCCAAAACCCTCATCTAAAATTGTTCGAAATTATTTTTCATTTAGAATTCATTGAGGCAGCGTAGGAAGCACTGCATTCAACTCAGCGAATTGCGATTTCCAAAAAAAATGCGATGGACGCAAAGTGGGTGATCACTTTATATTTCCCTTCTCTCGGTGTTTATATTTACCTTTCCTTCTTTAATGTGCCATTAGGGAAAGGCCAAAACCCTCATCTAAAACTTGTTCGATATTATTTTTCATTAGAATTCATTGAGGTAGCGTAGGAAGCACTGCATTCAAATCAGCGAATTGCGATTTCCAAAAAAAATGCGGTGGACGCAAAAGTGGGTGATCACTGTATATTTCCCTTCTCTCTGTGCTTTTTATATTTACCTTTCCCTTCTTTAATGTGCCATTAGGGAAGGCAAAACCCTCATCTAAAACTTGTTCGAAATTATTTTTTCATTAGAATTCATTGAGGCAGCGTAGGAAGCACTGCATTCAAATCAAGGAATTGCGATTTACAAAAAAATGCGGTGGACGCAAAGTGGGTGATCACTGTATATTTCCCTTCTCTCTGTGCTTTTATATTTACCTTTCCCTTCTTTAATGTGCCATTAGGGAAAGGCAAAACCCTCATCTAAAATTGTTCGAAATTATTTTTCATTAGAATCAATTGAGGCGGCGTAGGAAGCACTGTGCATTCAAATCAGCGAATTGCGATTTACAAAAAAAATGCGGTGGACGCAAAGTGGTGATCACTGTATGTTTCCCTTCTCTCGGTGCTTTATATTTACCTTTCCTTCTTTAATGTGCCATTAGGGAAAGGCAAAACCCTCATCTAAAACTTGTTCGAATTATTTTTCATTAGACTGCATTCAAATTGAGGCAGCGTAAAGTGGGTGGAAGCACCTTTCCTTCTGCCATTCAAAACCCTCAGCGAATTATTCGATTTTACAAAAAAATGTATGGTGGACAAAAAATGTGGTGGACAAAGTGGGTGATCACTGTATATTTCCCTTCTCTCGGTGCTTTATATTTACCTTTCCCTTCTTTAATGTGCCATTGGGAAGGCCAAAACCCTCATCTAAAACTTGTTCGAAATTATTTTTCATTAGAATTCATTGAGGCTGCGTAGGAAGCACTGCATTCAACTCAGCGAATTGCGATTTCCACTAAAATGTAATTGGACGCAAAGTGGGTGATCACTGTATATTTCCCTTCTCTCTGTGCTTTATATTTGCCTTTCCCTTCTTTAATGTGCCATTAGGGAATGGCAAAACCCTCATCTAAATCTTGTTCGAAATTATTTTTTCATTAGAATTCATTGAGGCAGCGTAGGAAGCACTGCATTCAACTCAGTGAATTGCGATTTCCAATAAAAAAAATGCGGTGGACGCAAAGTGGGTGATCACTGTATATTTCCCTTCTCTCTGTGCTTTATATTTACCTTTCCCTTCTTTAATGTGCCATTGGGGAATGGCAAAACCCTCATCTAAATCTTGTTCAAAATAATTTTTCATTAGGAATTCATTGAGGCTGCGTAGGAAGCACTGCATTCAACTCAGTGAATTGCGATTTCCAATGAAAATGCAGTGGACATAAAAGTGGGTGATCACTGCATATTTCCCTTCTCTCTGTGCTTTTATATTTACCTTTCCTTCTTTAATGTGCCATTAGGGAATGGCAAAACCCTCATCTAAATCTTGTTCGAAATAATTTTTCATTAGAATTCATTGAGGCAGCGTAGGAAGCACTGCATTCAACTCAGTGAATTGCGATTTCCAATAAAAAATGCGGTGGACGCAAAGTGGGTGATCACTGTATATTTCCCTTCTCTCTGTGCTTTTTATATTTACCTTTCCCTTCTTTAATGTGCCATTAGGGAAAGGCAAAAACCCTCATCTAAAACTTGTTCGAAATTATTTTCATTAGAATTCATTGAGGCAGCGTAGGAAGCACTGCATTCAACTCAGTGAATTGCGATTTCCAATAAAAAATGCGGTGGACGCAAAGTGGGTGATCACTGTTTATTTCCCTTCTCTCTGTGCTTTATATTTACCTTTCCTTCTTTTAATGTGCCATTAGGGAAAGGCAAAACCCTCATCTAAAACTTGTTCGAAATTATTTTTCATTAGAATTCATTGAGGCAGCGTAGGAAGCACTGCATTCAACTCAGCGAATTGCGATTTCAATAAAAAATGCAGTGGACGCAAAGTGGGTGATCACTGTATATTTCCCTTCTCTCTGTGCTTTATATTTACCTTTCCCTTCTTTAATGTGCCATTAGGGAAAAGGCAAAACCCTCATCTAAAATTGTTCGAAATTATTTTTCATTAGAATTCATTGAGGCAGCGTAGGAAGCACTGCATTCAACTCAGCGAATTGCGATTTCCAATAAAAATGCGGTGGACGCAAGTGGGTGATCACTGTATATTTCCCTTCTCTCTGTGCTTTATATTTACCTTTCCCTTCTTTAATGTGCCATTGGGAAGGCAAAACCCTCATCTAAAATTGTTCGAAATTATTTTTCATTAGAATTCATTGAGGCAGCGTAGGAAGCACTGCATTCAACTCAGCGAATTGCGATTTCCAATAAAAATGCGGTGGACGCAAAGTGGGTGATCACTGTATATTTCCCTTCTCTCTGTACTTTATATTTACCTTTCCCTTCTTTAATGTGCCATTAGGGAAAGGCAAAACCCTCATCTAAAATTGTTCGAAATTATTTTTCATTAGAATTCATTGAGGCAGCGTAGGAAGCACTGCATTCAACTCAGCGAATTGCGATTTCCAATAAAAATGCGGTGGACGCAAAGTGGGTGATCACTGTATATTTCCCTTCTCTCTGTGCTTTATATTTACCTTTCCTTCTTTAATGTGCCATTAGGAAAGGCAAAACCCTCATCTAAAATTGTTCGATATTTTTTTTTCATTAGAATTCATTGAGGCAGCGTAGGAAGCACTGCATTCAACTCAGCGAATTGCGATTTCCAATAAAAATGCGGTGGACGCAAAGTGGGTGATCACTGTATATTTCCCTTTCTCTGTGCTTTATATTTACCTTTCCCTTCTTTAATGTGCCATTAGGGAAAGGCAAAACCCTCATCTAAAATTGTTCGAAATTATTTTTCATTAGAATTCATTGAGGCAGCGTGGGAAGCACTGCATTCAACTCAGCGAATTGCGATTTCAATAAAAATGCGGTGGACGCAAAGTGGGTGATCACTGTATATTTCCCTTCTCTCTGTGCTTTATATTTACCTTTCCCTTCGTTAATGTGCCATTAGGGAAAGTCAAAACCCTCATCTAAAATTGTTCGAAATTATTTTTCATTAGAATTCATTGAGGCTGCGTAGGAAGCACTGCATTCAACTCAGCGAATTGCGATTTCCAATAAAAAATGCGGTGGACGCAAAGTGGGTGATCACTGTATATTTCCCTTTCTCTGTGCTTTATATTTACCTTTCCCTTCTTTAATGTGCCATTAGGGAAAGGCAAAACCCTCATCTAAAATTGTTCGAAATTATTTTTCATTAGAATTCATTGAGGCAGCGTAGGAAGCACTGCATTCAACTCAGCGAATTGCGATTTCCAATAAAAATGCGGTGGACGCAAAGTGGGTGATCACTGTATATTTCCCTTCTCTCTGTGCTTTATATTTACCTTTCCTTCTTTAATGTGCCATTAGGGAAAGGCAAAACCCTCATCTAAAATTGTTCGAAATTATTTTTCATTAGAATTCATTGAGGCAGCGTAGGAAGCACTGCATTCAACTCAGCGAATTGCGATTTCCAATAAAAATGCGGTGGACGCAAAGTGGGTGATCACTGTATATTTCCCTTCTCTCTGTGCTTTATATTTACCTTTCCCTTCTTTAATGTGCCATTAGGGAAAGGCAAAACCCTCATCTAAAATTGTTCGAAATTATTTTTCATTAGAATTCATTGAGGCAGCGTAGGAAGCACTGCATTCAACTCAGCGAATTGCGATTTCCAATAAAAATGCGGTGGACGCAAAGTGGGTGATCACTGTATATTTCCCTTCTCTCTGTGCTTTATATTTACCTTTCCTTCTTTAATGTGCCATTAGGGAAAGGCAAAACCCTCATCTAAAATTGTTCGAAATTATTTTCATTAGAATTCATTGAGGCAGCGTAGGAAGCACTGCATTCAACTCAGCGAATTGCGATTTCAATAAAAATGCAGTGGACGCAAAGTGGGTGATCACTGTATATTTCCCTTCTCTCTGTGCTTTATATTTACCTTTCCCTTCTTTAATGTGCCATTAGGGAAAGGCAAAACCCTCATCTAAAATTGTTCGAAATTATTTTTCATTAGAATTAATTGAGGCTGCGTAGGAAGCACTGCATTCAACTCAGCGAATTGCGATTTCCAATAAAAATGCGGTGGACGCAAAGTGGGTGATCACTGTATATTTCCCTTCTCTCTGTGCTTTATATTTACCTTTCCCTTCTTTAATGTGCCATTAGGGAAAGGCAAAACCCTCATCTAAAATTGTTCGAAATTATTTTTCATTAGAATTCATTGAGGCAGCGTAGGAAGCACTGCATTCAACTCAGCGAATTGCGATTTCCAATAAAAATGCGGTGGACGCAAAGTGGGTGATCACTGTATATTTCCCTTCTCTCTGTGCTTTATATTTACCTTTCCCTTCGTTAATGTGCCATTAGGGAAAGGCAAAACCCTCATCTAAAATTGTTCGAAATTATTTTTCATTAGAATTCATTGAGGCAGCGTAGGAAGCACTGCATTCAACTCAGCGAATTGCGATTTCCAATAAAAAATGCGGTGGACGCAAAGTGGGTGATCACTGTATATTTCCCTTCTCTCTGTGCTTTATATTTACCTTTCCCTTCTTTAATGTGCCATTAGGGAAAGGCAAAACCCTCATCTAAAACTTGTTCGAAATTATTTTTCATTAGAATTCATTGAGGCAGCGTAGGAAGCACTGCATTCAACTCAGCGAATTGCGATTTCCAATAAAAATGCGGTGGACGCAAAGTGGGTGATCACTGCATATTTCCCTTTCTCTGTAAAATTTTATATTTACCTTTCCCTTCTTTAATGTGCCATTAGGGAAAGGCAAAACCCTCATCTAAAACTTGTTCGAAATTATTTTTCATTAGAATTCATTGAGGCAGCGTAGGAAGCACTGCATTCAACTCAGCGAATTGCGATTTCCAATAAAAAATGCGGTGGACGCAAAGTGGGTGATCACTGTATATTTCCCTTCTCTCTGTGCTTTTATATTTACCTTTCCCTTCTTTAATGTGCCATTAGGGAAAGGCAAAAACCCTCATCTAAAACTTGTTCGAAATTATTTTTCATTAGAATTCATTGAGGCAGCGTAGGAAGCACTGCATTCAACTCAGCGAATTGCGATTTCAATAAAAATGCGGTGGACGCAAAGTGGGTGATCACTGTATATTTCCCTTCTCTCTGTGCTTTATATTTACCTTTCCCTTCTTTAATGTGCCATTAGGGAAAGGCAAAACCCTCATCTAAAACTTGTTCGAAATTATTTTTCATTAGAATTCATTGAGGCAGCGTAGGAAGCACTGCATTCAACTCAGCGAATTGCGATTTCAATAAAAATGCGGTGGACGCAAAGTGGGTGATCACTGTATATTTCCCTTCTCTCTGTGCTTTATATTTACCTTTCCCTTCTTTAATGTGCCATTAGGGAAGGCAAAACCCTCATCTAAAATTGTTCGAAATTATTTTCATTAGAATTCATTGAGGCAGCGTAGGAAGCACTGCATTCAACTCAGCGAATTGCGATTTCTAATAAAAATGCGGTGGACGCAAAGTGGGTGATCACTGCATATTTCCCTTCTCTCTGTGCTTTATATTTACCTTTCCCTTCTTTAATGTGCCATTAGGGAAAGGCAAAACCCTCATCTAAAACTTGTTCGAAATTATTTTTCATTAGAATTCATTGAGGCAGCGTAGGAAGCACTGCATTCAACTCAGCGAATTGTGATTTCCAATGAAAATGCGGTGGACGCAAAGTGGGTGATCACTGCATATTTCCCTTCTCTCTGTGCTTTATATTTACCTTTCCCTTCTTTAATGTGCCATTAGGGAAAGGCAAAACCCTCATCTAAAACTTGTTCGAAATTATTTTTCATTAGAATTCATTGAGGCAGCGTAGGAAGCAGTGGACTGCATTCAACTCAGTGAATTGCGATTTCCAATAAAAATGCGGTGGACGCATTCAAAGTGGGTGATCACTGCATATTTCCCTTCTCTCTGTGCTTTATATTTACCTTTCCCTTCTTTAATGTGCCATTAGGGAAAGGCAAAACCCTCATCTAAAACTTGTTCGAAATTATTTTTCATTAGAATTCATTGAGGCAGCGTAGGAAGCACTGCATTCAACTCAGCGAATTGCGATTTCCAAAAAAATGCGGTGGACGCAAAGTGGGTGATCACTGCATATTTCCCTTCTCTCTGTGCTTTATATTTACCTTTCCCTTCTTTAATGTGCCATTAGGGAAAGGCAAAACCCTCATCTAAAACTTGTTCGAAATTATTTTTTCATTAGAATTCATTGAGGCAGCGTAGGAAGCACTGCATTCAACTCAGTGAATTGCGATTTCAATAAAAATGCGGTGGACGCAAAGTGGGTGTTCACTGCATATTTCCCTTCTCTCTGTGCTTTATATTTACCTTTCCCTTCTTTAATGTGCCATTAGGGAAAGGCAAACCCTCATCTAAAACTTGTTCGAAATTATTTTTTCATTAGAATTCATTGAGGCAGCGTAGGAAGCACTGCATTCAACTCAGTGAATTGCGATTTCCAATAAAAATGCGGTGGACGCAAAAGTGGGTGATCACTGCATATTTCCCTTCTCTCTGTGCTTTATATTTACCTTTCCTTCTTTAATGTGCCATTAGGGAAAGGCAAAACCCTCATCTAAAACTTGTTCGAAATTATTTTTCATTAGAATTCATTGAGGCAGCGTAGGAAGCACTGCATTCAACTCAGCGAATTGCGATTTCCAATAAAAATGCGGTGGACGCAAAGTGGGTGATCACTGTATATTTCCCTTCTCTCTGTGCTTTATATTTACCTTTCCCTTCTTTAATGTGCCATTAGGGAAAGGCAAAACCCTCATCTAAAACTTGTTCGAAATTATTTTTCATTAGAATTCATTGAGGCAGCGTAAGGAAGCACTGCATTCAACTCAGTGAATTGCGATTTCCAATAAAAATGCGGTGGACGCAAAGTGGGTGATCACTGTATATTTCCCTTCTCTCTGTGCTTTATATTTACCTTTCCCTTCTTTAATGTGCCATTAGGGAAAGGCAAAACCCTCATCTAAAATTTGTTCGAAATTATTTTTTCATTAGAATTCATTGAGGCAGCGTAGGAAGCACTGCATTCAACTCAGTGAATTGCGATTTCCAATAAAAATGCGGTGGACGCAAAGTGGGTGATCACTGTATATTTCCCTTCTCTCTGTGCTTTATATTTACCTTTCCTTCTTTAATGTGCCATTAGGGAAAGGCAAAACCCTCATCTAAAACTTGTTCGAAATTTTTTTTTTCATTAGAATTCATTGAGGCAGCGTAAGGAAGCACTGCATTCAACTCAGTGAATTGCGATTTCCAATAAAAAATGCGGTGGACGCAAAGTGGGTGATCACTGTATATTTCCCTTCTCTCTGTGCTTTATATTTACCTTTCCCTTCTTTAATGTGCCATTAGGGAAAGGCAAAACCCTCATCTAAAACTTGTTCGAAATTATTTTCATTAGAATTCATTGAGGCAGCGTAGGAAGCACTGCATTCAACTCAGTGAATTGCGATTTCAATAAAAATGCGGTGGACGCAAAGTGGTGATCACTGTATATTTCCCTTCTCTCTGTGCTTTATATTTACCTTTCCCTTCATTAATGTGCCATTAGGGAAAGGCAAAACCCTCATCTAAAACTTGTTCGAAATTATTTTTCATTAGAATTCATTGAGGCAGCGTAGGAAGCACTGCATTCAACTCAGCGAATTGCGATTTCCAATAAAAATGCGGTGGACGCAAAGTGGGTGATCACTGTATATTTCCCTTCTCTCTGTGCTTTATATTTACCTTTCCCTTCATTAATGTGCCATTAGGGAAAGGCAAAACCCTCATCTAAAATTTGTTCGAAATTATTTTTCATTAGAATTCATTGAGGCAGCGTAGGAAGCACTGCATTCAACTCAGTGAATTGCGATTTCCAATAAAAATGCGGTGGACGCAAAGTGGGTGATCACTCTATATTTCCCTTCTCTCTGTGCTTTTATATTTACCTTTCCTTCATTAATGTGCCATTAGGGAAAGGCAAAACCCTCATCTAAAATTTGTTCGAAATTATTTTTCATTAGAATTCATTGAGGCAGCGTAGGAAGCACTGCATTCAACTCAGTGAATTGCGATTTCCAATAAAAATGCGGTGGACGCAAAGTGGGTGATCACTGTATATTTCCCTTCTCTCTGTGCTTTATATTTACCTTTCCCTTCATTAATGTGCCATTAGGGAAAGGCAAAACCCTCATCTAAAATTTGTTCGAAATTATTTTTCATTAGAATTCATTGAGGCAGCGTAGGAAGATTTAACAAAAAACTGCATTCAACTCAGCGAATTGCGATTTCCAATAAAAATGCGGTGGACGCAAAGTGGGTGATCACTCTATATTTCCCTTCTCTCTGTGCTTTATATTTACCTTTCCCTTCATTAATGTGCCATTAGGGAAAGGCAAAACCCTCATCTAAAATTTGTTCGAAATTATTTTTCATTAGAATTCATTGAGGCAGCGTAGGAAGCACTGCATTCAACTCAGTGAATTGCGATTTCCAATAAAAATGCGGTGGACGCAAAGTGGGTGATCACTCTATATTTCCCTTCTCTCTGTGCTTTATATTTACCTTTCCCTTCATTAATGTGCCATTAGGGAAAGGCAAAACCCTCATCTAAAATTTGTTCGAAATTATTAATTTTTTCATTAGAATTCATTGAGGCAGCGTAGGAAGCACTGCATTCAACTCAGTGAATTGCGATTTCCAATAAAAATGCGGTGGACGCAAAGTGGGTGATCACTGTATATTTCCCTTCTCTCTGTGCTTTATATTTACCTTTCCCTTCATTAATGTGCCATTAGGGAAAACTCAAAACCCTCATCTAAAACTTGTTCGAAATTATTTTTCATTAGAATTCATTGAGGCAGCGTAGGAAGCACTGCATTCAACTCAGTGAATTGCGATTTCCAATAAAAAAAATGCGGTGGACGCAAAGTGGGTGATCACTGTATATTTCCCTTCTCTCTGTGCTTTATATTTACCTTTCCTTCATTAATGTGCCATTAGGGAAAGGCAAAACCCTCATCTAAAATTTGTTCGAAATTATTTTTCATTAGAATTCATTGAGGCAGCGTAGGAAGCACTGCATTCAACTCAGTGAATTGCGATTTCCAATAAAAATGCGGTGGACACAAAGTGGGTGATCACTGTATATTTCCCTTCTCTCTGTGCTTTATATTTACCTTTCCCTTCTTTAATGTGCCATTAGGGAAAAGGCAAAACCCTCATCTAAAACTTGTTCGAAATTATTTTTCATTAGAATTCATTGAGGCAGCGTAGGAAGCACTGCATTCAACTCAGTGAATTACGATTTCCAATAAAAATGCGGTGGACGCAAAGTGGGTGATCACTGTATATTTCCCTTCTCTCTGTGCTTTATATTTACCTTTCCCTTCTTTAATGTGCCATTAGGGAAAGGCAAAACCCTCATCTAAAACTTGTTCGAAATTATTTTTCATTAGAATTCATTGAGGCAGCGTAGGAAGCACTGCATTCAACTCAGTGAATTACGATTTCCAATAAAAATGCGGTGGACGCAAAGTGGGTGATCACTGCATATTTCCCTTCTCTCTGTGCTTTATATTTACCTTTCCTTCTTTAATGTGCCATTAGGGAAAGGCAAAACCCTCATCTAAAACTTGTTCGAAATTATTTTTTCATTAGAATTCATTGAGGCAGCGTAGGAAGCACTGCATTCAACTCAGTGAATTGCGATTTCCAATAAAAATGCGGTGGACGCAAAGTGGGTGATCACTGTATATTTCCCTTCTCTCTGTGCTTTATATTTACCTTTCCCTTCATTAATGTGCCATTAGGGAAAAACAAAACCCTCATCTAAAACTTGTTCGAAATTATTTTTCATTAGAATTCATTGAGGCAGCGTAGGAAGCACTGCATTCAACTCAGTGAATTGCGATTTCCAATAAAAATGCGGTGGACGCAAAGTGGGTGGTCACTGTATATTTCCCTTCTCTCTGTGCTTTATATTTACCTTTCCCTTCATTAATGTGCCATTAGGGAAAACTCAAAACCCTCATCTAAAACTTGTTCGAAATTATTTTTCATTAGAATTCATTGAGGCAGCGTAGGAAGCACTGCATTCAACTCAGTGAATTGCGATTTCCAATAAAAAATGCGGTGGACGCAAAGTGGGTGATCACTGTATATTTCCCTTCTCTCTGTGCTTTATATTTACCTTTCCCTTCATTAATGTGCCATTAGGGAAAACTCAAAACCCTCATCTAAAACTTGTTCGAAATTATTTTTCATTAGAATTCATTGAGGCAGCGTAGGAAGCACTGCATTCAACTCAGTGAATTGCGATTTCCAATAAAAATGCGGTGGACGCAAAGTGGGTGATCACTGTATATTTCCCTTCTCTCTGTGCTTTATATTTACCTTTCCCTTCTTTAATGTGCCATTAGGGAAAACTCAAAACCCTCATCTAAAAACTTGTTCGAAATTATTTTTCATTAGAATTCATTGAGGCAGCGTAGGAAGCACTGCATTCAACTCAGTGAATTGCGATTTCCAATAAAAAATGCGGTGGACGCAAAGTGGGTGATCACTGTATATTTCCCTTCTCTCTGTGCTTTATATTTACCTTTTCCTTCATTAATGTGCCATTAGGAAAACTCAAAACCCTCATCTAAAACTTGTTCGAAATTATTTTTCATTAGAATTCATTGAGGCAGCGTAGGAAGCACTGCATTCAACTCAGTGAATTACGATTTCCAATAAAAATGCGGTGGATGCAAAGTGGGTGATCACTGTATATTTCCTTCTCTCTGTGCTTTATATTTACCTTTCCCTTCTTTAATGTGCCATTAGGGAAAGGCAAAACCCTCATCTAAAACTTGTTCGAAATTATTTTCATTAGAATTCATTGAGGCAGCGTAGGAAGCACTGCATTCAACTCAGTGAATTACGATTTCCAATAAAAATGCGGTGGATGCAAAGTGGGTGATCACTGTATATTTCCTTCTATCGGTGCTTTATATTTACCTTTCCCTTCTTTAATGTGCCATTAGGGAAAGGCAAAACCCTCATCTAAAACTTGTTCGAAATTATTTTTCATTAGAATTCATTGAGGCAGCGTAGGAAGCACTGCATTCAACTCAGTGAATTACGATTTCCAAAAAAAATGCGGTGGATGCAAAGTGGGTGATCACTGTATATTTCCCTTCTATCTGTGCTTTATATTTACCTTTTCCTTCTTTAATGTGCCATTAGGGAAAGGCAAAAACCCTCATCTAAAACTTGTTCGAAATTATTTTTCATTAGAATTCATTGAGGCAGCGTAGGAAGCACTGCATTCAACTCAGTGAATTACGATTTCCAATAAAAATGCGGTGGACGCAAAGTGGGTGATCACTGTATATTTCCCTTCTCTCTGTGCTTTATATTTACCTTTCCCTTCTTTAATGTGCCATTAGGGAAAGGCAAAACCCTCATCTAAAACTTGTTCGAAATTATTTTTCATTAGAATTCATTGAGGCAGCGTAGGAAGCACTGCATTCAACTCAGCGAATTACGATTTCCAATAAAAATGCGGTGGATGCAAAGTGGGTGATCACTGTATATTTCCTTCTATCGGTGCTTTATATTTACCTTTCCCTTCTTTAATGTGCCATTAGGGAAAGGCAAACCCTCATCTAAAACTTGTTCGAAATTATTTTTCATTAGAATTCATTGAGGCAGCGTAGGAAGCACTGCATTCAACTCAGCGAATTACGATTTCCAATAAAAATGCGGTGGATGCAAAGTGGGTGATCACTGTATATTTCCCTTCTATCTGTGCTTTATATTTACCTTTCCCTTCTTTAATGTGCCATTAGGGAAAGGCAAAACCCTCATCTAAAACTTGTTCGAAATTATTTTTCATTAGAATTCATTGAGGCAGCGTAGGAAGCACTGCATTCAACTCAGTGAATTACGATTTCCAATAAAAATGCGGTGGATGCAAAGTGGGTGATCACTGTATATTTCCCTTCTATCGGTGCTTTATATTTACCTTTCCCTTCTTTAATGTGCCATTAGGGAAAGGCAAAACCCTCATCTAAAACTTGTTCGAAATTATTTTTCATTAGAATTCATTGAGGCAGCGTAGGAAGCACTGCATTCAACTCAGTGAATTGCGATTTCCAATAAAAAATGCGGTGGACGCAAAGTGGGTGATCACTGTATATTTCCCTTCTCTCTGTGCTTTATATTTACCTTTCCCTTCTTTAATGTGCCATTAGGGAAAGGCAAAACCCCTCATCTAAAACTTGTTCGAAATTATTTTTCATTAGAATTCATTGAGGCAGCGTAGGAAGCACTGCATTCAACTCAGTGAATTGCGATTTCAATAAAAATGCGGTGGACACAAAGTGGGTGATCACTGTATATTTCCCTTCTCTCTGTGCTTTATATTTACCTTTCCTTCTTTAATGTGCCATTAGGGAAAGGCAAAACCCTCATCTAAAACTTGTTCGAAATTATTTTTCATTAGAATTCATTGAGGCAGCGTAGGAAGCACTGCATTCAACTCAGTGAATTACGATTTCCAATAAAAATGCGGTGGACACAAAGTGGGTGATCACTGTATATTTCCCTTCTCTCTGTGCTTTATATTTACCTTTCCCTTCTTTAATGTGCCATTAGGGAAAGGCAAAACCTCATCTAAAACTTGTTCGAAATTATTTTTCATTAGAATTCATTGAGGCAGCGTAGGAAGCACTGCATTCAACTCAGTGAATTGCGATTTCCAATAAAAATGCGGTGGACGCAAAGTGGGTGATCACTGTATATTTCCCTTCTCTCTGTGCTTTATATTTACCTTTCCCTTCTTTAATGTGCCATTAGGGAAAGGCAAAACCCTCATCTAAAATTGTTCGAAATTATTTTTCATTAGAATTCATTGAGGCAGCGTAGGAAGCACTGCATTCAACTCAGCGAATTACGATTTCCAATAAAAATGCGGTGGACGCAAAGTGGGTGATCACTGTATATTTCCCTTCTCTCTGTGCTTTATATTTACCTGTGCTTTATATTTACCTTTCCCTTCTTTTAATGTGCCATTAGGGAAAGGCAAAACCCTCCTCTAAAATTGTTCGAAAATTTTTTCATTAGAATTCATTGAGGCAGCGTAGGAAGCACTGCATTCAACTCAGCGAATTGCGATTTCCAATAAAAATGCGGTGGACGCAAAGTGGGTGATCACTGTATATTTCCCTTCTCTCTGTGCTTTATATTTACCTTTCCCGTCTTTAATGTGCCATTAGGGAAGGCAAAACCCTCCTCAAAAATTGTTCGAAATTATTTTTCATTAGAATTCATTGAGGCAGCGTAGGAATCACTGCATTCAACTCAGCGAATTGCGATTTCCAATAAAAATGCGGTGGACGCAAAGTGGGTGATCACTGTATATTTCCCTTCTCTCTGTGCTTTATATTTACCTTTCCCTTCTTTAATGTGCCATTAGGGAAAGGCAAAACCCTCCTTTAAAATTGTTCGAAATTATTTTTCATTAGAATTCATTGAGGCAGCGTAGGAAGCACTGCATTCAACTCAGCGAATTGCGATTTCCAATAAAAAATGCGGTGGACGCAAGTGGGTGATCACTGTATATTTCCCTTCTCTCTGTGATCACTGTATTTTTATTTACCTTTCCCTTCTTTAATGTGCCATTAGGGAAAGGCAAAACCCTCATCTAAAAATTGTTCGAAATTATTTTTCATTAGAATTCATTGAGGCAGCGTAGGAAGCACTGCATTCAACTCAGCGAATTGCGATTTCCAATAAAAATGCGGTGGACGCAAAGTGGGTGATCACTGTATATTTCCCTTCTCTCTGTGCTTTATATTTACCTTTCCCTTCTTTAATGTGCCATTAGGGAAAGGCAAAACCCTCATCTAAAACTTGTTCGAAATTATTTTTCATTAGAATTCATTGAGGCAGCGTAGGAAGCACTGCATTCAACTCAGTGAATTGCGATTTCCAATAAAAATGCGGTGGACGCAAAGTGGGTGATCACTGTATATTTCCCTTCTCTCTGTGCTTTATATTTACCTTTCCCTTCTTTAATGTGCCATTAGGGAAAGGCAAAACCCTCATCTAAAACTTGTTCGAAATTATTTTTCATTAGAATTCATTGAGGCAGCGTAGGAAGCACTGCATTCAACTCAGTGAATTGCGATTTCAAAAAAAAATGCGGTGGACGCAAAGTGGGTGATCACTGTATATTTCCCTTCTCTCTGTGCTTTATATTTACCTTTCCCTTCTTTAATGTGCCATTAGGGAAAGGCAAAACCCTCATCTAAAACTTGTTCGAAATTATTTTTCATTAGAATTCATTGAGGCAGCGTAGGAAGCACTGCATTCAACTCAGTGAATTGCGATTTCCAATAAAAATGCGGTGGACGCAAAGTGGGTGATCACTGTATATTTCCCTTCTCTCTGTGCTTTATATTTACCTTTCCCTTCTTTAATGTGCCATTAGGGAAAGGCAAAACCTCATCTAAAACTTGTTCGAAATTATTTTTCATTAGAATTCATTGAGGCAGCGTAGGAAGCACTGCATTCAACTCAGCGAATTGCGATTTCCAATAAAAATGCGGTGGACGCAAAGTGGGTGATCACTGTATATTTCCCTTCTCTCTGTGCTTTATATTTACCTTTCCCTTCTTTAATGTGCCATTAGGGAAAGGCAAAACCCTCATCTAAAAATTGTTCGAAATTATTTTTCATTAGAATTCATTGAGGCAGCGTAGGAAGCACTGCATTCAACTCAGTGAATTGCGATTTCCAATAAAAATGCGGTGGACACAAAGTGGGTGATCACTGCATATTTCCTTCTCTCTGTGCTTTATATTTACCTTTCCCTTCTTTAATGTGCCATTAGGGAAAGGCAAAACCCTCATCTAAAACTTGTTCGAAATTATTTTTCATTAGAATTCATTGAGGCAGCGTAGGAAGCACTGCATTCAACTCAGTGAATTGCGATTTCAATAAAAAATGCGGTGGACGCAAAGTGGGTGATCACTGCATATTTCCCTTCTCTCTGTGCTTTATATTTACCTTTCCCTTCTTTAATGTGCCATTAGGGAAAGGCAAAACCCTCATCTAAAACTTGTTCGAAATTATTTTTCATTAGAATTCATTGAGGCAGCGTAGGAAGCACTGCATTCAACTCAGCGAATTGCGATTTCCAATAAAAATGCGGTGGACGCAAAGTGGGTGATCACTGTATATTTCCCTTCTCTCTGTGCTTTATATTTACCTTTCCCTTCTTTAATGTGCCATTAGGGAAAGGCAAAACCCTCATCTAAATCTTGTTCGAATTTATTTTTCATTAGAATTCATTGAGGCAGCGTAGGAAGCACTGCATTCAACTCAGTGAATTGCGATTTCCAATAAAAATGCGGTGGACAAAGTGGGTGATCACTGCATATTTCCCTTCTCTCTGTGCTTTATATTTACCTTTCCCTTCTTTAATGTGCCATTAGGGAAAGGCAAAACCCTCATCTAAAACTTGTTCGAAATTATTTTTCATTAGAATTCATTGAGGCAGCGTAGGAAGCACTGCATTCAACTCAGCGAATTGCGATTTCCAATAAAAATGCGGTGGACGCAAAGTGGGTGATCACTGTATATTTCCCTTCTCTCTGTGCTTTATATTTACCTTTCCTTCTTTAATGTGCCATTAGGGAAAGGCAAAACCCTCATCTAAATCTTGTTCGAAATTATTTTTCATTAGAATTCATTGAGGCAGCGTAGGAAGCACTGCATTCAACTCAGCGAATTGCGATTTCCAATAAAAATGCGGTGGACGCAAAGTGGGTGATCACTGTATATTTCCCTTCTCTCTGTGCTTTATATTTACCTTTCCCTTCTTTAATGTGCCATTAGGGAAAGGCAAAACCCTCATCTAAATCTTGTTCGAATTTATTTTTCATTAGAATTCATTGAGGCAGCGTAGGAAGCACTGCATTCAACTCAGTAAATTGCGATTTCCAATAAAAATGCGGTGGACGCAAAGTGGGTGATCACTGTATATTTCCCTTCTCTCTGTGCTTTATATTTACCTTTCCCTTCTTTAATGTGCCATTAGGGAAAGGCAAAACCTCATCTAAATCTTGTTCGAATTTATTTTTCATTAGAATTCATTGAGGCAGCGTAGGAAGCACTGCATTCAACTCAGTGAATTGCGATTTCAATAAAAATGCGGTGGACGCAAAGTGGGTGATCACTGTATATTTCCCTTCTCTCTGTGCTTTATATTTACCTTTCCTTTCTTTAATGTGCCATTAGGGAAAGGCAAAACCCTCATCTAAATCTTGTTCGAAATTATTTTTCATTAGAATTCATTGAGGCAGCGTAGGAAGCACTGCATTCAACTCAGTGAATTGCGATTTCCAATAAAAATGCGGTGGACACAAAGTGGGTGATCACTGTATATTTCCCTTCTCTCTGTGCTTTATATTTACCTTTCCCTTCTTTAATGTGCCATTAGGGAAAGGCAAAACCCTCATCTAAATCTTGTTCGAAATTATTTTTCATTAGAATTCATTGAGGCAGCGTAGGAAGCACTGCATTCAACTCAGCGAATTGCGATTTCCAATAAAAAATGCGGTGGACACAAAGTGGGTGATCACTGTATATTTCCCTTCTCTCTGTGCTTTATATTTACCTTTCCCTTCTTTAATGTGCCATTAGGGAAAGGCAAAACCCTCATCTAAAACTTGTTCGAAATTATTTTTCATTAGAATTCATTGAGGCAGCGTAGGAAGCACTGCATTCAACTCAGTGAATTGCGATTTCCAATAAAAAATGCGGTGGACGCAAAGTGGGTGATCACTGCATATTTCCCTTCTCTCTGTGCTTTATATTTACCTTTCCTTCTTTAATGTGCCATTAGGGAAAGGCAAAACCCTCATCTAAATCTTGTTCGAAATTATTTTTCATTAGAATTCATTGAGGCAGCGTAGGAAGCACTGCATTCAACTCAGCGAATTGCGATTTCCAATAAAAATGCGGTGGACGCAAAGTGGGTGATCACTGCATATTTCCCTTCTCTCTGTGCTTTATATTTACCTTTCCCTTCTTTAATGTGCCATTAGGGAAAGGCAAAACCCTCATCTAAAACTTGTTCGAAATTATTTTTCATTAGAATTCATTGAGGCAGCGTAGGAAGCACTGCATTCAACTCAGTGAATTGCGATTTCCAATAAAAATGCGGTGGACGCAAAGTGGGTGATCACTGCATATTTCCCTTCTCTCTGTGCTTTATATTTACCTTTCCCTTCTTTAATGTGCCATTAGGGAAAGGCAAAACCCTCATCTAAAACTTGTTCGAAATTATTTTTCATTAGAATTCATTGAGGCAGCGTAGGAAGCACTGCATTCAACTCAGCGAATTGCAATTTCCAATAAAAATTCCGTGGACGCAAAGTGGGTGATCACTGCATATTTCCCTTCTCTCTGTGCTTTATATTTACCTTTCCCTTCTTTAATGTGCCATTAGGGAAAGGCAAAACCCTCATCTAAAACTTGTTCGAAATTATTTTTCATTAGAATTCATTGAGGCAGCGTAGGAAGCACTGCATTCAACTCAGTGAATTGCGATTTCCAATAAAAATGCGGTGGACGCAAAGTGGGTGATCACTGTATATTTCCCTTCTCTCTGTGCTTTATATTTACCTTTCCTTCTTTAATGTGCCATTAGGGAAAGGCAAAACCCTCATCTAAAACTTGTTCGAAATTATTTTTCATTAGAATTCATTGAGGCAGCGTAGGAAGCACTGCATTCAACTCAGTGAATTGCGATTTCCAATAAAATGCGGTGGACGCAAAGTGGGTGATCACTGCATATTTCCCTTCTCTCTGTGCTTTATATTTACCTTTCCCTTCTTTAATGTGCCATTAGGGAAAGGCAAAACCCTCATCTAAAACTTGTTCGAAATTATTTTTCATTAGAATTCATTGAGGCAGCGTAGGAAGCACTGCATTCAACTCAGCGAATTGCGATTTCTAATAAAAATGCGGTGGACGCAAAGTGGGTGATCACTGCATATTTCCTTCTCTCTGTGCTTTATATTTACCTTCCCCTTCTTTAATGTGCCATTAGGGAAAGGCAAAACCCTCATCTAAAACTTGTTCGAAATTATTTTTCATTAGAATTCATTGAGGCAGCGTAGGAAGCACTGCATTCAACTCAGCGAATTGCATTAGGGGAAGGCAAAATTTCCAATGTTCGAAATTATTTTTCAAAAATGCGGTGGACGGTGGACAAAGTGGGTGATCACTGTATATTTCCCTTCTCTCTGTGCTTTATATTTACCTTTCCCTTCTTTAATGTGCCATTAGGGAAAGGCAAAACCCTCATCTAAAAATTGTTCGAAATTATTTTTCATTAGAATTCATTGAGGCAGCGTAGGAAGCACTGCATTCAACTCAGTGAATTGCGATTTCCAATAAAAATGCGGTGGACGCAAAGTGGGTGATCACTGCATATTTCCCCTCTCTCTGTGCTTTAGATATAACTTTCCCTTCTTTCATGTGCCATTAGGGAAAGGCAAAACCCTAATCTAAAACTTGTTCGAAATTATTTTTCATTAGAATTCATTGAGGCAGCGTAGGAAGCACTGCATTCAACTCAGCGAATTGCGATTTCCAATAAAAATGCGGTGGACAAAGTGGGTGATCACTGTATATTTCCTTCTCTCTGTGCTTTATATTTACCTTTATATTTCCTTTCTTTAATGTGCCATTAGGGAAAGGCAAAACCCTCATCTAAAACTTGTTCGAAATTATTTTTCATTAGAATTCATTGAGGCAGCGTAGGAAGCACTGCATTCAACTCAGCGAATTGCGATTTCCAATAAAAAAATCCAGTGGACGCAAAGTGGGTGATCACTGTATATTTCCCTTCTCTCTGTGTTTTATATTTACCTTTCCCTTCTTTAATGTGCCATTAGGGAAAGGCAAAACCCTCATCTAAAACTTGTTCGAAATTATTTTTCATTAGAATTCATTGAGGCAGCGTAGGAAGCACTGCATTCAACTCAGCGAATTGCGATTTCCAATAAAAAATGCGGTGGACGCAAAGTGGGTGATCACTGCATATTTCCCTTCTCTCTGTGCTTTATATTTACCTTTCCCTTCTTTAATGTGCCATTAGGGAAAGGCAAAACCCTCATCTAAAACTTGTTCGAAATTATTTTTCATTAGAATTCATTGAGGCAGCGTAGGAAGCACTGCATTCAACTCAGCGAATTGCGATTTCCAATAAAAATGCGGTGGACGCAAAGTGGGTGATCACTGTATATTTCCCTTCTCTCTGTGCTTTATATTTACCTTTCCCTTCTTTAATGTGCCATTAGGGAAAGGCAAAACCCTCATCAAAACTTGTTCGAATTTATTTTTCATTAGAATTCATTGAGGCAGCGTAGGAAGCACTGCATTCAACTCAGTGAATTGCGATTTCCAATAAAAATGCGGTGGACACAAAGTGGGTGATCACTGCATATTTCCCTTCTCTCTGTGCTTTATATTTACCTTTCCTTCTTTAATGTGCCATTAGGGAAAGGCAAAACCCTCATCTAAAACTTGTTCGAAATTATTTTTCATTAGAATTCATTGAGGCAGCGTAGGAAGCACTGCATTCAACTCAGTGAATTGCGATTTCCAATAAAATGCGGTGGACACAAAGTGGGTGATCACTGCATATTTCCCTTCTCTCTGTGCTTTATATTTACCTTTCCCTTCTTTAATGTGCCATTAGGGAAAGGCAAAACCCTCATCTAAAACTTGTTCGAAATTATTTTTCATTAGAATTCATTGAGGCAGCGTAGGAAGCACTGCATTCAACTCAGCGAATTGCGATTTCCAATAAAAATGCGGTGGACGCAAAGTGGGTGATCACTGCATATTTCCCTTCTCTCTGTGCTTTATATTTACCTTTCCCTTCTTTAATGTGCCATTAGGGAAAGGCAAAACCCTCATCAAAAATTGTTCGAAATTATTTTTCATTAGAATTCATTGAGGCAGCGTAGGAAGCACTGCATTCAACTCAGTGAATTGCGATTTCCAATAAAAATGCGGTGGACACAAAGTGGGTGATCACTGCATATTTCCCTTCTCTCTGTGCTTTATATTTACCTTTCCCTTCTTTAATGTGCCATTAGGGAAAGGCAAAACCCTCATCTAAAACTTGTTCGAAATTATTTTTCATTAGAATTCATTGAGGCAGCGTAGGAAGCACTGCATTCAACTCAGCGAATTGCGATTTCAATAAAAATGCGGTGGACACAAAGTGGGTGATCACTGCATATTTCCCTTCTCTCTGTGCTTTATATTTACCTTTCCCTTCTTTAATGTGCCATTAGGGAAAGGCAAAACCCTCATCTAAAACTTGTTCGAAATTATTTTTCATTAGAATTCATTGAGGCAGCGTAGGAAGCACTGCATTCAACTCAGCGAATTGCGATTTCCAATAAAAATGCGGTGGACGCAAAGTGGGTGATCACTGTATATTTCCCTTCTCTCTGTGCTTTATATTTACCTTTCCCTTCTTTAATGTGCCATTAGGGAAAGGCAAAACCCTCATCTAAAACTTGTTCGAAATTATTTTTCATTAGAATTCATTGAGGCAGCGTAGGAAGCACTGCATTCAACTCAGCGAATTGCGATTTCCAATAAAAATGCGGTGGACACAAAGTGGGTGATCACTGCATATTTCCCTTCTCTCTGTGCTTTATATTTACCTTTCCCTTCTTTAATGTGCCATTAGGGAAAGGCAAAACCCTCATCTAAAACTTGTTCGAAATTATTTTTCATTAGAATTCATTGAGGCAGCGTAGGAAGCACTGCATTCAACTCAGTGAATTGCGATTTCCAATAAAAATGCGGTGGACGCAAAGTGGGTGATCACTGCATATTTCCCTTCTCTCTGTGCTTTATATTTACCTTTCCCTTCTTTAATGTGCCATTAGGGAAAGGCAAAACCCTCATCTAAATCTTGTTCGAAATTATTTTTCATTAGAATTCATTGAGGCAGCGTAGGAAGCACTGCATTCAACTCAGCGAATTGCGATTTCCAATAAAAATGCGGTGGACGCAAAGTGGGTGATCACTGCATATTTCCCTTCTCTCTGTGCTTTATATTTACCTTTCCCTTCTTTAATGTGCCATTAGGGAAAGGCAAAACCCTCCTCTAAAATTGTTCGATATTATTTTTCATTAGAATTAATTGAGGCAGCGTAGGAAGCACTGCATTCAACTCAGCGAATTGCGATTTCCAATAAAAATGCGGTGGACGCAAAGTGGGTGATCACTGTATATTTCCCTTCTCTCGGTGCTTTATATTTACCTTTCCCTTCTTTAATGTGCCATTAGGGAAAGGCAAAACCCTCCTCTAAAATTGTTCGAAATCATTTTTCATTAGAATTCATTGAGGCAGCGTAGGAATCACTGCATTCAACTCAGCGAATTGCGATTTCCACAAAAATGCGGTGGACGCAAAGTGGGTGATCACTGTATATTTCCCTACTCTCGGTGCTTTATATTTACCTTTCCCTTCTTTAATGTGCCATTAGGGAAAGGCAAAACCCTACTCTAAAATTGTTCGAAATTATTTTTCATTAGAATTCATTGAGGCAGCGTAGGAAGCACTGCATTCAACTCAGCGAATTGCGATTTCCAATAAGAATGCGGTGGACGCAAAGTGGGTGATCACTGTATATTTCCCTTCGCTCTGTGCTTTATATTTACCTTTCCCTTCTTTAATGTGCCATTAGGGAAAGGCAAAACCCTCCTCTAAAATTGTTCGAAATTATTTTTCATTAGAATTCATTGAGGCAGCGTAGGAAGCACTGCATTCAACTCAGCGAATTGCGATTTCCAATAAAAATGCGGTGGACACAAAGTGGGTGATCACTGCATATTTCCCTTCTCTCGGTGCTTTATATTTACCTTTCCCTTCTTTAATGTGCCATTAGGGAAAGGCAAAACCCTCCTCTAAAATTGTTCGAAATTATTTTTCATTAGAATTCATTGAGGCAGCGTAGGAAGCACTGCATTCAACTCAGCGAATTGCGATTTCCAATAAAAATGCGGTGGACGCAAAGTGGGTGATCACTGTATATTTCCCTTCTCTCTGTGCTTTATATTTACCTTTCCCTTCTTTAATGTGCCATTAGGGAAAGGCAAAACCCTCATCTAAATCTTGTTCGAATTTATTTTTCATTAGAATTCATTGAGGCAGCGTAGGAAGCACTGCATTCAACTCAGTGAATTGCGATTTCCAATAAAAATGCGGTGGACACAAAGTGGGTGATCACTGCATATTTCCCTTCTCTCGGTGCTTTATATTTACCTTTCCCGTATTTAATGTGCCATTAGGGAAAGGCAAAACCCTCCTCAAAAATTTTTCGAAATTATTTTTCATTAGAATTCATTGAGGCAGCGTAGGAAGCACTGCATTCAACTCAGCGAATTGCGATTTCAATAAAAAATGCGGTGGACGCAAAGTGGGTGATCACTGCATATTTCCTTCTCTCTGTGCTTTATATTTACCTTTCACTTCTTTAATGTGCCATTAGGGAAAAGCAAAACCCTCCTCAAAAATTGTTCGAAATTATTTTTCATTAGAATTCATTGAGGCAGCGTAGGAAGCACTGCATTCAACTCAGCGAATTGCGATTTCCAATAAAAATGCAGTGGACGCAAAGTGGGTGATCACTGCATATTTCCCTTCTCTCTGTGCTTTATATTTACCTTTCCCGTCTTTAATGTGCCATTAGGGAAAGGCAAAACCCTCCTCAAAAATTGTTCGAAATTATTTTTCATTAGAATTCATTGAGGCAGCTTAGGAAGCACTGCATTCAACTCAGCGAATTGCGATTTCCAATAAGAATGAGGTGGACGCAAAGTGGATGATCACTGTATATTTCCCTTCGCTCTGTGCTTTATATTTACCTTCCCCTTCTTTAATGTGCCATTAGGGAAAGGCAAAACCCTCATCTAAAACTTGTTCGAAATTATTTTTCATTAGAATTCATTGAGGCAGCGTAGGAATCACTGCATTCAACTCAACGAATTGCGATTTCCAATAAAAATGCGGTGGACGCAAAGTGGGTGATCACTGCATATTTCCCTTCTCTCTGTGCTTTATATTTACCTTTCCCTTCTTTAATGTGCCATTAGGGAAAGGCAAAACCCTCCTCTAAAATTGTTCGAAATTATTTTTCATTAGAATTCATTGAGGCAGCGTAGGAAGCACTGCATTCAACTCAGCGAATTGCGATTTTCAATAAAAATGCGGTGGACGCAATGTGGGTAATCACTGTATATTATGGCACCTTGCATTTATTGGAAATATTCATAGAAATATGAGTTAATTTTTTCTTATTCAGTTTATTAAACAGGTTGTTAATTTTTTTTTTCTTTAAAACGGAAAATAACTGGGTTGAAAATAATTCACTAAGAATGTACTAAACGATCCTAAAGCAAGGAAAAAAGAAAGAAAGGAAAAAGGAAGAAAGGAAAGAAGATAATAACAAAGGGGGAAAGAAAGGAAAAGACATGATATCAAAACAGGCCGCTGGGTGTGGACCAGATGTCGGTCAGAGCCTCTGACTGACCTTAATTTTTGTTGAAAGAATAGAATTGGAGATATCGGTCGCGAGCGCTGACCGACATTTTCGTAGAAGAATTCTTATCAAAATAACGAAAGGTAACTTTTAAATTAGAATAATAGAAATGAATTTTACTTTAGTCAGAGAGAAAGTGTCTTTGGGTTGGGGAAGTGACTGGTGAAAACGATATACGGAATTGACCTGTTAAGAATTGGACACCCACGTTAAGAAAGTAGAGATATTTCGACCTAGATAATTAAGATTCTCGGCTATCAGGAAAAACAAAGAGGTAAAAAGAAGAGCAATTGTTTTTGGACCACGGAGGGCGCCAGGAAGGCGGAAAAGATCCTTTCTAAAAGTCAAGACTAATTAGCAGCGGGCTGTTTGACAAAGTCCAGGTGAGAGGATTGTCATTTTGCGTACGTGCAAAAAGGTGCGAAATCGGATTTTGTTTTTTTTAAAACCAGCACGATGTAACCACACCCGCCAACAAAAGGGAGAGGGTGTTCGGTCAATAACAATTGGTCGAATACAATCACGTGACCGCGGAAGAAGAAGGAAAGAAAACCTCGATCAATAACTGTTGGACGAGGCGGTCACGTGGGCTGCGGAAAAGAAGAGAAAGAAAGGTTCGATCGGGAACGATTGGTTGAGAGCGATCACCTGACATGAGAGAGACTAAGAGAAATAGATATGCGCCGCCCCCCAAGAGCACTGTGAGAAAGTAGGGTGAAAACAATAACGATAATGGAAAGTCAAAATTAATACGGCTTTTGAAATTATCGAGAAACCCCTGACGCCGACCGACCCACCCCGGTTTGTTGCGGCGTCAATATAAGCAGGACCCAGTCGGCAGAAATCAGTTGGAGCTGAAGTTGGAGCTGAAGTTGGAGCTGAAGTTGGAGCTGAAGTTGGAGCTGAAGTTGAGTTGAAGTTGGAGTTAGGTTGGGCGTGAGTTGCAGTTCACCCTCGGACGACAGAAGAATCCTCGAAACAAGAAATCCTTCCAGCCCAAGTTGAAGACAAGAAATCTTCCACCGAATTGAGACAAGAAATCTTCCACCGAATTGAAGCAAGAAATCTTCCACTGAATCGAAGCAAGAAATCTTCCACTGAATCGAAGCAAGAAATCTTCCACTGGGTTGAAACAAGAAATCTACCAGTCTAAACAAACGAAGAAGAAGAAATACAGTTCACGTCGAAGAGAAGAACCAACTGCGAACGACCGATAGAAATTAGCCCAATGTCGAACTGAACCACACGCCGACATACATACATGATTCTAGAAAGTAGGTAGTTCGACATTTTTTTTTTTTTTTTTGCTATTTTGTGATAGAAGCTTGGTGCCATAGTTCACAGAACGGGTCGGGAAGTGAGAACTATTTTTGCTTTTATGTAATAGACATTGAGATATAAAAGGTTGTTACCCTTTTTATCAGCAATTTGTTTGGTGTTGTGAGTTTTGTTTTGTTGTGTTTCGCCACCCCCGTCGGACTCAGCTCGTATCGGCCCCAGCCCCTGCTGGTCCCGTCTGTCTAAGATCTAAACACAGCGTGGGTAGACAGACCGGAGATCGGTACAGTTGCTTTAGTGACCAGGTGTTGGAAGCGAGTCGGGAGAGGCGAGGCTGGTGATCATCTGACCAGAGGGTTGGAGCGGCACGCTTGGACCCAGGAGGAGCGACCAGGAGGAGCGACGTCACCGTTAACGCCGTAACCAAAGGATCCGACACTGGGCCTGATGGACGCAAAGTGGGTGATCACTGTATCTTCCCTTCTCTCTGTGCTTTAAACCTTTCCCTTCTTTAATGTGCCATTGGACGCGAAATTATTTTTCATTAAAAAGTGGACTGCATTCCAATCAGCGAATTGTGGACATATGGGTTCCCTTCTCTCTGTGTTTTTATATTTACCTTTCCTTCTTTAATGTGCCATTAGGAAAGGCAAAACCCTCATCTAAAACTTGTTCGAAATTATTTTCATTAGAATTCATTGAGGCAGCGTAGGGCACTGCATTCAACTCAGCGAATTGCGATTTCAATAAAAAAATGCAGTGGACGCAAAGTGGGTGATCACTGTATATTTCCCTTCTCTCTGTGTTTTATATTTACCTTTCCTTCTTTAATGTGCCATTAGGGAATGTCAAAACCCTCATCTAAAACTTGTTCGAAATTATTTTTCATTAGAATTCATTGAGGCAGCGTAAAGGCTCTGCATTCAACTCAGCGAATTGCGATTTCCAATAAAAATGCGAGTGGACGCAAAGTGGGTGATCACTGTATATTTCCCTTCTCTCGGTGCTTTATATTTACCTTTCCTTCTTTAATGTGCCATTAGGGAAAGGCAAAATCCCTCATCTAAAACTTATTTCGAAATTATTTTCATTACAATTCATTGAGGCAGCGTAGAAGGCACTGCATTCAACACAGCAAATTGCGATTTCAATAAAAATGCGATGGACGCAAATGGGTGATCACTGTATATTTCCCTCTCTCTGTGCTTTATATTTACCTTTCCCTTCTTTAATGTGCCATTAAGGGAAAGGCAAAACCCTCATCTAAAACTTGTTCGAAATTATTTTTCATTAAAATTCATTGAGGAGTGTAGGAAGCACTGCATTCAACTCAGCGAATTGCAATTTCCAATAAAAAATGCGATGGACGCAAAATGGGTGATCACTATGTATTTCCCTCTCTGTGCTTATATTTACCTTTCCCTTTTTTAATGAGCCATTAGCGG
>CAHIKZ030004542.1:0-21192 GCA_903632075.3 Acanthosepion pharaonis
TTTTAAAAAAAAAAAAGTTTAAAAGGGGGTTTTTTTAGAAAAAAAGGGAAAAAATTCCCAAAAAAATTTTTTATAAAATTTCAAAATTTATGGAACCTTCCCTTATATAAAAAAATTTAAAAAATAAAAATTTTTAAATTTTATGGGTTTTTCCCCAAAAAAGGGAAAAATAAAGGAAATGCCCAACCCATCTTTTCCCAAAAATTTTTTAAAATTTTTTAAATTTCCCCTTTTAAAAAAAAAAAAAAGGGGAAAAGGGTTTTAAAAGTTTTTTAGGGGGAAAATTGGGGAAAAAAATTAAAAGAAAAATTGTCACCCTTTTCTTTAAAAATTTTTGGAAATTTCCCCTTTTCTATTTAATAAAAATTTTGGGCAATAAAGGGGGAAAAAATTTCCCAAGTAATTTTCCCTTTTTTTTCCCAAAAAAAAAAAAAAAAACCCCCCAATTCATGAACCCTTTTCAGTTTTAAAATTTCCCCCCTTTATTTAAGAAAACAAACCCCGGTTTTAAGAAATTAATGCCTTTTTGGGATTTCAATAAATTAAAGGGAAATCAATCCCACTTGGAAAAATACATGATACCCATTTGACCAATTCCTTGAATCTAATTTAGTGAAACATTTCAGCCCTAATGAAATTTCAATTAAAAATTTACGATTAAGGGGGTTCCTTTTATTCATTAAAAGAGGTAAAATATAAAAAAAAAAGGGGAACCATTTCCCCCATTTTTTTGAAAAATTGCGGGTTTAATGAGGTTTTCATAATTTATAAATAATTTGGGAACAAATTAATGAGGTTTCCTTTTCCTCACTTTAAAAGAAAAATTTTAAACAAAGAAGGAATAAAATGATACCCCTTTTTCCCAAATTTTTGGTAAAAATTTTATTTAAAGAGGTTTTCCTTTCCCCGAATGAATTTAGGAAAAATTTTTAAAAATTTGATAGAGTGACTTCCCTATTCAATTAAAAAAGAAATTTAAACAAAAGGGGAATATGATACCACTCCGATTTAAAAATTTTGGACAAATTTGGGTTGAATTTGCTTCCCCTTTCCGAATTCAATAAAAAAATTGCAAGTTTTTAAAGATTTCTTTCCATTTAAAGAGGGTAATTAATCAGGGAAAAAAATACCCTTGAAATTTTTAAACAATTTGGTTGAATTAGTCTTTATAAGCCATGAAATTTAATAAAAATTTTAAAAGTTTAAAGGGTCCTTTTCATAAAGAAGGAAAGGAATTAAAGCCCAAAGGGAAAATTTTTCCCCTTTCACACCATTTTTGGAAAATTCCTGGATTATCAATCAGGAAAATTTTAATAAAAAATTTGAAAAGTTTTAGTGGGTTTCTTTCCCCAAAGGAAAGAAAAGGGAAAAAAGGGAAAATATTAAAATCGAGATTGGATACTTTACGATTTTAATGGAAATCCCCTTATATTTAGCTTAACAATAAGAAAATTTCCAAATTTATGGTGCTTTCTAATCACAAAAAAAGTAAATTTTTCCAATTTAAGGAAATATAATTTATCACCATTTGGACTCGTTTTTTTAAAATAAATTTTCGGAAATAGGCCCTGTCAATAATTTAAAAAAATTTACCCTTTTGTGAGGCTCTCCTTATTCCAATAGAAAAATTTATTTAAAATTTAAAAGGAAGGTTTAAAGATCCCCTTCCCACCCTTTTAAATTGGAAAAATTTGGGAAAAAATGTTTACGTGAAGAATTATAAAAAATTTGAAATTTTAAAATGTTTGGTCCAATGGTTTTTAAAAGAATTTTAAATTAACCTGAAAATATAAATGATTCCCACTTTCTCCAACAATTTTTAGAAGAATTGCAGTAATGCAGTGTTTACGCATTTAATCAAGAAAAATATTTACCCAATTTTGATGGGGTTTGCCTTTCCCAAAGGCCAGAAAAAATTTAAAAAAAGAAATATGGATCCCTTTAATACCTTTAATGAAAATGAAGCGGAGGAAAAAGTGCTTACGCCTCAATTTAAACTTAAAAATTTTCGAAAATTTAATAGGTTGTCTCTGCACCCATTAAAAAAGAAAATTTTAAAATTTAAAAGGAAGGATTAAAAAATAAAAGGACCCAAAAATTTTTTTAAAGGGAATTTCGTTTAACACTCCCTTTCCCCCCTTTTCTGATATCCAATTAATTTGTAAGTTTAAAGTTGCCTTTTAAAGAAACATAGGGAAAAGATTTTAAAAAATTCAAAAAAATAATAAATGAAACATTTGCCCCCATTTAAAATTTTAAAAACCCCTTCCATGGAATTTTTTCCACTTGTTAATAATTTAAAAAATTTCAAAATTTTGATGAGGTTTTCCTTCCTAAAAAGAAAGGGAAATAAAACTTTAAAAAAGGAAAAAGGGATACCCTTTTCTCACCGCATTTTTTGGAAATCCCAAATTCTGAGTTAAATGCTTCCGCCTCAAATTTTAAAAATAAATTTTGAACAAGTTTTAGATGAGGTTTCCTTTTTCCCCAAAGGTAAAAAAGGGAAAAAAAAAAAGGCCGAAGAGGGGAAAATATATCATCGTCCCCTTTTCCCCCATTTTTTAAAATCCCTCCGGTTAATAAGCTTTCCTGGTTTTAAAATTTTAATAAAAAAATTTTTAAAAATTTTAAAAAATTTAAAAATTTAAGGAAAAAAAAAATACCGAGAAAAATTATTAAATGAACCCCTTGTTACCCTTTTTTGGAATCAATTCCTGGTAGAAATTACCCCAATTTAAACTAAAGAAAAAATTTGAAAATAAAAATTAAGGAAAATAAAAGGAAAATAAAGAAGAAAAATATCAATCACCACTTTTCTCCCCATTTTTTGAAAGATTTCCAGTAATGAAATTTTCCTTCAATAACTAATGAAAATAAATTCCAAGTAAAGGTTTGTTTCATATCCCCAAAGAAGGAATAAATAGACCCACCCAAAGGAATATACAGTTCAACTTGGTCAGTTTGAACCAATGATTGAGGAAAATTCCCCCTAAGGAATTTTTCAAAAATAATAAAATTTTTGTGATTTTTCCCGGAATTGGTAATTAATTTTTTAAAAAAAATTTGAAATTTGCCCCCCGCTTTTAAAAAATTTGAAAAATTCTTTAGTTAAGTGTCCCCCTCTAATAATAGAAAAATTTAAAAATTTAGATAGGTTTCCTTTCCCAAAGGTCATTAAAAAATAAAAAAATAGAGAATATCTATCAATGGCCCCCTTTTATTAAACATACTTAGGTTGAATCGTTTCCTCCGCTTAAAATTCAATGAAAAAATTTGAACCAAGTTTAGAATTTTTTTCCCCTTCATTTTAAAGGAAATAAAAAAAACATGAAAGGAAAAGGAACCCTTTTTTGCAATTTGGAAAAATTTGGGGAAAATTTTCTTTCCCCCCTCTTAAATCAAATTTAAAATAAATTCAGAATAATTTTTGATTTGCTTCCGTTTAAGGGAATAAAAAATTAAAAAAAGAAAGGAAATTACATGAAAATTTCATTTATGGGAATTCCCCCTTTGTGAATGCAATTTCGGAATGAATTCTAAAAAATATATTTTAAAGGTTTTTGCCTTTCTAATTCATTAAGAAGAATAATAAAAACCAGAAAAAAAACTGTGACAACTTTGCCAATTTTTTTGAATTCCAAATTGGGTGGTCGTCAGCCCCATATGAAAAATATAACAATTTGAACAATTTATGTTTTTCCTTTCCCTAATTAATTAAAGAAGGAAATAAATCATAGGAGGGAAATACATCAACTTTTCCCCCGCATTTTTTTACATATTAAGTGGTAAGTGCTCCCGCTCCATGATTCTAATAAAATAATTTCAACAATTTTTAAGAATTTTCTTCCCATATTATAAAGGAAAAGGAAAATAAATTTAAGAAAAATAAGGGATCCCCTTTTCTTTCCCTTTTTAAAAAAGGGGGAATAGCATTTTTTAAAAACTTGAAAAAATTTAAAATTTAGATTTTCTTTATGAAAATTAAGAAGGAAGGTAATTAAACAAAAGGGGGGAAATTTTTTAACCTCATTTGATAAAAGAATACTCGATTGAATCTGTGTTTACGTTAATATTGAAATTTAAAAGTTTAAGGTTTCCTTTTAGACATTAAGGAATAAAATAACTGAAAAAATATATAGTTTAAATTTCCTCCACTATTATTGGAAACCAATCCCGTTAATGCGATTCCTGTTTATAATTTATAAAAAAATTTGAACAATTTTAAGGGGTTTTTTCCCAATGGCCATTAAAAAAAAGGGGGAAAAATAAAAACAAAAGGGAAAATTTTCAGGTCACCCATTTTCAAAACCCCTTTTTTTTGAAAACCCAAATTTTTGATTGAATTGTGCCCCCTGTAATGAATTAAAAAAAAAGAAAAAAAGTTAAAGGGGGCCCCCCTTTTTTAAAAAATAAAAAAAACCGGGAAAAAAAATATCATGAACCCCCCAATTTTTTTGGAAAAATTTGGGGTTAAAAAAAGGGGAAACCCTAAGAAAATAATTTTAAAATTTTTGTAATTTTTTTTTAAACCAAATTTGGGAAAAAATAAACCAGGAAAAATATTAAACCCTTTTTCCCTTTTTTTGGGGAAAAAGCTTCCTAGGGGGAAAATTTTGCGTAATAACTAAGAAAATAATTTTAACAATTTGTAGGGTTTTTTTTTCCCAAATCCATTAAAAAGGAAGGAAAAAACCCAAAGGGGAAAAATAATGAAATTTTAAGAAAATTTTTTAAAAGAATTCTGAGTTGAACGGTTTGCGCCCAAAGAAAAAAAATAATTTCAAAAAGTTTTAAAGGGTTTCCTTTCCCAATGGGACAAAAGAAAAAGAAAATTAATTTAAAAGGGAAAAAACATTTTTAATTTCCCTCCTTTTTAAAATAAAAAATTTTGGGATGGATTTTTTTTTAAAATTTCATAAAAATTTCGAACAATTTTTTAGGGTTTTCCTTTTTCCCCCCTTATTAAAAAAAAAAAAAATTTTAGAAGGGGAAATTTTGTCCACCAATTGTCACAAACATTTCTTTGTGCTTTATTGAATTATTTTTGTTAAGATTCAGGACAAATTTTTTCATATTCTCCACTTGAGATTGCATAAATCTTTGACTGAAATAACATCTTCAAAGTTTTTGGGTTTTTTTGTTTTTTTTTTTGTTTTATGTAACTAAAAAAAAATTAATAATAATCTATTTAGTACAATTCATTCATTCATTCATTCATTCATTAATACAGAAAATTTCGTTTCAATTGTATAATTTGGGGGCGAAGTATTTGTTAAATGAGTAGCGATTTTTTTTCTCTCTCTCTCTCTCTTTAATTTTCACTACATTATTCGGGCTATTGTCCTCATCTTTGTTGCCATATTTATCACAACGTTTCGGCCGTTGTACATTCTGGCCTTCAGGTGGTTGGAATGTCAATTTAAACTCTTTATTTCGCTTGCTGGGGTAGACTGTTCTAGTTCCACGTGCCATGTCTCTTTAATTTTGTAAAAATAATGCATCAGTTATGGTGGTACCTACTGGTGTTAAGTCATACTTAGCATTTATAGTGTTCATATTTTTCTTTACATTGCTGATATACTATCCTGAGCAGATGAGCAGTTCCACACAGTGCAATTTCTTTAAATATCTACGGTACACTCATAAAAAAAGTATGGAAAATCATTTTGGGGAAATAACTTTGTGGATTATCATTCTTTCGACTGTGGACCTTGTCAAGATATTAAAAAAAATAAAATAAAATAATGAATTTTTTTTACTAATTTTCTATTAACATTATTTTAACTTTTTTATTTATATATTTTCAATTATTTATAATTTTTTTTCTTGAATTAGATTTTTTTTTGTGGGAGGAAGCATATACACAAACATTTGAAATGAATAACTCTTCATCTTGAATGAAACATAAATGGATACATAATTTTATTAATCTATGTACTTGCACTCAGTGGAAACTAGAAAAACAATATCTGAGCAGTACTAAAAAAAAAAAATAACTGATATCCCTAGATTTGAGCAGTGGAACAAGAACATTCTTCTCTGTGGATTGGAGAAAGGATTCAGTTTGAAGTTCCTGAATGTTGCCCAGACAGGCAGTCACTTGGAGAAAGCTGAAATGTTTTGATGAAGACAATAGTTAGAAATAATGACTTGGTATCTTGTTAATCCTATTGCCTGTACCAATTTTTTTTTTTTGTTAATTGTTCCAATTATTCTAAGTATAACAGTAGTTTTAAGATGCCACATTTTTTCTATTTCAAAATACTTATATTATTTTATTTACACTATTTACATTGTTTGGACTATTTGTCCTCATCTTTGTTGCCATATTCACAATGTTTCAACCACTGTAATCTCCGGCCTTCTACAGGTGATTGTATTTTGAACCGAACCCTTTATTTTGTTCACTAGCTTAGATTGTTCTAGTTCCACATGTCATACCTCTTCCAGATATCTCATTATCTATCAATCTCTCTCAGGAAGCAATGTAAATAAAGGGTTTTGTTTTGAAAATCCAATAACCTGAAGAAGGCCAGGGCCAATACAATGGACAAAGTTGTGAATATGGTAACAAAGGTGAGGACAACAGTTTGAACAATCTAAATAGTGTAAATAATTACAATACCTCATATCATAAATGTAGACAGATCCTGTAGAAGGCTGGAATGTACAATGACTGAAACATCGTGAATATGGCCTCAAAAATGAGTACAACAGTCCAAACGATGTAAATGGTGTAAATAATTACAATACCTCATCTCAGAAATATAGACAGATCCCAAGAAGGATGGGGACGATAATGGCTGAAACGTTGTGAATATGGCCTCAGAGATGAGGCCAACAGTCTGAACAATGTAAATGGTTTAAATAATTATGTTACCTCATCTCAGAAATATAGACAGTTATATTATTTTCTCAAAATCTTTATCATATTTTTATCTGAAAGCATTGTCATATCTATGAATTTTTTTTTTTTGTCTTCAGTCACTAATTCTCTATCTAATTCTCTAACCCCTAACCCAATGCCTGCCAGTATAAATGATAAAGTTCAAAGAATAATTTCACACCCTTCTATGACTTGTTTAGGAAGATGCATATCTTTATTATTATTAGTCAAATTGCTAAAAATAAGTAAAATATTCAATACTAATCTAAATGGATTAAAGTTTAGTCTTGTTAGTTCAATCCCTGATAGTACACTTGTAGACATAGAGCTAGAATTAACTGATCTGTAATAAAAAAAAAAAAAAAAAAAAGCGTGATTAGATGTATTTTAGACATGGACAGTGGAACAAGAACAATTTGATCTGATAGTGATTAAAACTGTTTAGGTCAAAATTCCCTCAAGGAAACCTGACCAACACTTGAAGAAGGTCGGAGGCCAAAATATTGTGATAGTAACAACAAAGTCAAGGATATTAGTCCAAATATAAATAATTTATTGAAGTTTTTCTTGTTTAGGAAAGAAAATTTTAAATTTAAGTGCCATTTACCCAGTTCATATAAAAATTATTTCTTAGAGTTGACAATATTAGAGAATTTTTTAAAATTTTAATGTCTGGATTTCTTCATCTGAATTACTTATTTTTTAGAGGAAATACCTCCCACATAATGGTAAAACATTAGCTACATGAAAACCTCCATTACCACTAATGTTTTTCTGCTGTACACTATTATTAAAGTGTGAGTAACCTAACAGCTAATAGTCTAGAAAATGGTATTCGACATGAAGAATTAAAGTTCCAGCCAACATGTTGCTTTCATTTTGCACTGATACCTTTTGGGAAAGGCATGAAAATACTATTGTAATTAGGTTGGTTATATCCCTCTAGATATGAGGTAAATAGTAGGACAGACTGGGTTATATAGCCTTGGGGAAACCAGTCTAGGAATTGGATACCCTTCAGAAAAGGTATGAATTTAATTTCTTCTCTCCCCAGATATGAGTAAATAGTAATAAAACCCTGGGTTCTATAGCCTTGTGTGGCAAGATCTAGGATTTAAAATGTTGAACAGTTAAATATTTGGGAAAGGTAAGAATTAAACATTCACACATTTTAAATTATTTCCTTTGTTAATTTGAATGAATGGAATTAAATATAATGATATTTTTTTTTTTTTAATGATAGGGGTTGGCTACATTAGTCATTTTACTTGTTATAATGTTTAGAAGGGAGATAATTTTTGTTTTAAATTATACAATTTTAAAGTGAATAATTAACAAAACTAAGTTGAAAATTTTTAAAATAACATAACCTCTCCCTCACCAAACATTGTTTAAGCAGAGAAAATCCTTTGAAACAACCTAGTCCAGTGTTTAAGTTTAATAATGTTAAATTACCTCCTTAAATTTTATCCACTGGAAGCTGCTGTCCATCCAAAAAAAAAAGATGCCAGTCCTCCATGGGCCATTTTAAAAATTCAGTCCATTTACAGTTCTCCATGGGCAATTTAAAAATTCAGTCCATACAGATTTGGATTGGTTTCATTTATTTGGAACATCCAATCAGGTGCATGGATGATGTGGTCTACAAGGCCAGAATAATAAACTTTATCTTTTTAGCAACTCAATAAAATTCGGTAATGTTTGAAACCCCAGATACATGTATTTTTCCAAGCCATTTAAATTATGTGGCCTGTCGTTACACTATCTATGAAAAAAAATATATATGAAAATACAATTCTGATTATTTCATTATAATCCAAGATTTGTTGTGTACAAAAAAAATTAAATAAAAAAATTATTTTTCAAAACCAAGCAATCTTACTCTGTTTTGATCAATGAAAAGATACATATTTGAGCATCTTGTAAGAAAGACATGTAAACTGTGTCCAATCTATGCAAGGTCTCTGATCAGGCCATTGTTTTGAGGAGCATATTTGAAACTTGAGTAACCTAAACTTAACTGCTGGTTTTCCCAGGTCCACCCCTGATTTTCCCACCCGGGTGGTAGCACCTGTTAGGGTCCCAGCTGTGGGTAAATAGTTAACACCCAAACTTGTGTAAAAATAGGTTTTAATACCAGAAATACTTTTGTAATAAAAAAAATTATTACTAGCAATAATTTTAAGGAAAAAATTATCAGCAATACTGAAAAAAATACCAGTAATACAAACAGCTATACATTTTTGAATTTTACTAAAAATGTGAGTAATTGAAAATGGTTCAAATATATATGTATACATACACACCTTTTTTTTTTTTTTTTTTTTTCTCTCTCTCTTTTTTTTTTTTTTTCTCTCTCTCTCTTCTTTTTTTTTTTTTTTTTTTTTTTTTGGGCTGTAGGTTTCCATATTTGATTACAAATTCTTCTTTGTTTCTCCAACACTGGGAAGGACTAGAATATACTTTTTTGTTGTACACATTTCTTTTAAATTTTATGAGTATTTTGTATATATTAAGTTTCCAAATAATTATGCCAGATTATTTATTACCATTTTTCTTGTTCATAAATTATGCATACAAACTATGAAGAAATTTTAAAGTTTGTATTTTGCATGAGTTTATATTATATTTTCTTGTTCATAATTATGCATACAAGAAATTTTTCAGAACCATACAAAGTTTTACTCAGTTTAAAATCTTTTTTTTGAAACAGCAAAATTGCAAATAAACTCAGCACAATAAATGACAAACACAAAGTAGACAAGTGTTGATAACTCTTGTTTACATACAAAAGGTATTTGATGTGTCTGCAATATTTATTCTTTGGGAATCGGTGTCATTAAATGTCTTTTTGTCTCAAAACAGGAAATTCACTGAAATTGATTTTAAAAATTAACAAAGAATACACTGGATCTGTCATGTTTTGATAACGGATATTACAAAGTAAAACGAAACTATTGTATAATTTTTTTTTTTTTTTTTTTTCACTTGAAAAATGAGGCGATTATTTACCGACCTTACCACTAAGGCAGGATGTAACAGAGGTTATTTTTAATGTGGCTGGTTCCCATACATATGAAATTTCCAAGTCCCCATAACTACTGTTAGGCTAGCATTGACATTACACTTATCCCACCTCTCTTAGCGCAAATGAGGGAGGTGCTACAACAGGTTGGAATTTCCAGAACCATGCACTTTCTCCCATCTCAAGGAGAAACCAGATACTGAGGCGAATAAAAGAAAACAGTAACCAGCGAGTAAATTCAAGCTCTCCCAACTGGTATTTCAAACTTGAGTCGTTCCTTCCTGAGTTCTGTCTCCAAATCACACTAACTGCCCGTTCTAGCCGTCAACCGTGAACGTCCCAAAGAACTCCCCGACTTGGAAAAAAAGTAGTTGTTTTTATAGTTGTTCATGTACCCATAATCCCTTGCGTCTTCCTGTGATCCCATAATTCATTGCGTCCATGTCCCATAATGCATTGCGTCCATGTCCCATAATGCATTGCATCGTTATTGGATAAAAATGCGATGCCAGTCCCCCCATTCATTCTTTTATGTTATCTGGCCGGGGATGGATTACGTCAGAGCGGTAAGTGCTTTTTTTTTTTCTCCCTCATTTCAACTGCAGTAGCTTTACATGCTAAGCAAATACGGGCTCTTTTTTTGGGGGACAAGGCAAGTCGCGACCAGTTGTGCTCGTCCCAGGTTCTGTCTCATTGGAAAATCACTATAATTAACCACGTTTTTTATTTTGAATTGAAAGATAGATTTTCACCAGATGTAGAATTGCTATAGTTTAATATAGGATTTTTCAAATGTCTTAGTATCATTTAAAACTTTTATGTCAAATTTCAAGATTTTTGTTCACAAAACTTCTTTATTTGACATTAAATTTTAATAAAAATTAATTTAAATTGTTTTGAAGGAGTTTTCATATGGAAACTATAAATTGCTGATTTTTGTGCCATTTTTTAGTCATCCATCACTATAGCTAAAACGCAGGCATTACTAAAAATAAAATATATTTTCTAAAACCTTATTTGAGGAATATTAGCCAATTAAAATTTTAATTAATCTGATTTCAAATGAATATTATTTAAGAAAAAATATTGCAGAAATGCGATTTTTTTTTGATTTATTTTAGAATTGATATTTGACTGGAGTAAGAAGTTTATCTAATTGTTTTTATGCAAATGGACATATTAGCATAAAATTAACCAGGAATATAAAAGTGTCTTTTCTATATAATTTTAACTCACCAGTATTCTTAAAATTTAAAAAAAATATTTTGCTTTCTGTTAAAATTATTTTTATACTTTGGTTTAAATTACTTATAGTTATCATTATTATTTTTAGATAATATTGTGTATTATTTAGAAATTTACAAAAATCACTAATTTATAAACAAATCAATTTTCAAAATACTTTATAAAATATTGGGGTGTTTCACTGAATTTAAACAACTTTTTCATTTATAATTAGTAAATATAGTTTTTACTTTTGGAATACCACCTTTAACCAGTATAATTGGATGCAAAAATTTTAAATTTTATAAAATTTGAATAGTGTAATTAAGACTTAAAAAAAAAAAATCTATTCTTTCAAATAGTCATAATTCATTAAAAAAACTGTTTTTTTTCTTAAGACAATCTTATCCATAATTTATATTATTTAAAAAAATAATTAAAGTTTTTCTTAATTAAATATTTTATTCATTTTTTATTTTATGATTTGAGTAGATTTTCAAAATGGAATCCTGTTTTACCAAAAAATTGATGATTTAAATTCTCCAATATATATATATAAGTACATTGCAGTACAAAAATTTAAACTTTGAAATTTCATAAAATTAAAAAGTGTGTTTGTTTTAACAGATTTAAAATTTTTTTTTTACCAAGATTTTCTAAAAAAAAAAACATTTCTAAAATAATAATTCATTTATGAATAAGAACTGAAAGTTCCATTAATTTTGATCAATAAATTGTTTTTGCAAGAATTTCAAATCAATGTTTTAAATTCATAAAAGAGTACGAAAATTTTTTTATATTAAGGCATTTACCACCATAAAAAAACAAGATTTTTAACCAAAATTATAAACATTCTAAGAAGGATTAAAAAACAGTTTAATCAAAAAATCCTTTGGTCTTTTGTTTTAATAATAAAGATTTTCACAATAAAACTTTGTTTTATTAAGTTTGGAGCATTTTTTCATCATGGTATACTGATTTTTACCTAAGCCAAAATTCTGGATTATAAAATATAAATATAGAAATAAGATGGGGTGCAGAAACTATAGCTGTTTAATAGATAGTAATTTAATCATTACTAAAGAATAATGACCTCAATGCTCATTGGGGGCCCATACTAATCTAAACAGAAATTGGTAAATAGTGAGAATTTCTCAAGTTTAGATTAATGCAATAAAAGATGGGATCATAAAATACAAAATGGACTGAATTGATTTGTGAAAAAAAACATCCTGTATGAAACAATATGTTTCAGATTCTGATTAAAAAGTGATGGTTATCAAGTTAGCATTTTGAAAGAGATGGACATTTACATGACATTTTCATTAATTAAAAATATATATATACACACACAAACACATATATATATATATTTACACACAATACATATTACACAGTTTAAGAGACACACTGACAAACACAAGAAAAATACATCACAGAAGCAAAAGTAATCAGTCGAGTCAGTCATTTTTCAGCTTATATTATTTTAAGATAATTTGTTTCATTAAATCATAAATGTAAAATTTTTTGTATTTAAAGTTTACAGGATTTAAACATATTTCAATATTAATTTTCTTTGGCTTGGTTTTTACAAAATTATTTTGGTTTAATGTTTTCAACCTCAATGAAATTTATTTATATATATATATATATTTTTAATATAAATAACAGAGCGAATAGCAAAATGAATTCTTTTATTACATCAAAATTTGAACTGACATTTTACATAAAACATGTTCTCATTCAAACTTTCATTGTTTATAAAAATGCTTGCAAGGAAAGATTTTATTTTCAAAATATAATGCCACGGAATTCCATCATGGGACCAGTTGATTTGCAAAATGTTTTTTGGAAAGGACAACATTCCCCAGGTTGTGAAAAAATGACCATATTCATTAAGATTTTGCCCTTGCAAGTTTTTTTTTTTTTTTTTTTAAAATCAAAGTATTTTGAAAGGAACAAAGATTTAAGACATTGAGGAAATCCAAGAGGTGCAATGTGGTGATGCTCACTATCCCAAGAAAGGTTTTAGAAAAATTCCATCAATGGAAACAATGTCAGATAAAATGTATTGCTTCAGAAGGGGGCTATTTCAGGAGATTAAATACAGAATTGATGTGGTATTTTGGTTTTATTTTAAAGCACCAATGTTTTGATTAATTTTGGGGCAAAGACCCTTTATATATATAGGGGTAGGCATTTATCATTACAGATCACTTTCAGATTGTCTACATTTCATAATGTTATCAAAATTAGTTGTCCTATAGGTTTTTATTTAAAACTAAAAAAAAAAAATAATTAAAATATAAATGGCCTGATAATTTTGTATTAATTTTTTGTTTGTAAGTTGTTTATGAAAATGAATGGAAATTTTTATTGATATTTTTTTATTGATTAAATAAGATGAACTGGCTATTCTTAAAAATCCAGTTGTGACCACATTAATAAATATTTCTTCCTGATTTCCAATGAATTCCTGTAGTAAAATCATTAGCAATGTATTTACATTACACATATAATAGCTCTTTTTTTAGTAATATTAAGAAATTCATTCCTGAGGTATGACAATCCCTTTTCTTAAAATATATATATATGTACACATCAGTAACAGAGAAAACAGATTATAATTTTTAATAAACAATCTACTCTATTATATGAGGTCATAATCAAATCTGTTCCTATTATTTGACATGTCAACGCAGACAAAAGAAAAAAAGCTATTTGGAGAGCCATGGAAATTACATGGGGAATCCTCTCTAGCAAATACTATACCAAATGATTTGTATATTTGATGGATATTTTTAATCAAATATTGAGTCAAGTCTAGGCTGGTTGACATTCATTTCAGTTTAGGCAATTAAGAGAACTGAAATTTATCTGGATTTCATTTTTGTACAATATTAATAACAGAAGATATGCAGACAACACAATACTGATAACAGACACGGAAAGGAAACTACAAAACCTCCTGCAGAAGTGTTTGTAAGGAAAAGAAGAATTCATATAAACTACAAGAAGACAGAATTTGTCATCAGCATTTTTTCAGTCTGAAAAATCTACAGGTCAGGGACTATAAAATCAAATAAAAGTGCGGAAATTAAATATTTCAAAGTGTTCTGACAAAGAAAAAATATGAGATCCAACAATCATATTGGGATGGGCCAAAACACATTCCAAAAGCTAGGCAAAGTATTACGAGACAGAAGGATTTTGTTGGTAACAAAAAAAAAAGAGTACTGAACTGCTACGTAATAGCTGTCCACCTTTATGGCAATGAATGTTGGACAGTCTTTTAGATAAAGAAAGAGACTCCAAGGCAACAGAGGTATGGTTCAACAGAAGGATGCTAAGGGATACCATGGGTCAAAACATGCAAACAAAGAGGAAATTTATACTTAATATCAAGAAGAAGTAGCTGAAATTAGCATAATGTAATGAGAAAAGGAAGCTTGAAAAATCTGATATTCACAGGAAAATAGAGGGAAAGCAGGACAGGTAAAAGCACCCATGACATACTTAGTGAGCTTAAACAAGTGGATGACAGAAAAGGGTCTGGAAGAAATACCCAAAAAAGTCAAACGCATTTAGCGAAATCGCACTTGAAGGGAGAGCCATGCTCACCTACGCTGCCTCAATGAATACATAATGAAAAAGATTCCAAACAAAGTTTTAGATGACTAAAATTTTTATTTTAATAAATGGCACATTAAAGAACTTCATAAATATAAAGCAATAGAGAGAAGGGAAATATTGATTTGTTTTTTTATATATGTCCACCGCATTTTAGTGGAAATCGAAATTTTGAGTTAAAGATTGCTTTTTTTTTCCTAATGAATTCTAATGTTTTAATTAAAAAACAATTTTAGATGAGGGTTAGGGCCTTCCTAATGGCACATTAAAGAACGGAAAGGTAAATATAAAGCACAGAGAGATATTAAATATATGTAAGTGATCACCCACTTTGTGTCCACCGCATTTTAGTGGAAATCGCAGTCCGCTGAGTTGAATGCATTGCTTCCTACGCTGCCTCAATGAATTCTAATGAAAATAATTTCGAACAAGTTTAGATGAGGGTTTTGCCTTTCCTTATGCTTTGATAATAGAAAGGAAAAGGTAAATAAACACCGAGAGAATGAAATATACAGTGATCTCCCACTTTATGTCCACCGCATTTTTAGTGGAAAACGCAATTCCTTTGAGTTGAATGCATTGCTTCCTACTCCAGCTCAATGAATTCCTAATGAAAAATAATTTTGAACAAGTTTAGATGAGGGTTTTGCCTTTCCCTAATGGCACATTAAAGAAGGGAAAGGTAAATATAAAGCACCGAGAGCGAAAATACAGTGATCCCCCACTTTTGCGTCCACTGCATTTTAGTGGAAATCGCAATTCGCTGAGTTGAACGCAGTGCTTCCTACGCTGCCTAAATGAATTCTAATGAAAATAATTTCGAACAAGTTTTAGATGAGGGTTTTGCCCTTCCCTAATGTCACATTAAAGAAGGTAAAGGTAAATATAAAGCACAGAGAGAAGGGAAATATACAGTGATCACCCACTTTGCGTCTACATGCATTTTTAGTGGAAATCGCAATTGGTGAGTTGAATGCAGTACTTCCTACGCTGCCTAAATGAATTTAATGAAAATAATTTCCGAACAAGTCTTAGATGAGGTTTTGCCCTTCCCTAATGGCACATTAATGAAGGGAAAAGGAAAATATAAAGCACAGAGAGAAGGGAAATGAAAAAAAAATTTACAGTGATCCACCCAGGTAAATATAAAACACAGATTTGTCCACCGCATTTTTAGTGAAATCGCAATTCGCTGAGTTGAATGCATTGGCTTCCTACGCTGCCTCAATGAATTCTAATGAAAAATAATTTCGAACAAGTTTTAGATGAGGGTTTTCCCTTTCCCTAATGCCACATTAAAGAAGGAAAGGTAAATATAAAACACCGAGAAAAAGGGAAATATACAGTGATCATCCACTTTGCGTCCACCGCATTTCTAGTGGAAATCGCAATTGCTGAGTTGAATGCATTGCTTCCTACGCTGCCTCAATGAATTCTAATGAAAAATAATTTCGAACAAGTTTCAGATGTGGCTTTTGCCTTTCCCTAATGGCACATTAAAGAAAGGAAAAGTAAATATAAAGCAAAGAAGCGAAAATAGAGTGATCACCACTTTGCGTCCACCGCATTTTTAGTGGAAATCGCAATTCGCTGAGTTGAATGCATTGCTTCCTACGCTGCCTAAATGAATTCTAATGAAAAATAATTTCGAAAAAGTTTTAGATGGGGGTTTTGCCTTTCCCTAATGGCACATTAAAGAAAGGAAAGTTAAATATAAAACAAAGAGAGAAGAGAAATATACAGTGATCACCCACTTTGCGTCCACCGCATATTGATTGGAAATCGCAATTCATAGAGTTGAATGCAGTGCTTCCTACGCTGCCTCAATGAATTCTAATGAAAAAAAATTTGAACATGTTTTAGATGAGGGTTTTGCCTTTCCATAATGGCATATTAAAGAAGGGAAAGGTAAATATAAAGCACAGAGAGAAGGGAAATATACAGTGATCACCCACTTTGCGTCCACTGCATTTTTAGTGGAAATCGCAATTCGCTGAGTTGAATGCAGTGCTTCCTACGCTGCCACAATGAATTCTAATAAAAAATAATTTGAACAAGTTTTAGATGAGGTAGGTTTTGCCTTTTTCCATAATGGCACATTAAAAGAAGGAAAGGAAAATATGAAGTAGAGAGAGAAGGGAAATATAGTGATCCCCACTTTATGTCCACCGCATTTTTAGTGGAAATCGCAATTCGCTGAGTTGAATGCATTGCTTCCACGCTGCCTCAATGAATTCTAATGAAAAATAATTTCTAACAAGTTTTAGATGAGGGTTTTGCCTTTCCCTAATGGCACATTAAAGAATGGAAAGGTAAATATAAAGCACAGAGAAAAGGGAAATATACAGTGATCACCACTTTGCGTCCACCGCATTTTTAGTGGAAATCGCTATTCGAGTTGAATGCATTGCTTCCTACGCTGCCTCAATGAATTCTAATGAAAAATGATTTCGAACAAGTTTTAGATGAGGGTTTTTGCCTTTCCTAATGCCACATTAAAGTAGGGAAGGTAAATATAAAGCAAAGAGAGAAGGGAAATATACATTGATCACCCAATTTATGTCCACCGCATTTTTAGTGGAAAATCGAATTCATTTGATTTGAATGCATTGCTTCCTACGCTGCCTCAATGTATTCTAATGAAAAATAATTTCGAACAAGTTTTTAGATGAGGGTTTTGCCTTTCCCTAATGGCACATTAAAGTAGGGAAAGGTAAATAGGAAGCACCGAGAAAAGGGAAATATACATTGATCACCCACTTTTGCGTCCACCGATTTTAGTGGAAATCGCAATTCCTTTGAGTTGAATGCATTGCTTCCACGCTGCCTCAATGAATTTAATGAAAAATAATTTCGAACATGTTTTAGATGAGGGTTTTGCCTTTCCCTAATGGCACATTAAAGAATGGAAAGGTAAATATAAAGCACCGGAGAGAAGGAAATATACAGTGATCACCCACTTTTACGTCCACCGCATTTTTTATGGAAATCGCAATTCGCTGAGTTGAATGCATTGCTTCCTACGCTGCCTCAATGAATTCTAATGAAAAATAATTTCGAACAAGTTTTTAGATGAGGGTTTTGCCTTTCCCTAATGCCACATTAAAGAAGGGAAAGGTAAATATAAAAGCACCGAGAGAAGGGAAATATACAGTGATCACCCACTTTAAGTCCACCGCATTTTTAGTGGAAATCGCAATTCGCTGAGTTGAATGCAGTGCTTCCTACGCTGCCTAAATGAATTCTAATGAAAAATAATTTCGAACAAGTTTTAGATGAGGGTTTTGCCTTTCCCTAATGGCAACATTAAAGAAGGAAAGGTAAATATAAAGCACCGAGAGAAGGGAAATATACAGTGATCACCCACTTTGCGTCCACTGCATTTTTTATTGGAATGCAATTCGCTGAGTTAGATGCATTGCTTCTACGCTACGTCAATGAATTCTAATGAAAATAATTTCGAACAAGTTTTAGATGAGTGTTTTACCTTTCCCTAATGGCACATTAAAAGACAGGAAAGGGTAAATATAAAGCACCGAGATAGGAAATATACAGGATCCCCCATTTTGCGTCCACTGCATTTTTAGTGGAAATCACCAATTCGCGGAGTTGAATGCATTGCTTCCTACGCTGCATCAAAAGAAATCTAATGAAAAAATAATTCGAACAAGTTTTAGATGAGGGTTTTGCTTTTCGCTAATGCCACATTAAAGAAGGGAAAGGTAAATATAAAGCAGCGAGAGAAGGGATATATACAGTGATCACCCACTTTGCGTCCACCGCATTTTTTAGTCAAATCGCAATTGCTGAGTTGAATGCATTGCTTCCTACGCTGCCTCACTTGAATTCTAATGAAAAATAATTTCCTGAACAATTTTTAGATGAGGTTTTGCCTTTTCCCTAATGGCACATTAAAAAGGGAAAGGTAAATATAAAAGCAGAGAGAGGGAAATATAGTGATCACCCACTTTGCGTCCACCGCATTTTAGTGGAAATCGCAATTCTGAGTTGAATGCATTGCTGTAGAAACATTTACACTGTCAGAATTCTAATGAAAATGATTAAGTATGTAGAAATTTGCATCAAGGATATTAGAAAGACTAATTAAGCCGAAAGAAATATTTGATACCATTGTGTCCTTTGTGATCCCAATTCTGATTCAAACATTTTCACTTTAATGATAGAAATGAATTTGACCGATTAAATGAAGTAGGGACGAATATAAAGCGTGAAGGAAATATGACACAGCAACGCATTTCATTGAATCCCAATTCATTTAGTTGAATCAGTGCATCCTCATTAATCTTGAAAAATTTCGACAAGTTTTAAATTGCTTCCCTAATATATGAAAATGGAAAGGAAATCAAAGCATAAAGGGAAAGTAAGTATCACCACTTTGCGTCCACCGCATTTTTTTGATATCCCACTTCTGTGATCGTTTCAGCTAATCCATTTATCTATGAATTAATGAAAATTTTAATATTCTCTCCTAATGAAATTGAAATGTAAATGGAATAAAAGTTTTAGAGGAAATATATTGATCACCAATAGCGAACGAATTCATTGAATCCTAAGATTATCTTGCTACCACTTTCCATTATCAATTAAACATTTCACTAGTTTATTTAATGCCAAATATTCGATAAATGAAATATGTACGAAATTTAAGCGACATATGAGTAATATGAACCATTAAAGGCACGAATTTTGAAAATCGCGATACTAGTTGATCACCACTTTCGTCCATATTTATGAAATTAACAATTTAGTGAGATTCTCCTAATATTCTAATGAAATAATTTCGAAATTTAATTTGATGAGGTTACTTGCATCACATTAAAGGAAGGAAATTAAACTTGAATCAAATTAATGATGAACACTTGCCACCTACTCCATTTTATCGAATCAAATTTTCGATAGTTTTAGATGTACTTGCTCGCCCAATAATTAATGAAAATATTTCGAACAAATTTAAGGCGATTTTGCTTCCTAATGCACCATAAGAGGAGGAAATATAAAACGAGAAGCGAAATATCGGTACCCACTTGCTCACCGCTTTATATTTATGAAATCATTTGAGGTTTTAGATGTCCTACGCTGCCCTAATTCTAATGAAAATATTTCGAACAGTTTAGATAGATTTTGCCTTCCCAATGCATAAAGATGGGAAACGGAAATATAATGAACAAGTAATTGAAACCATTTCTCCATCCATTTTTTGGAAATATTGCTAAGTTGAATGTGACTTCCTGCCTCAATGATCTAATGAAAAAAATTTCAACAAGTTTTAGATGAGGAATTTGCCTTTCCCTATGACAATTAAGATGGAAACGTATTATTGAATCATCACGAGAAATACATACACTTTTCGAACAGATTTTTAGGAAAAATTCCGTACCTAATTATCAGTGTAAACTGAATATAAAAACGAAAGAAAATTAGATACTTTGCCTCTCCATTCATTAATCCGAAGCTGACTGAATAATGCTATAGATAAATATACTGATACATTTCGAACAGTTTATGAGTTAATCCTAATTGAAATGACAGTGAAACGCACATAAAATGACTATGGAAATAATTCGAACACTTTAGTCACGCATTTTTCCTGACACCATATATGAGTACCAGATTAACCCGAATTTTTATGAAAACATTTTCAAAGTTTAGATGAATTGCCTCTCCTAATGATAAAAATAGAATTCAAATAATCGATGAGGAAATATATTGATACCATTTAGACGATTTCTAACCCATAACGGTGAACAATATACACCACTGATCCACGATTATAGTGATCCAATTTTGATGGATTCTTCTAAGATCATAAAGTAAATGAAAATAAGTCGAAAAGTTTAATGATATTCACATTTTTGCAGATTTGTAATGCCAATTAAACGGAGAACATAACTAGGACCCATTTTCTCAAAACATTTTTGAAACAATTTGATGAATGCATTGCTCTTAATCTAAATGAATCAATAAAAATTTCGAAAATTTAGATGAGTTCCCTTTCCAATCGCAATTTGTAAGGAAAAATTAAGTGAATAGGAATATCCACCATTTGTCCAAAAAATTTTGAAAGTTTGAAATTTGCTGTCCCTAGTAATGAATGACGAAAATAAAGGAAAAGGGAATTACTGTGATACCACTTGTCCACCCATTTCGTTGATATCCCAATTATCTAGTGAATCAGTGATCCCCCTTCTATGAACATTTCACTAGTGAATTTCGCATATATTGAAAATAAGCATAAAGAAAATTGTACATGAAAGTATATCTTACGGAACCATTAACTATCCTATTTAATGAATTTTGAAGTTTAGATTTGCTAATATTAATAAAGGAAATAAAAGGAAAATCGTTCATTTCAGCTTTGATTCAATCAAGATGCTCTACGCTCTCTATTCAATGAAAAATTTAAATT
>CAHIKZ030004543.1:0-7500 GCA_903632075.3 Acanthosepion pharaonis
ATTGACGCCGCAACAAACCGGGGTGGGTCGGTCGGCGTCAGGGTTTCTCGATAATTTCAAAAGCCGTATTAATTTTGACTTTTCCATTATCGTTATTGTTTGCCCCTACTTTCTCACAGTGCTCTTGGGGGGGGGCATATCTATTTCTCTTAGTCTCTCTCATGTCAGGTGATCGCTCTCAACCAATCGTTCCCGATCGAACCTTTCTTTTCTTCTTTCCGCAGCCCATGACCGCCTCGTCCAACAGTTATTGATCGAGGTTTTCTTTCCTTCTTCTTCCGCGGTCACGTGATTGTATTCGACCAATTGTTATTGACCGAACACCCTCTCCCTTTTGTTGGCGGGTGTGGTTACATCGTGCTGGTTTTAAAAAACAAAATCGATTTCGCACCTTTTTGCACGTACGCAAAATGACAATCCTTGCCCTCTCTCACCTGGACTTTGTCAAACAGCCCGCTGCTAATTAGTCTTGACTTTTAGAAAGGATCTTTTCCGCCTTCCTGGCGCCCTCCGTGGTCCAAAAACAATTGCTCTTCTTTTTTACCTCTTTGTTTTTCCTGATAGCCGAGAATCTTAATTATCTAGGTCGAAATATCTCTACTTTCTTAACGTGGGTGTCCAATTCTTAACAGGTCAATTCCGTATATCGTTTTCACCAGTCACTTCCCCAACCCAAAGACACTTTCTCTCTGACTAAAGTAAAATTCATTTCTATTATTCTAATTTAAAAAGTTACCTTTCGTTATTTTGATAAGAATTCTTCTATGAAAATGTCGGTCAGCGCTCGCGACCGATATCTCAATTCTATTCTTTCAACAAAATTAAGGTCAGTCAGAGGCTCTGACCGACATCTGATCCACACCCAGCGGCCTGTTTTGATATCATGTCTTTTCCTTTCTTTCCCCCTTTTGTTATTATCTTTCCTTTCTTCCTTTTTCCTTTCTTTCTTTTTCCTTGCTTTAGGATCGTTTAGTACATTCTTAGTGAATTATTTTCAACCCAGTTATTTTCCGTTTTAAAGAAAAAAAAAATTAACAACCTGTTTAATAAACTGAATAAGAAAAAATTAACTCATATTTCTATGAATATTTCCAATAAATGCAAGGTGCCATATTATGTAATAACATAGCCATGGATTTATCAATATTCCCCACATCTGTGGGTTAAATAGCAATATCGACTGGGTGCTCGGCACTCGCCTGGCAATCACTCTAAGAAAATTAAGTATTTCAATGCTAATCTAAAGGAATATCAACGTAAAACCCAACAAGTCATTTTCACAAACTATATAGTATTTAACAGATAATAAATAAAAAAAATAAATTACGGAGATCCACGGCAGCTTTCTTTTGAAAGGATATGGGACTAACAAACTTGATAAAAATATTTGGAGTCATGATCAGTTAGTAAACGTTGACTTCATAAAATAAGATAAAATACAAATATGCAGAATTTATTGATAGAATTAATCAACGATATTTTAAATTAACTCGAGCTTCCCTTGTTCTACCAATGATTACTTTGTTTCTTTTCATTTGACGTGTCTTAAATAAAAGCTTTACTCTGTAACTTCCAGGTAAATACAGAAAAAAATGTTTTTATAACTAACTTTTCACTTTCGTTTACATCTGGCTTTTGTTATGATTTGGAATTAGTATTAAATCTAAATTAATTTGTTCACAAGTTTTATTGCAGCAGCAACGAACATTATCTTCGTCCAATACAAATAACATTCCTCTTTGGTACCGCCCGATTTGACTCACGCAAGTGACAACAAAGTGGTTGGTGAAATTTGTCTCCTAGTAGCGTAGGAATTATAAACTAATTTTGTCTTGAGAAGTTATATGATAGATTCTTACATTTTGTAAACATATTTCCTTTGGAATATTTTTAATTTTCTATCTTCCACAAATAACATTTTCGAAAGAGTGTCACCGAAGCACATCAACATAGGCTGTGCATGCAAGTAGGCGGTAGTGGTGAGTTTTGGAATCCATTATGTCTTGGAGTTATCAACCATTCCTAAGAAGGTTGGTATAAGCAGAGGCAATATTTTCACTTTTGGAGAGAGAAATCTCTTTCGCCTCGGCTGCTACCATCTGTATTCATAACACTGAGAGATCGCGAGTCGAAGTGGAAAGACAAAAAGAAGTATTAATTTTTCATTTTCGCTTAGTCTGTAATGCCGAACTGAAATACAGAAGATTCTGAGGCTTGTTTTTCTTATTTATTTACAAAGTATAACTCTCTATTTAAATTTTTGTATTTGATTTTGGTATATCCAATTTGTGATTTATATGTTGGGTTTTGACTCTTTCTGACAACCATACATTCTGTCTTCTTGCAATTGATGTTTAGTCTGTTCTTCCCTGTATCTTTTGCTTCTTTATGTAGAAGTACTACTTTCCTTTCCGTACCTACTATGAACACCGTGTCATCTGTATATGTTATATTTTTAAGATTCTGGCTACCGATAATGTGAAACGAGTGTTTAGTCTGTTTTACCAAACATAAACATAGAAGTTTCTGAGGATTGTTTTTTATATTTATTTAAAAATCTTAACTCTTTATATCCTTCTAAAGAGATGAGACACGGCAGAAAGCCTTATTTAACTGAGACAACACAGGAAAAAAAAAACTATTTAGGTAGCGAAAAATATTTTATATCTATGGAAACACTGAAGACGTAAATGTATGATCCCTCACCTTACTATCTGAAATAAAACGGGAATAATAATGATTGTGAGAGATCATTCTAGTAACAAGACGAAGTATATGCTCGATTTTTGCATGAAGATTCGTCAGTATTAGAAATAAAGCTTTTGTAGTTATATATGGTGTGGGCAGAATATCAACAACCCATGGTAACTTTCACGCCTCAACCGATCTTCAAAAACTGCGTCGCTACAACTTTCGCGGGTTCTGGATATAAGACGCAGGAAGATGAACAGAAGTGGGGGAATTAAGTAACAGGCATTTTCCTTTTTTAGGGCTAATGATAAGCAGAATTAGAAAATAAGGGCTTGTTTCAGCTTACACAACTTTCCCTTAATCCAGAGACGTATATTAAGTTAATCCACAGTGACCTATGCATAAAGACCGCAGATGGGGTAGTGATGTATGTATTGATAATCACTTTTGACGTGAATCTGAGAGTCTCCTTGCTGTTTTGATTATTCTGTCAAATCTAAGTATGTATTTATTTATCAATCATAATATTGTATACACACATACAGACACAAACACACACACACACACACACACACACACACACACATATATATATATATATATATATATATATATATATCTTCATTAACAGGCCGATTAACGGAGACACATAAATAATTAAAACAGGTAGTCATAATTCCTGTAACCTTTCTGCAATATAAGTATTAATCGACACTGATCATAAGACGTTGGTCGGTTCGTTTTGATTTGCAATCAAAGACATGATTTATTAAATCGATCTTGGCAGAATATAAAACTATTTATTTCTGTACGAAACCTACAAATGTATCGCTGTTCAGGCCATATCTGTAAGCCTGATCTGCAGACCATTACTATGTGTATCAATATTTCAATATCTTTTGAATTTTGTGAAATTAAAAAGTTTAATTTTAATTTTGGACCAAATCATCATGCGGTCAATCTCCAAACATTAATAATATATATCTATATCTCTGAGATGAGCTATAATGATTATTTACATTATTTACATTATTCGAATAGCTACCCTTATCTTCATTGCCATATTCACAACGTTTCAGCCTCTATATCTCCGAGATGAGGTATTATGATTACTTACATTGTTTACATTATTCAGAATGTTATCATCATCTTCATTAATATATTCACAACGTTTCGGCCGTTGTACGCACCGGCTTTCTTCCGGTGATTAGAGTTCGAACCGAACCTTTCATTTCGTCCACCGGGGTAGATTGTTCTAGTTCCACGTGTCAGGCCTCTTCCGGATGTCTCAGTTATTTTCCTTTTACTCAACTCGTCATGCTTTTTGGTTCACCACAGCTGTAGCTTGTTATTCGTAAATCTTTGGATCTAGTCACTGGATCTAAGCAACGTCTTTATCCACTGGGCCATGTGTCTTCGAGGAAGCGAAGCGTAGCTTGCTTTATTTTTCATAGAAAATATATTTTCGACCTGACAATCTTACATTGCTACGAATATAATTGAATGGTAAATATCAATCACATTAATCGAAAATAGTGAAAATTTCAGACAAAAATAATCACCCTAATATCTCCATACCAGCCTCAACGTACACACACTCACAGACAGGCATATTTATCTTTATATATCAGCACATAAACGTATATATATATATATATATATATATATATATATATATATATATATATATATATATATATCTGTGTCTGTGTGTTTGATTGTCAGTGTATTTGTGTAGACGTAGAGAGAAATAGACATAATATAACTTATCTCTGTCTACCTAGACAGAAAATGTCTCGTCAGTTATATATTTTTATATCTATAATTAGGGCTGATTTAATAATTTCCCTGTCACGGTTAACAATGTATGCCAAAGTTTAGTTTTATTACTATTTCCTGGGCAGACAGAAAACGTATGGCAATACTTTGCCTAAGTCATCACTCAATTTTTCTCTTACCCGTCAAATATCTTGTCATCTTTCAAAAGTGACTTTTGGCCTAATAGACTAATATTATCTAAAAATTTCACGAGTACCGCGATAGTTATCTATTAAACGTGTTTGTGTTTCTAGATAAAAACATTTTGGTCTTACGATTTTAGCTAAAGTAGTTGCAGCTAGTGTTCCAGCTCAATAAAAATAATGAAGCTACTTACTACCATATTAAAAAACTGTTGGAAAAATCTACGACTCTTAATACCTCTCTAGAAAGTATCTGATACCATCTGCCATACTATATATTTGCAAAAGCAAGATCAGAATGAAAATGGAGTATTGTTGCCATATATGTGAACTAGAGCTACAAAAAAAATATCTTTCCAAAATCGACATCATTCAAAATTGTTTACACAGATTCTATAAAATTAAATATTTTTCCCCTTGGTTTACAGCCATATCTTGTTGAAACACCGATTCCCGTATGATCCCCGAAGTTAAATAAAGCCAACCCTGGTCAGTATCTAAACACGTGACCGCTTGAGAATACCAGGTGTTGGAAGCGGGGGGGGGAGGTGCGTGTAGTGTAATAGATAATGGCTCGGAATTTTTAATCGGCGAGTCGAGTTCCAAATCCTGGGTTCGTTATACGCCCAAGTAACCTTACGAAAGTTATTAATCCACCTCGTTTACTGTTTAATTTGTAAGACTTGTATCATTAAATGACTATTATCACCCTAAAATCTAAAAATATATTCTGGCTTTAAATAATCTACAAAGGGTTGATAAGCCGTAAAAAAAGAATGAATAATTTTTTCTCCTTGTATTGGTTTTTCCACAAATGCTACGTCTCAAAACTATTCCTAATTTATTGCAATGTTCATTGAACGGTTTCTGACGATACAAATTCCCTAGTTCCAAATGTTCATACATTTACAGTTAAAATCCGCCTTGCCCTGTTCACAGAAGGTAACCATTCTCATTTCCTTGGCAGGAAGGAAACTCTATTCGGAAGCTTCTTCCCAAGAACTACTGGTTGTGAGAAAAACTTCTGAGAGTATGTCTCCCCGATAACTGTAATATTAATTTCTTCATGTCTAGTGTCAACAGCTATTTATCTGATATATCCTCATAATCTCCAATTCTTACGTCCATACAACAACCCTATTTTGTATTCCTCTGCTTCTAGTGTCTTTTGCGCCTAATATTGTTTACACAATAGCCTAGAATGAAACATTTCAAAAAACCGTTTTTTAAGGTAGGTGAGCACATGCTACTTACAAAAATGGCGCTATATATACATACATATATATATATATATATATATATATATATATATATATATATATATATATAGGTTCATATATGGTTTTATTTTCAAAATTTCATATGTAAATGCAAAAATATTTCGGATATATTTGCTTTTATTTACAATGTATGTTACGAAATATACAGAGAGTGCTGAGTATGTTCTCGGCGCAACCAATATATATATTCAAATATGTTCTTTTCCTTTAGTTGGTCAGATTCTAAAAGTATCTGATGAGTAGAAATATTCAGCACGTCTTTGAATTTTTCCGTTTTTATTGCAATTGTTATACAAAGTGACAAACTTAAGATTAATAAAATATTGACTTTGGGAATAGCTTCAAAAACGACACAATCGAAATCTACGAGTAAATATGAACTGTAAAATTGATTACTTGCTATCTTTATATAAAAAAAAAATTGTTGTTATAAAAAAGCTCATTACATTTTTGTATTGGTCTTGAAGATACTGAGGCAAATATATGTGCGTTTTTCTGTCTTTTATTATTTCTTTCTTAAAATTATTCATTCTTTATTACAAATATTACTCTTAACATAGAATAAACTGTTTTCAGTTCATTCCATGTTTATTTGAGAAATTTTGGAGAAAGGACAACTTCAATATAGTCTATTTGAGCGAAAAGATGGACAAAATGTAAATAAAATTAAAATAAACAGCAAAAATGATTGTAATTTAATGTCAGTAGCACTCGGTCCTGTATTTATATATTTATTTTTTTTATTTCGGGATATATAATGCTTCTCACTAACTTTATAGGTACTCGGCTATTTCTCTGACCATTTGTTTTTTACAGTATTTTTTATGCAACTTAGTTTTGACAATTGAAGTAAATGAAAACATGAAACATTCAAGAAGGACCTTTATTTAATTTTCTCCATTTATAAATTCACCATCGTTTGAAATTACATCTTAACACTTATAAACCATATGGTGCCAAATAGCGCACATCTTGATATGAAAAAGCTTTCGTTGATTAACTGAATACGTATTACATTATCGAAGATTTTCCCATCAAACCATTTTACAGATATCGAAAATGGTAATTAACCGTTGATACAGGCTCATTTGAATTCAACATTTAGCGGATAGCAACCAAACTCTAATTTTCTCTTTCTCTATGAGGCCTTGAGTAGTCATGAAGTAGAACAACATTTTCCTATTCATAAGCACAAGGAACTTTCCGTCAAAACATTTATGAAGACGTTGCAAATACTAGACGAATAACGTTGCCTCCAGTTTTTCGTTGTGTTTTAAGCACTTTAAATAAATAAGAACCAGGTGATTGCATCATATAAATAACATTATCTTTCTTATATGTAGCTATGATTTAGGTGTGTCTGTTACGAATATTTATTCTTGCCAATTCTTTTTTCTTTGCTTGGAACATTCTTGTAATCATCTCAAGTTTCATCACTTATTATGTTATATTTGAGAACCGGTTAATTAGGAAGATATATTCGAAGAGATTAACTGGTCCCCCAAAATGGAAATTGTAACTGACCCTAATAGACGGTGGGTAAATCACGAAATTTCGCTATTTTTAAA
>CAHIKZ030004543.1:12500-22500 GCA_903632075.3 Acanthosepion pharaonis
TGTATATAGATAGATAGATATTAAACAATTTTAAAACCGTTGGTTGGACCAACGGACAACTTTGTTTAAAAACCTGAAACTCTTATCCAGATACAGTCTCTATCGTCGGAAAAACGACAATACTGAAAAAAGAAAAAAAAAAAGGCAACCAAAACTTAGCTACTCAATAAATAAAAAATATCGAATTCTAGATTCTTTAGACTGAGAAAAAGTTTTACCAACGTTAAATCCTATGAAATGATGGCTCTCGTCATAATTGAGTTTCACGCTCATCCGATCTTCAGACGACGTGAGTGGAATATCGTGCGAGTATGACACTCGACTTAACTTATATATATATATATATATATATATATATATATATATATATATATATATATAAAATAATCAGGGGCATTTGTGAACTTACAATGGTTAGCAAACTTGTCTCGCTAGATTAAGTACGACTGATTAGTGAGTTCGATTACCAAAAAAACCCATGACTTCGGCCTTGTGCCACATCTAAGATACGGTTAAAATCGCTATATAAAAAAAAATCCAACAAGAATGTTAATGTCAAAAATTTTATGTACGTAAAGGTGATATAAATATTTCGTTTTTTTTTTGCTAATAATTAGACGTGTGGATATTGAATAACGGTTAGCGACCCAAAAGAGAAATTGGAGAACAGATTTAAATTCTGGGCGAATTCGTTAAGATTATTTAGCGCAAAAACGTTTGGGAAAGATATGAATCCGTAAACCCGCCAAGTTACGGGTTAAATAGCATTAGGTTGACTGGTCTCTCTAGCCTTGAGATAGCAACTAAACTAAGAGAAGAACAAATCTGAAAAAACAGCCAACATATACTGCAGCTATATCTGCAGTACATATGATTCTTCTATTGCTTTAAGGGGTAACGGAATGTTGACATGACATTTACGAGTGTTCCAGTTAGATAATAAAACTCCCATTATATAAAATTACACGAAATTTACTCCAGGAAGATTTGACTCACCACCGCATTAAACTCGACGATCGCCAGATTTAAACCCCATTGAACATGTATGGAAAAAGTTTGCGATTTCAGACACTAAATTGTCACAAAGTCACATCCAAAAGACACAACTCAATTATGGACAACCCTGAAATTTTCCTGGATATATATATATATATATATATATATATATATATATATCACAATCCATGCACTGATTTTAACCATGTCTCGTATGTCCTTCCATCCTTCGTACCACTTTAGAAAGTATTTGACTTCTATCATGTTTTTACACGAGTCGAATCAGATCATTCAAACTGCCATGTTTTAGGCTGGAGTTTATTTAATCCTCATTTTACAACTCTTGATAGAGTTCAAAACCGTTTATGTAGCCTGTGTATATATTCGTTTTGGATATATACAATAAAATTTCATTACTTATATATTTTGAATGTGTGTGTGTGTGTGTGTGTGTGTGTGTGTGTGTGTGTGATCAATATGATATCTAACTAGTATGTTTGGCCACTATGTGCGTGTGTGTGTGTTTATCTGTGTAGTGTGTTTGATTTGTTTATCTACTAAATTTAAATTTGCCTATTCTTTGTTTTTTGTATTTGTAATTAAGAGTAATTGTCTGAGATATTGGCAAAATTTTAAATTTAGATTTGTAAAAATTTGTGCATGTGTTGTAACAAAAAGAGTTTCCTCTGTTGTTTAATGCTTGGGTGATACCTGTATAGGATTTGCTGGAATTTTTTGCACTTGAGTTTTTCTGGAGTTTATAGTTTAAGTTTTCACAAGTGTAGGATTTTCCTTCTGTAATAATAAAAAAAACCCCACATCTTTTCTTGATTCATTTTGTAACCACTAGTATTGTATGTTGACTAAATTTTTGAGGTTAATATGTTTTAATTTTTTTCATTGGCGTTTGCTTTTAATTATTTCAGGGTTTTTGGTTTTTTGTTTTCGTTTTTTTTTTTTTTTTGTTTTTTAAAAAGCATATCACCCCTAGCAAGGCAGAAAGCCACTAGCACGTAAGGGGTTACAGAGGATTTGGAACGAGAGCAGATAGGAATGATAGAGGAGAGGATGAGGAGAAGGATAGTGGATAGATCAAGGCAACTGGAGATGTCGATTGACATTACATTTGAATATTTGGAGATTATTAACAGGGAAACAGGAGTAGGGAAGGTTCCACAGGCGAGAGATGCGAGGCATGAAGCTATTATAGGCGGCTACAGTTTCAACAGTGAAAGGGTGAGAGCGGGGATGCCAGCCTCGTAGGACGCTTGAATTCGCGAAATCTTGGAACCAGCGAAAGTAGCTCATCGGAGCAATTACCATGAGAGTATTTGTAAAAAGAGACAGAGAGAGGCGACGGAACGTCTGTGAAGAGAGTGACCGCAGACGAGAAGCCAGATCAGAGCCAATTATATTGCATATCCGTCTCTGGATCTTATCAAGAACCCTGAGGCAAACAGAAGGGGCTCCAGACCATATATGGCAGCAATACTCCATGCAAGGGCGAATGGTTGATTTGGTTGTTTTTAGTATATGTTTCTGTTGTGGTAGGATCCACCTAATTTGCATAGTGGAGTACCGACCATATAAATATGGTTGGTACCGGGAAGAGAGGGGGGAATCAAGAGATTCAACCAGAGACTCTGCCCGACTGCGACTCAGTCAACACATTCTCCAGGAACGGTCTTACCAGGAATATACAAAAGACTATATGTAAATATTGTGTACACTTTCTTGTTTCAATACATTTTGTTCTAAGTACATTTTGTGTTGCATTATTATTCCATGCATTAGTCAAGTTTCAACAATAAAAATATATTCTTAAAAATATATTATATATATATATATATTTATAAATATATATATTTTCCATTATTTAGAAATAGAATGTTAAAATTCTAAAATAAAGGTTAACAAATAATACTTATCATCTGATTGATTCTAAAAATCAGTTTACCAATATGAACAATCAAATCTACATAAATGATTCGGTGTCATATAAATTTAAATACAGGATCCAATTTATTATATTTAAATACATAGAAAAATTTTTTTTATTTCATTAAAAATTTATTTTTCAAAGCAAAAAATGTAATATGAATATATCAAAAACATTGGACAAAGTTTTAACATTTCAGGACCAAAATTTCAACGAAAATTTTTTTGATTTTTAAAAAATTTTAAAATAAAATGTCCTTCTTAAAATCTCTTTGGAACAAATTAACATTCAAAATCCTGCAATCTTGAATTAAAATAAACGTTTAATAACAAATTTCGATATTAATTCGACTATTTAATTTTCGGTCTGAACATTCAGTTATTTTCTCATGCATTTCGAAATTTCTACAGATATATTTTCAAATATAATTTTATTTTATGTTCTATAGAACCTTATCAACAATAGAAAGGACAAAATTCAAAAACCTGCGGAATGTTTTCTGTAGAAAATTCGGTTAAACCTATCTTTAGCTATTTAGGATTCGAATAAAAAGGCTTCTATCTACCTCTGATGAACATTTTAATCATTGAATATCCCGTTACGAAAAAAATGAACAAGTTTTATATTTTATCTATCTGATATTTCATAAGATGAAAATATTCTCTATCTACAAGACATATCTTTAAATCAAACTAAAAAATAGATAAGGTTTTCGCCTATAAATTCATTAAATATTTTATATGTAATTGATTTTATATATATATATATCCGATATATACTAACTATGAATATATGAAAATCTTAAAACAATTTAACCTCGGTTTTTTTAATTTCAATAAATTCGAAAAATTCATCTTGGAAAATCTATGTACTGTTATTCGCTATTGCTATCCTTTGAAATTTTATAGGGTAATTAATGTAACAGGTATAATTCTATTGGATTCAAACAAATTCATGTATTAAAACTATTTCTTATCAAAATTTGTTTCTATTTTTAGTGTCATCCATTAATATTGTTTCTATGTAGAAGTTGCCTGATCTGCTTCACGAGAAAAATATCAATTTTTTTATATCATTAAGTTTTTAATCCAATCCATTGAAATATATTTATAAATATATATATATATATATATAATTTTATATATATATATATCAATATATCTATATATATTGTTCAATCAATAACTCGTTATGTTTATAAATAATTATTAAATATATACCTATATATATATCTAAAATTTTGTAAACCTATCGTTCAAAAACTTATTTTCCTCATAAATCATTAGGCTTTCCATAAATGAAGACAATTTCTCTTTCTCAATTTTTCTTTTATTATGCATTCCTGATGTTTCTACATCTACCTTTTAATTAAAAATTTTTTTAATTTCTGATCTATTTATAAAAATAAAAATTCGTTTTCTGCCTTAAACAAATTAAATTTCAAAACATTAAGGAATCATCAAAATTCAATGCAGATAAAAATTTCAAAATAAATACAAAAAATTTTCCATTACATTTAGCATTAGTAAACAGATATATATATATTAAATAATGAAATATCTTTTTATATATTTATATAATCATAATATATATTATATTATCTTTAATAAATCATTGAAAATGTGAAAATCTGAATATTCTCTATTCTTCTGGAAAAATTAATTAAGAACAAAACCTTACTGTTTCATTTTTTTATCTTTTTGTTATTTAATAAGTTAATATCCTTATCTAGAGAGATATATAAATAATCAAAATATTTATATTTAAATTGAAGATAAATCAACAATGGATTGGAAATCGAAATTCTTTGAGCTATTTCTTCTGTTTATATATATAAATAAATATAAATATTTATATTTATAAAAAAGTCCCTATAATATATCATATATCATTAATATCTATATATTTAAATTTAATATTTCAAATATTTTGGAATCTATATATATATCAGAAAATATATTTATTACCCAAGTTAAAAATTTTAAATATTCTAAATTGATTTATGAAAAATGTTAGATATAATCTTCTTTTAAATGAAAAATTGAAAATTTTTCAACAAAGTAAAAAAATATCTAGAAAAAAAAAAATTCATATTGAATGTAAAATTTGTATACTAAATTTATTCATATTTTTGAAGATTAAATTTTATCTCTTAAAAATGAACAAATTCAAAAAATTCTTGCAAAAACTTTAACAAAAATTTTTTTTGTTAGTTGACAATTTAACCCTATTCATATGTTTTAGATACGATGTCCTAAAATTTTCTTATTTATGAAAATATTTATCTTGTATTTAAAGATGTTTATAACTTTATTTATTGTAAAAACAGGATTAAAGATTTGTATTTTTGAAAGAATCTTTAATTTGGACTAAAAAAAAAAATGTTAAGTTAGACTTTAATTTAAATTTTATTTATTTTTCTATTTATACAAGTGTTTGGGGTGCATTCAAATTTTAAAAAAATGTGGACATAAATATTGCCTTTGTTCAATTAGGATTTTATTATATAATTTTATATCTATATAATAAGAGTGTATCTATTTAAAAATCTCACAAAAATTTAATCTATTTGTTTGGTTGGTTATTTTCTTTTTACGGATAAATAATGGCAAATATTTTTTTTCAAATCTTTTTATATTTTTTTAAAAATTATAGAAATTTTAAAATTTAAATTCCCTCAATGAAAAATACTAACATCTCAATTATGCAAACACAATTTATTGTGTAATATACGTACTATTTTGAAAATTAACGAATAAAAAAACCGAATAAAATCTATTTTATTAGATAAATTAATATTTTTCAAATATTTTTAAGAACAAAATTTCAATTGGTTTTACATTAAATATTCTTGCCTTACAAATGCTTTAATATCTAATATTTTATAATGAACTGAAAAAGTTATTTTAATGGAAAAAATGAAACAAGATCAAAACAAAAACCAAACAAAATAAAAAAATGATTATTGTTTTTTTTGATATGGATTGCGACAATGTCAAACTGAGAATTTATCAATCAATTTGAATATAAAAATTATTGGCTCACGAAATTATATTACGAAATAAAAAGTTTCAATTCCAATGGGTTGTTTATATTCAATCTATTTTTGAAAGTAAATAACTTTGAACATTTTTTTGTTAATAATTATCTGTTTCTTTCAATGGGTAAATTATTCGTATCTGCGTATAAGAATATAAATAATTTATTAATCTGGATATAGTTTATGGAATATAATATCTATATATTATAAATTAGTAACTGTTTTAAACTATCAATAACCAATCAAAAAATATTTTATGTATTTTAAATCTCTAAAAATGAATTGAATCTTTTTGAATCTAAAAAATATTGCTAAAAATGCTAATTTCATGTTTATTTATCTATATCTATCTAAATATCTATTTACGAAGATGTATATAATAAACATATCTAATCTAAAATATTTAATTTATAAGACAATCTATCTTTTTCATAAATCTTTAATGTTACTTTTAATTTTAAATATTTGAAAAATCTATCTTTCTATCTTTATATCTATCTAATATCTAAAATTTCTTATCTATTTCAGTATAGGGTTTATAAATTTAAATCTTTTCAAAAACCTTAATATCTCGTAAATGTGGTTTTTGAAATTTGAACAAATCTTAAAATATTTTATAATAAATCTGATTTATTGACATTATCTATCTGATTCATATAAAGAAAAATGAACCAAATTAATTGGATGGATTTCGCCTCTATCCAAAAAATAAAACTGTTAATAATTTTGTATGAAAATATTTGAAAAATATCTTTCTTCTATCCAAAAGGATCTAAATCATAAAACAAAAATATTTATCTTTTCTTTAATTTGATCTAAAATATTGTTTTTTTATTATTTGTTTTTTTATTTCATAATGTTTTCAATTACCATATATATCTATCAAATATCTATTTGTAACAAATATTAATCTTTATATTGAATAATATAATCATTTAAAAACTATATAAAACATTTGAAGAATTTATCTATCTATCTATTTATCTATCTATCTATCTATCTATCTATATATCTATCTATCTATATCAAATCTCTAGGATATTTGAATCTAGAATATTAGATAAAAATCTATTCTATCTATCTGACCCTATCTATCTATCTATCTATTATCAGAAAAAATATATATATATTAATGTTATATTCTATTTGTTTATCTTCCTATCTATCTATCTAGAAATTATATGTTTATATCTATCTATCTATCTATCTTTTCTATCTATCTGTCTATCTATCTATCTATCTATCTATCTATCTATCTATCTATCTATCTACTATATTTTATCTTATTTCTATATATTCCATATCTTATCTATCTATCTATCTGTCTATCTACATTTAGTATTATGGCCTAATCTAATCGAAATTCAATATAAAAATTTCATCCCGCTATTCGAAAACACATTAATCGAGGGAGTCCTGGATACCTTTTGATGATTTAGTATTCTTCTATGTACCTTGTCCCTTCAGAACGTTGATGGCCATGGCTCACCACAATTTCCTATCCCTTGTATCTCTTAACAACTTTAGTCGTTTTTGCCATATCTTCCAAACCCAGTTCAACCATCCATTCATTCAAGCTCGTCAGGTAGGTTGTGCGTTGTTTTCCTCTGTCACACTTACTTTTAATCTGTCCCCTGAGCATCACGATTTCGAAGAATACATTCCACATGATGTGTCACAGAAATTTCAACTATCTCTTCCTGATTTTAAATAGAAGTGACTTTTTTTGTTGTCATTGTCTCTAGAACTTCTTCGATGCTCACATATTCGGTCCGAGGTATAAAGAATAAAAGTTAATGGTAAAATAAAAAGAAAAAACGTATATATTTTTAAAAATGAGCTCCGAAGTTGAGTAACCTTAAGCTATAACTTCTTTAGCTTAAAGGTTAGTAAATATCTATCTATCTATCTATCTATCTATCTATCTATCTATCTATCTATCTATCTATCTAATTCATTATTGATGTCAATAAGTTCCTTATTTATTTACAAATGATAGTTTATATAAATTTATATACCAATGATTTTAAATCTATTTATTTCTCCAGATCTAATCTAATTTTATTAATATATTGATTCTGACTGCTTTCTATCTGTCTATCGATCTACATTTATTAAAAAATTTGAAATTAACTGACCCCAGAGATTCTATATATATATATATATATATATATATATATATATATTATTTATTTAAAATGAGCTCGAGTTGAGTAAACTTACGCTATAACTTCTTCAACAGCTTTTAAGGTTAGTAAACTCTCTCTCTCTCTCCTCTCTCTCTCTCTCTCTCTCTCTCTCTATATATATATATATATATATATATATATATATATATATATATATATATATATATATATATATATATATACACACATACAGTGGTCGTAATTACACATGGCATATTAAAGGCATATATATATATATAGAGAGAGAGCCAGCAGTTTCCCATTTCCATCTCACTCAGCGCCAATAACCCACGATATTTAATTAATCTCTATCGTTTCTTTTTAGAAGTGCTGGTCTTGCAACACATGGTAATGACTAGTTCAATAGTATGAGTAGAATAGTCAAGTTTTTAACGGGTAGGAATGTGTCTGTGTAAATGCGTGTGTAGTCAGTGGAAGACTCCGGAGATATTGTTATTTCGTGCGAGCTCTCTTCAGGACAAAGGCAATCGCAGCTCTCTATAAATCTCCTACCTATAAAATATGATTTTCGTGGATACACAATAGATTTGTTTAAGATTAACTCCAACCCATTATTTGGGACCAGTGTTCTCCTTCTCCGAGACAGGTTGCCAATGAAACGTACACACCCAAGTATATCATATTATTTAACCCATTGTTGAGGGAATTAGAATCGTGCCGTTCACTGATAATGCCAGAATCTGAGCTCGGCTTGTCGATTCCACTTTTCGCGCTGATACCTTTTACGCTATCGTTTTTCTCAAAGAAAAAGTTAATAGCTACAAAACTACATAGCCTGAATCGTACAGTATGAAAGGGTCCGGCTAAACAGCATTCAACATATACATAGCATCAATGAGTCGAAAGAGTGGCTACGGACGGCCGAAAAGCGAAAGAGTTAAAATTCAAAATATCGAAAAATAAAAGGAATAATGTCTGTGTATATATATACACACACACACACACACACACACACACACACACACACACATATATATATATATATATATATATATATATATATATGTGTGTGTATATATAGTTTTGATATAGAAACTCTACGCGCACAGAAGCTCGCGTGTAAGCATATGTGTGTGTATGCGAAAAGGTGACATTTAGTATTTACACACACGCACACACAACTTTGTACAAACGACAACAATAAGAATGACCAAGCGCTTCAGAGTATAGAACGACACTGTCGTACCTTACAATCACTTAAGGAAGAGATTTTAAGCGAGGTGTCACTGCAAATATTGCCAGAATCGCTTACAAAATTAGCAGAGACGAAATGCAAAAAAAAAAAAAAAAGAAAAAATTTGGAAGAAAGAAAGAAGGGCAAGATTTATATATGCGAACTAAAACACAGTGTTTGAATAAGAAACAATTATAAATATTATTTGGGACTATATAATTCACGAAAAAGAAATACAAACTCTAGTTTTATACCGCATTTCCATGTCTACCCCTATCACACACTTGGTAATTGTATGCTCAATCACAAAAATAATGTTAGTTAGGCATGAACCTACAATGAAAATGTATCCAGTTTATATCGAATGCACTGCAGCAGAAAAAGTGCCTTGGCGATTGGAAATGTGGAGCAAGATGGTTGACAATTACTACTAAATAGGTTCTCCGATCGTCTCTTGGTGGCCCATGCTGGTGTCATGTGTCAAATCTAATATAAGATTACAAAATTTCAATAAAAGTTTATGAGACAAAATTGGACAATACTCTACAGCGTGGAGCAGCTCAGGATGTACACACGCATGAAAAGATATATATATATATATGTGTGTGTGTGCGTGTGTATAATCGCGGCCTGACAATTGC
>CAHIKZ030004544.1:0-47402 GCA_903632075.3 Acanthosepion pharaonis
CTCTTAAAATCCTGTATATATTTCGCTTTGAAATAACCCACACAGAATTGGTAAACCATAAAAAACAAATCATTCGATTGTTTACTATATTAATTGGAAATAAACTTCAGTTATAAGAGTTCGTCTGATGAAAAATAACTGAGTTCAAGTATGATTTCCGATGAAGAGTATATTTTTGTTAATAAAGACTTCTCGATTCTAGGACATTTTACAGCAGAGTAAAAATAAAATAAATATCAAAACAACAACTGGTAAACACTAAAAGTAATATTTCCAATAAAATATATTTATGTAACGCTGTATTGATATAATACCCTTGTTCATAATACGTTTTATCTTCTAGCTTTTTTCACATCTCTGCTCTATCTTCAGGACTTCTTCGTGTCTTTCGTGTTTTATCTTCTTGCTTTTTTACGTCTCTGCTATATATTCAGGACTTTTTATATATACCGTTTTAACTCCTGAACTTTTTACGTCTCTGCTTTAGTTCTAGCCTTTTTCACGTCTGTGTTTTATCTTATGACTTTTTAAGTTCTGTTTTATTTCAGGACTTCTTCATGTCCGTTTTAATTCCTGGATTTTTTACGTCTCTGCTTTAGTTCTAGCCTTTTTTTCACGTCTGTGTTTTATCTTGACTTTTTTAAGTCTCTGTTTTATTTCCAGGACTTTCATGTCCGTTTTAATTCCTGAACTTTTTACGTCTCTGCTTTAGTTCTAGCCTTTTTCACGTCTGTGTTTTATCTTATGACTTTTTAAGTCTCTGTTTTATTTCCAGGACTTCTTCATGTCCGTTTTAATTCCTGAACTTTTTACGTCTCTGCTTTAGTTCTAGCCTTTTTCACGTCTGTGTTTTATCTTATGACTTTTTTTAAGTCTCTGTTTTATTTCCAGGACTTCTTCATGTCCGTTTTAATTCCTGAACTTTTTACGTCTCTGCTTTAGTTCTAGCCTTTTTCACGTCTGTGTTTTATCTATGACTTTTTTTAAGTCTCTGTTTTTATTTCAGGACTTCTTCATGTCCGTTTTAATTCTGAACTTTTTACGTCTCTGTTTTAGTTCTAGCCTTTTTCACGTCTGTGTGTTTTATCTTATGACTTTTTAAGTCTCTGTTTTATTTCAGGACTTCTTCATGTCCGTTTTAATTCTGAACTTTTTTACGTCTCTGCTTTAGTTCTAGCCTTTTTTCACGTCTGTGTTTTATATTTATGACTTTTAAGTTTCTGTTTTATTTCCAGGACTTCTTCATGTCCGTTTTAACTCCTGGAACTTTTTTACGTCTCTGCTTTTAGTTCTAGCCTTTTTTCACGTGGTGTTTTATCTTTATGACTTTTTTAAGTCTCTGTTTTATTTCCAGGACTTCTTCATGTCTGTTTTAATTCCTGAACTTTTACGTCTCTGCTTTAGTTCTAGCCTTTTTTTCACGTCTGTGTTTTATCTTATGACTTTTTTTTAAGTCTCTGTTTTATTTCAGGACTTCTTCATGTCCGTTTTAATTCCTGAACTTTTTTACGTCTCTGCTTTAGTTCTAGCCTTTTCACGTCTGTGTTTTATCTTGACTTTTAAGTCTCTGTTTTATTTCAGGACTTCTTCATGTCCGTTTTAATTCCTGAACTTTTTTACGTCTCTGCTTTAGTTCTAGCCTTTTTCACGTCTGTGTTTTATCTTATGACTTTTTTAAGTCTCTGTTTTATTTCCAGGACTTCTTCATGTCCGTTTTAATTCCTGAACTTTTTACGTCTCTGCTTTAGTTCTAGCCTTTTTTTTCACGTCTGTGTTTTTTTATCTTATGACTTTTTAAGTTTTCTGTTTTATTTCCAGGACTTCTTCATGTCCGTTTTAATTCCTGGACTTTTTTACGTCTCTGCTTTAGTTCTAGCCTTTTTCACGTCTGTGTTTTATCTTATGACTTTTTTTTAAGTTTCTGTTTTTATTTCCAGGACTTCTTCATGTCCGTTTTAATTCCTGAACTTTTTACGTCTCTGCTTTAGTTCTAGCCTTTTCACGTCTGTGTTTTATCTATGACTTTTTTAAGTCTCTGTTTTATTTCCAGGACTTCTTCATGTCCGTTTTAATTCCCCTGGACTTTTTACGTCTCTGCTTTAGTTCTAGCCTTTTTCACGTCTGTGTTTTATCTTATGACTTTTTTAAGTTTCTGTTTTATTTCAGGACTTCTTCATGTCCGTTTTAATTCCTGGACTTTTTACGTCTCTGTTTTAGTTCTAGCCTTTCACGTCTGTGTTTTATCTTATGACTTTTTAAGTCTCTGTGTTTTATTTCCAGGACTTTTCATGTCCGTTTTTTTAATTCCCTGGACTTTTTACGTCTCTCTCTGATTTTAGTTCTAGCCTGTTTTTCACGTCTGTTTTTTTATCTTATGACTTTTTTAAGTCTCTGTTTTATTTCAGGACTTCTTCATGTCCGTTTTTAATTCCTGGACTTTTTACGTCTCTGCTTTAGTTCTAGCCTTTTTCACGTCTGTGTTTTATCTTATGACTTTTTTAAGTCTCTGTTTTATTTCCAGGACTTCTTCATGTCCGTTTTAATTCCTGAACTTTTTTACGTCTCTGCTTTAGTTCTAGCTGTGTTTTTCACGTCTGTGTTTTTATCTTATGACTTTTTTAAGTCTCTGTTTTATTTGCAGGACTTCTTCATGTCCGTTTTAATTCCTGGACTTTTTACGTCTCTGCTTTAGTTCTAGCCTTTTCACGTCTGTGTTTTATCTTATGACTTTTTTAAGTCTCTGTTTTATTTCCAGGACTTCTTCATGTCCGTTTTAATTCCTGACTTTTTTACGTCTCTGCTTTAGTTCTAGCCTTTTTCACGTCTGTGTTTTATCTTATGACTTTTTAAGTTTCTGTTTTATTTCAGGACTTCTTCATGTCCGTTTTAATTCCTGGACTTTTTACGTCTCTGCTTTTAGTTCTAGCCTGTCCGTTTTTTTCACGTCTGTGTTTTATCTTATGACTTTTTTAAGTCTCTGTTTTATTTCCAGGACTTCTTCATGTCCGTTTTAATTCCTGGACTGTGTTTTTTACGTTCCAGGACTCTGCGTTTTAGTTCTAGCCTTTTTTTTCACGTCTGTGTTTTATTTATTTATGACTTTTTTAAGTTTCTGACTTTTTTATTTTTAGGACTTCTTCACGTCTGTGTCCGTTTTAATTCCTGGACTTTTTTTAATTCCGTACGCTGTCTCTGCTTTTCTGCTTTTTTAGTCTGTGTTTTTCTAGCCTTTTCACGTCTGTGTTTTATCTTATGACTTTTTTAAGTTTCTGTTTTATTTCAGGACTTCTTCATGTCCGTTTTAATTCCTGAACTTTTTACGTCTCTGCTTTTAGTTCTAGCCTTTTTCACGTCTGTGTTTTATCTTATGACTTTTTTAAGTTTCTGTTTTATTTCCAGGACTTCTTCATGTCCGTTTTAATTCCTGAACTTTTTACGTCTCTGCTTTAGTTCTAGCCTTTTCACGTCGGTGTTTTATCTTATGACTTTTTTAAGTCTCTGTTTTATTTCAGGACTTCTTCATGTCTGTTTTAATTCCTGAACTTTTTACGTCATTTTAGTTCTGCTTTTTAGTTCTTAGAATTTTTTTTTCTGATTTTTGTTTCGTCTGTGTTTTATCTTATCAATTTTAATTTTTTTAAGTCTCTGTTTTATTTCCAGGACTTCTTCATGTCCGTTTTAATTCCTGAACTTTTTACGTCTCTCTCTTTTAGTTCTAGCCTTTTTTCACGTCTGTGTTTTATCTTTATGACTTTTTAAGTCTCTGTTTTATTTCAGGACTTCTTCATGTCCGTTTTAATTCCGAACTTTTTACGTCTCTGCTTTTAGTTCTAGCTTTTTTTCACGTCTGTGTTTTATCTTTATGACTTTTTTAAGTCTCTGTTTTATTTCAGGACTTCTTCATGTCCGTTTTAATTCCTGGAACTTTTTACGTCTCTGCTTTTTTTAGTTCTAGCCGTTTTTTTCACGTCTGTGTTTTATCTTATGACTTTTTAAGTTTTCTGTTTTATTTCAGGACTTCTTCATGTCCGTTTTAATTCCTGGACTTTTTTTACGTCTCTCTTTGCTTTAGTTTTAGCCTTTTTCACGTCTGTGTTTTATCTTATGACTTTTTTTTTTAAGCCTGTGTTTTTCTGTTTTATTAACTCCTGAACTTTCAGGACTTCTTCATGTCCGTTTTTAATTCCTGAACTTTTTACGTCTCTGCTTTAGTTCTAGCCTTTTTCACGTCTGTGTTTTTATCTTATGACTTTTTTTAAGTCTCTGTTTTATTTCCAGGACTTCTTCTTCATGTCCGCTTTTTTAATTCCTGGAGTCTTTTTTACGTCTTTGCTGAACTTTTAGTTCTAGCCTTTTTCACGTCTGTGTTTTATCTTATGACTTTTTTTAAGTCTCTGTTTTATTTCAGGACTTCTTCATGTCCGTTTTAATTCCTGGACTTTTTACGTCTCTGCTTTTAGTTCTAGTTTTTTCACGTCTGTTTTGTTGTTTTATCTTTTTAATTCCTGGACTTTTTAAGTCTCTGCTTTTTTAGCCTTTTTTCTGGACTTTTTAAGTTTCTTCATGTCCGTTTTAATTCCTGAACTTTTTACGTCTCTGCTTTAGTTCTAGTTTTTTTTCACGTCTGTGATTTTTATCTTTATGACTTTTTTAAGTCTCTGTTTTATTTCCAGGACTTCTTCATGTCCGTTTTAATTCCTGAACTTTTTTACGTCTCTGCTTTAGTTCTAGCCTTTTTTCACGTCTGTGTTTTATCTTATGACTTTTTAAGTCTCTGTTTTATTTCCAGGACTTCTTCATGTCCGTTTTAATTCCTGGACTTTTACGTCTCTGCTTTAGTTCTAGCCTTTTTCACGTCTGTGTTTTATCTTATGACTTTTTTAAGTCTCTGTTTTATTTCAGGACTTCTTCATGTCCGTTTTATTCCTGGACTTTTTACGTCTCTGCTTTAGTTCTAGCCCTTTTTCACGTCTGTGTTTTATCTTATGACTTTTTTTAAGTCTCTGTTTTATTTCCAGGACTTCTTCATGTCCGTTTTAATTCCTGGACTCTTTTAGTTCGCCTTTTCTCTGTGTTTTAAAAACTTTTTATCTGTTTTTTTTTCACGTCTGTTTTTTATTATGAGCCTTTTTCACGTCTTTTTTAAGACTTTTTTCTGTTTTATTTCCAGGACTTCTTCATGTCCGTTTTTAATTCCTGGACTTTTTACGTCTCTGCTTTTAGTTCTAGCCTTTTTCACGTCTATGTTTTATCTTATGACTTTTTAAGTTTCTGTTTTATTTCAGGACTTCTTCATGTCCGTTTTAATTCCTGAACTTTTACGTCTCTGCTTTAGTTCTAGCCTTTTTTCACGTCTGTGTTTTATCTTATGACTTTTTTAAGTTTTTTTTTAAGTCTCTGTTTTATTTCCAGGACTTCTTCATGTCCGTTTTAATTCCTGTCCGTTTTAATTTTTACGTATCTACTTTAGTTCTGACCTTTTTTACTTCTGTGTTTTATCTTCTGGCTTTTTCTACGTCTCTGCTTTATCTTCACGACTTCTTCATGTCAGTTTTAAATCCCGGATACCTTCACATCTCTGTTTTCGCTTCTGGCCTTTTTTCACACCTCTGTTCTATGTTCAGGCCTTTTTCTTGCCTGTTTTATCCTGGAAATTTCTCCCATCGCCGTTTTATCTCTTGCCCCTATCTTATGTGTCCATTTTAACTTCTGACCGCCTTCACGTAACCAATTTTTGGCTCCCTGTTGGTCTTCTTCACGGTATTGTTTTATTTTATAGACTTCTTCACGTCTCTGTTTCATCTTCTGGTCTTCCTTACGTATCCGTTTTATTCTGGTATCCTTCACGCGTCTGTTTCACATTTTGGCTTTACTTACATTTCTGTTTTATCTTCTATCCTTCCTTGCTTCTATGTTTTTATAATGTCCATTTTCACGTAACTGATATGTCTTCAGACCTTCCATACGTATCCGTTTTTTATTTTCTGACATTCTTCACGTTACTGTTTTAACTTTTGGCTTTAATACGTGTTTGTTTTATCTCTATCCTTCCTTACTTGTATGTTTTATAATGTCCTTCTTTATGTGGCTGTTTTGTCTTTTTGACCTTCTTCAAATGCCTGTTTTATTTTATGAGAATCTGCTAGCAGTGTGCACTGAGGAAAAAAAATGTTGTGAGCCGATTTTTCTGTCGGAAGTTGTGTCAGGGAAGTTGTGTTCATTGGAGGTTTTTAGCACAATACGGCAATAGGGGACTACTGCCTAAAAGTTGGTATGAGTGGATCAAGACGTTTAAAGTGGCGGAAAAAGCGTGATGCACGAAGATGGGGCTGAACGCCCGTCAATATCCTCAGAACTGCGAAGATTCATTGATGATTATGGCGAACCGGAGAGTTTTCATCGATGACTTATCATGTTCTTTACTGATTCGGATCACAGGTCTTTGTTCTTTCTTGTTGTACACTGCAATCGGGTCGGCCATGTTTAGACCGTAACAGCAACAACAAAACTGGACCGATAAAACTCAAATTTCGACCACGTGACTACATTATTAGAACTTATACGCACGCATGAGCAGAAGGCAGTGTGACAAAGTTAAAGATATTTTATGGTGAAAAGGCGGATTATGTTTTAATTACCCTCGTATAGTGAGGGTGCATCTATACACAGTTATATAGCTCATGTGCAATTGTATGTACAAATATATGCATACAGATTGCGTGCACATAGGATAATGTTCTTCTATGTGCCATGTCCCTTCAGGATGGTAGAAATCATGACTCGCCACTATTCCCTATCCGTTTTAGATCGTGGTCATTTTTGACTTACACTAGTATAAGCGTGTGGGCGTGTATTTGCTTGTGTTTTTATATTGTGCGGTCACATTACCTTTTATATATAAAGTAGATGTTCTTATCATAAGATCCATGTTCAACTTGTGAAGGTAGTGGTATTTTGATACTGTTGGCTGTGAAGCATCGTTGCCAAGTGCCCGAAAACCATACTATAGTTGAACAAAAGCCTTTTACGTGCAATGTTGTAAATTAATTACATGGAAATCAGTCTATGTTTATGGCGATAATATATATATATATATATTGATAGATAGATAGATGAATGATAGATAGATAGATAATATTAGTGGTAAATATACACATACATATGCAGAATATATAGATATATATACATAGGTGCATGCACATATATGTATATGTTTTGAATAAAAAATTTCGAGAGGATAGAATTCAGGTAGAACTCAATGTCCAGGACAGAGTAAGGATATAATAAAAAGGTTTAAAAACTAATATTCCATGTTCATAATTTATTCCATTGAAATCGTAAATACGATCCAAATCATCAGACCTACAAATTCAAAAAGAAAACAGGAAAAACAACTCGAAAATAAGAACATATATATATATATATATATATATATATATATATATATATATATATATATATATATATTTAGCAAAGTTATTTATGTATGTAGTTAGTTAGATGCCAAACACAGTACACCACATCGACATAGTCAAAATGAACCTCATACATCTGTCTCTCAAATGTAAGTGTGTTTTTTTTCTAATAAAAATAAAATCTTGACAGCTTCAAAGCAAGTTTCTATCTTCATATTAGTTCTTTTTTTTTTTAAATCTTTTTCATCCCAAGCAAGGCAATAAAGCCAATAAGTGTTACTAAGTGTGTAAGAATATGTTGATATTTGCCATCGTGACCGATGTTCCATCGTACTGACCCTGTTCAACTACTGACCATGTTCGATTATGTGCTCTTTTCCCGAAAAAAAAAAGAACTTTAATTATCTGAAAGGTTGTAATAATCTACATAGAAATATAGACAGAGGTCAGTCTGAGATGAGGTATTTTATCTATTTACATTATTTACATCGTTTTCCTCGTCTTTATTACCACATACACAACGTTTCATCCGTTGTACGTCCCAGTCTTCCTCAGGTAATATACATTGTCCCAGTAGATAAAATTTTTAGTTGAAATAATCAAAAGTGACATGACCCAAAGAACTGTGTGTTCCATGCGGGCCAAAGCAGAGGTGCACAAAAACAGTTGAGGTAATTATGAAATTAACTGAAACTGATTTTTACAGAAAAAGGCAACTGCGTGTAAAATTAAAACAATCTATCCACGCAGAATGAATAAAGGGTTCAGTTTGAAATTACAACGTATATACCAAAATTGCCAAAGCGCACAGCGTCTAAAAAGTCCTGAATCATACTTATTATAAAACCCAGGTTTTGTGTGTGAGTGTCTGTACGTTTATATATTGGATCGGATTTCCTACATTTTTCAACCGATTTCAACAAAACTTCACAGGACTACGTAAAATTACCTTGCAGTCATTCTGACAGCGCCAAAAATTATAAAAAAACACAATTGTTTTGCACGAAACCAATTTGAAAAAACACGATTAAGAGGAATGCTGAAAATGAAAGAGGGACAACTCATATCGAGTTATACTTATAAAACCCAGGTTGTTGTGTGTGTGTGTGTGTGTGTGTGTGTGTGTTTGTTTATATATGGGATCGATTTTCCTACATTTTTCAACCGATTTCAACAAAACATCACTTTTTTGGCAGGTAGTGTTTCTTATTATCTTGCACTTTTTTTTTTTCTTTATTTTTACATTCAGAATGCTTTTAAAAATTTCATTTACAAGACAATTTTTTATAATAAAATAAAATTCTACTCAATCGGTAGACTCATAACGATTGAAAACAATGTTTTGTTTGAGTTTGTGTTTGAACAATTTAAAAAAAAATTAAAATGCGTGTAATTAAACAATAATCTTTGTCAATTTTTTTTTTCAGTCTTAATGATGCTCGATATTTGATCTCCTCGGGCAACGCCGGGCTCTACTGCTAGTATGGCAATAAAAATGAGGACAATGTCTATGTATGATTTTCTATAAGCTATATTAAAATCGTGCAATAAATGAAGGAGCTAAATCACTTTTGAATAACCATGTTGAGTTTCAGGTTTGTGCAGTCAACTATAGTTATTTTATTTACACGCAGTTTTTTGTCCCTATCTTCGGGCTATTATCACCATAATGCCATAGCGGATTAAATCAATTATTTCTTGAATATGAAGATATAAAAATTGTGAGTTCAATCCCTGGAGCAAGTGGCAAAATTAACTGAACTGTGTTAAATAAGAACTAGATTAGATACTCTAGGCATGAAAAAAGCCATGAGAACAGTCTCCACTACTATATAAATAGTTTAGTTCAAAGATCAGTGAACGCTACGCGCATCCACAAAATTCTAATGAAGAATAGAGATCAAAACGATCGCATTTTATGGATAATAAAAACAGCATGAAAAAAAAAAGTACGATGTATATAATGTAAAACATTTTGAATTACCTAAGCTTTTACGTCTACAACCGAAAATTTGTTCGAATTGTTAAATTTCCATAAACAATCGGAAAGAAGGTTTCATTTATCACATCTAAAAACGCACTTGGTGACCTGACCAGTGTTTAGTTTCTATCTATTCAGCCTAGAATTTACATGATGTTTGACCAATTCTGGATACAAGAAAGATTTTAGTCTCAGAAGAATATACAACGCAGACAATGGGAACAATGAAGACTTTCTTTCTTCTTTTTTTTTTTTATCATCCTTCTTTCTTTTTTTTTTTAGAGGTAAGTTAGCCTAAATGGTCACGCTAATATTAATGTTACCCGTTTTGTTTTTTTTTTAAGGAAACATTCGGCATTCATTGACCGAACAGATTGTGTTACTGCCGCTGAATTTATAAAAAGATGCTTTTCAACTTCTCTGGAAAATAGCTTTTCACAATTCCTGTAGTTCTTAATGCTCTTTCTAATATAATTTTACTTTCCTGTTGAAGGTTTGGCGTAGTGTGAGATGGGAACGTTTTTCTTATGTCATTAGTCTCAATTTGTTCGATTTAAAATAATGCCAACATTTACTGTTTTTTTTTTTTTGCCTGTTGAAAGTCCTCACGTGATGAGGTATCTGGTACAGATCTTTGTATTTCTATAACTCGTTCGAAGCCATTTTATAACCATCTGAAAAAAGACGTTGTATACAGCCGAGAGTTTAGCACTTTCTGAACGAGTCTGGCACCATGCATGATATTTATAAAATGTATCGATCATTCTTGTTTAAGATTTCTATATTTAAAACTGTATTTGAATAATACAAAACTATCTTCTTTATATAAAATGTCCATTAAAACGAAGACTCTCATGGCTCTCCGCTATTTCCTGATATTTTCATCATTAAAGAAATCATTCTCTGCTTTATTATTTTTCTCAGTCCATATAATCCTCATTTCTCCCATATTCTTTCCATGCTATTCTAAGTATAGTTTTGTAAAACAAAGTTTCCGTTATTTACATTATTTAAATTGTTCGACTGTTATGTTTTGTCATCTTTGTTGCCATATTCACGACGTTTCTACCGTTGTACGCTCCGGCTTCCTTCAGGTGATTGGAATTTCGGACAGAAACATTTCCTTCATCAGGGTAGATTGTTCCGGATATCTCAGTATTAGTTATCTACCTTTTAACTCAACTCTCTTTTTTTTTGTTCATCCCTTTTTTCGCCAGGCATTGAAATCACTGCTATTTGGGTAAAGTCACTGGATCCGACCAAGGATTTTATCCATTCGCTTGAGGAACCAAGGGGGCATAGCCTGAAATATAGACAGAACGTCGCTGTTGTTTTTAATTTCGTCTTTATCTTTTTAGAAATTGCACAACGTACATTAACTTATAGGTTAGAAACCAATTCAGCAGTATTTTTATTGGTTTCTAACAATATTTTTTTATGCCTGAATAATTTATTTCACATGTAGAAATAATCTTTCAGTATTCGAATGCGACTTGAAACTCCGTGTCTTATACCAACGGCAATAACTGAAATAGAAACATTGTCTTGTATGGCGGTAGAAGTCAAGTGACGTACCTGCCCCATTGCTGCCTTCTCTGTTTTTATTATTTATTGTACAATGTACAAATGTGGCACAAGGTCGAAAAGGAGAAAGGGGGAAAGAATGGTCATCTTCTGTCTTAACTTTAAACTTAGCTAGCCGCAATCACTGACCCAAACATACAATGATCCTTTCACCAAAACAACACATCCATTAAATACCATTCTTACTAATTCCAGCATAATGCCTCAGAGACTCTATGAAGTTCTAAAATAGTCCCCATATATACAGTTCATTGTCTGTGGGGGAGGAAAAATAACATTTTAAAACATCTAAAACCCCAAAGAAAATTTACAATGAATACAAATCTATATACAGGAAACTAAACAAAAAAGTTTGTTAGTAATAACCCCCCCGACAGCCCTAACTGTGGCAGAAACATCAGTTAACTGGACGAGAACAGAAAAAAGTAAAACATTCGTACAATCCATGCACTCGCTACAAAAACACACTCATTCAAACACAACAACAAATACGAAAGACAGACTCGAAACGAAAAGGCGCCCCGCACCCACCAGAAAACTGATATCACTAATCACCTAACGATGGGGATGGGGAATTAAACAATAGAAAAAAAGGGGTGCCAGAAATAAAAGGGCCAATGAGCATACATACCCGAGCTAAGTTAACATGAAAAAAAGAAAAGATAACTAAAAAACAAATCCGACCTAAACTAACCTATATTGGGGGGGGAGCCAATGTTCACCCCAGCAATCCCCAAATATTTAATGCCTAACCGGCATCAAAATGCCACCCAAGTCAGCACCTTTCACTCTACAGAGACGCGCAAGACTCACCCACCTTTCGCCAAATTCCAATGGATGGAGTCGTCTCCTTTCCATCCTGATCTTGACTTTGTCCATATCACGACTCGCATAACCCCCAGTAAACAAAGGAACTCATAGTGCTCAGCGGCGGTACTATATTGCTACAGACGGAACTGGCCTCGAGGACAAAGAACCTTCCACGCAGCATGCGAACCATGATATCTTCAACAAAACAACGGAACTACGACACTACAATGAAAGAAGGCGTGACCTAGGGTCTCCACCTCCCCACTGCAGCGAACGCAGTTTGGCGACTTAGCCAATCCCGCTGCGCGAAGTCTTTTGGCGACCCAAAGGGCCCCTCGAATCACCAGCCAGGTGAGTGATGCCTCAGGGTTAGTGAGATATTTCAACCCGGGCGCCCAAGGCCATATCCAGCGAACCCCCGCTTCGTCAGACCGAGCGCGCCTATCAGATCATCTTGAACGTTCCCCATAACTAACACCTGATATAATGCCTTACAAGACAACGGCTGGACGTCGGAGAGGCCATCCTTCGCCCGTAAGAGTCGCTTGAGGGCAATCCGACATTCACGATAGAAAGAGCCCTTGCCTCGAAGAGTACGACCGGCCTCCTCCTCACACGAGCGCACATTTCTCAAGGATGGAAAATGTTTATGGGCGTCTTCCTTCCAGAATTTGCCGGTCTCATCCAGTTGCATACACATCCGGTCTAGATAAGTAATGCGAAGCGTATGTCGACGAGTCTCTTTCTTCGTTTAAGGCACCCCAGACCGCCATCAGAAGGATGGAGGTAACAGATCTCGCGACTAACCATGGCGGACCTGCCTCTCCACAAGAAGGAGAGCAAGAGCCTTACAAAGGCCAATTGTCAGACGGGAGTGGAAGCACGGAGAGTCGGTAAAGGAGAATCGGGTAGATGTGCGAGGCACATACTTCCGCCCTCCCCTTCAAGGAAATATATATCTGCGAGATCGGCCTTCTCTTGCACCTCCGACCTATTCATTTCCAACAGGAGTTCGGGACCGAACCAGACGCCGAGTATCTTGACCGGCTCGTCCGTCCAGTGGAAAGTCCGGGAAGAGAAACTCCTTCCACGAACCTAACCGCAAGCCAACAGACTTATCGCGGTTGATCTTGGCCCCTGTCACCATCTCATAACCCTTGATTTCTTTGCTGACTTCATTAATTTCGGTTACTCGACTCCAGAACCGAAACGTCATCTGGTATCACCAGTTAAGGAAATTCCGCGAAGGACCGGATTCGTCTTCAACTTACGCAGGAAAGGTTCCAATGCAAGAACGTACAGCAATGGAGACAGCGGACAACCTTGACGAATGGAGCGAGACAAAATTAAAGGTTTCGATCTTACCTCATTCACTTCTACCAGCGCACCGGGGACGCATACAGCAGTTGGATCCAAGTGCGAAAGTGCGGCCCGAAACCGGCGGCCGAAAGGACAGCCTCCAGAAACAGATGGTCAACCCTATCGAAAGCCTTGGACTGATTAAATTGATCAGCGCGTCATCACTGTCGACTTTCTCGATGATCAAATGTACCAAATGAAGATTGTCCTGAATAGTCCTGCCCTTCACAGCACAAGACTGCTCAGAACCAATCAGACTAGAGAGGACAGCTTGCAAACGGTCAGCTAAGACCTTGGCTAAAAATCTTCAACTCTGTATTTAACATCGTCAAAAGGCCGATAATTATCTACCCCATCCACACCGTCTTTCTTCTTGCGAAGCAACTTGTCACACCCTGGTGACGCGTTGAGGAATAGACCCTGCCTCATCCAGTTGTTGAAAATCAGTGGCAGCAAGGGGACAAAGACGGGCGACTGCCTCAAGTATATTTCATAGGGAAGACCATCTAATCCCGGAGTCTTGTCCAGGCCAACCTGCTTCAACGCATCACAGACCTCAGACTCTGTTATGGGACCCTCGCACCTAGCCGCTTCAGCCGCATGAAGGCAGGGAACGTCGGTTAAATAGGCATCGAACTAAGTAGAGCTCAGACCGTGCTCCTTGGTAAAAAGGTCCTGAAAGTAGTCACGAAAAGCCTCGCAAATGCCCGCGTCTGTAGTCACTGTCCGCTTTTCCGGCAATGTGACGCTCGCGATATGCCGACTAGATGCCCTACGAGCTTCCTCTGAACGCAATGAAGCGGCCATATTCGTAGCCTCACAAGACATTCTTTTATCCTAGCCCAAAGTACTAGAGCTTGATCCTTCTTGATAAGCAAGGAGGCCAGCTCCGCTTTTAGCTACGGCTATGTCCCCACTATCACGGGATTTGACCGCCCGATCTACTTTTGGCCTCAAGAGACTTTTTGAGCTGCTAGCCCTGCTAGATTGAGTCGTCGACTAAAATCAGCAGCAAAAGACCTAAGTTTTGATTTCGAAGAGTCCCACCACTTCTTCCCAACCACAGCCCCCCGACAATTCCTTCTGTGATATTAGTAAAGCTGGTCCCGGAAATCTTGCTCACCAAATAATGATGAGTTTAACTTCCAGTAACCAGCCATCTTAACTTTAGGCATATCTAAGTTTACCCGAACCCGGACAAGCCTATGATCCGAGTAAACTATAAAATGGAAACTTGGACATTCTAAGAGCCCTACTTCGACTCTCTTAACTAGAACTCGGTCGATGTAGCCTGCGCTAACCACCGTATCCGAGCTGTCGGCCCTAGTCCAAGTCCATACCTCTCGGGGGGTTCTCATGTCGGTACTATCGACGAGATCAAACCCGCCGATAAAGTCCCGAAACGATTTCACATACGGATTGTTAGTACCCGGTTTTGGCCTTATACGATCTATATCGGGATCAAGGACGGCATTCCATACCCCGCTAGAACTACCGAACGAGCAGTCGTCAAAACGGCTCGATCTGTCGAAACAAACCAGGCCGCTGTATGGACATTGGGAGCATAAACCCCAATGAGACGAAGAGCCTTATCCTTTATGGTAACATCCAGCACACAAAGCCAGCCCGCCGAATCCGCGGAGACAAGAGCACACACTGATTCGAAAATGGTCGGGGTATGGATACCGACAGCCTCTCCCATAGAACGATGGCCCATCTCAGTCTTGATGGTACCGTCTTGGGAAAGACCGCCTATATCTCAGGGAAATGTCAGTTTCAATGCTCTGTAAAGGGAGGGGTGAACTAAAACGGAGACCCTCCCTGCACAAAACTTTTTCAAATGATTAAGTTCATCACTTTCGGCGATAGCAGTTGGAGGATCATTTCATATGAACTAATCGCCTCGTCCAACATGGCCTATGGCTGACGAGCTCCAGTTCCTGTTCTTATCACAGTAAGTACTCTCTGGGCATGGGGGAAGTTATGTGGATCCTCCACGTCCTTCTCAGCGTATATCTTTGATGCGGTTGCCGGAATCCCTGGCCCTTTCAGCCTGGGCCGGGGAGATTCTACACATATCCTCCCCTGAGTAGTAAATGTGTTTTGCGTTTTTTTTCTTGTTTTTTTTTTTTTCGTATCCTGAGCAGGGCTTCTCTGCCTTTTAGGTGCGGGAGGGGGCATTTCAGGGTTTTTAATGGGAGAAAGACTGGGAGTATGAAGAGGGGTAGATGAGGATTTTTGTTTGTAAGGGATGGGATCTCTACTGAGGGGAACAGCTTTAACAGGTGATGAGAAAGGGGTAGAAAGTTTCTGCTGAGAAGGATGTTTTGGAGTCGCAGGTGGGGACAAGGTAGATGACGTTGTCAGAGTGGCTTTTTTAGTCTGATATAGATTGTTTGTCTAATTTCTTCTTCAGCTGCTTTATCCTTTCCGTTTTTTCAAAACCTGAGTCGTATTTTTTTGTTGTTGCTCTTTCAATGTCGCATCAAAGACCGGGGCATCGCCTTTAACGTTGACAGTGTGAGTAAGGATGTACGTGTTTTTTGCCCTTGGGGCTTCATTTGACTGAGGACCCGCTGTCTGGCGCTTCCCCTGGGCTTACCAGCAACCAGCCATTCCCCCTCCCTTCTCCACAACTACACTAGTAGTGGGCGAAGTCTCTTTGGGGAATTTGGCCTTTGTGCCAAACGGAGGTTTATCCGAACTGCCCCGGAAGCTGGCATGCCCATTACAGGCGAGACAGAAGGTAACGACACGGTCAGAGGGCATCTTCGTTGACTGGCGCTTGACTTCCAGAGGCCTTCTTCTCTGGGCAGGAAGAGGAGAGGTGACCAGTCTCTCCACACTTCCAACATACTGGTTTGCGGCCGTTCACAATGACAGGCAGCTTCAAGCGTCCTACTACAAGACAGTTGTGGATGGAGCGGAAGGCTTCTTGGTTCAACATAATTTCGAAACTCCCCCCCTTTCAGGCTATCGCAAGAAGCACCCAGAATCTCGCCATACTGCGAAAGGAACGCAGCCAGGTATTCCCCGATAACTTGAGGAGGGACTTCGTTTATTACCACGAGGTCTTTCTTCGCCCCTTCATATTCTGTGCGCAATATTAAATCTTTTGTTATCAAGTCACGACTTGATGCGGCGACACAGATCTTCCGGCGTGGGTAGCAAAACGTCCCACATGAAATATCACGCTCCTTTCACAATTCTGAGGGGCTTAAACCCCAAGGACTCAGTGATTTTATCACTGTGTCTTTCGTCGAGCGACAAATTTTGCGCGAACGCTTGTCCACGACAAAGACCGACACAATTCTTTTTCAATCTTTTTAATTATTGGGCGTCTTCCAAGAGTCCACCTTCCACAACAAGGTGAGCGTAACTCTTAGCTCGCTCCAAGAACTCCGCAACATTTATCGCGCAACTCGGTGGGGACGACCAACAAAAGGCCAATTCCCCGGCCTCTGCATTCTTATTTTTCTTCAGTTCGCTTTCACCATTCTCGGCTTCCTTGATTTCAAAGTTTTCACTCTTTTTTGCCTCTGAGGTCTCCGCAGCTTTTTTTTATTTTTTTTCATTTCTTCGTTTGATGGAATTAAAAATGGGTACTCATCAGTAGCATTTTTATCTGGTGGCTTTTATTTTTAATAGAGAATAAATGTTTTTTCACTGATCTTTTTAAGTCCGGGATCAACGGTTTCTTTTTTTTAATCAGAAAGAACGGCACGGTTCTTGTTTTTTTTTCTCCATTATTAAAGGAGGAAAGGGAAGGGGAGGGGTGGTAGGAAAATGTTATGAAAAAAAGGGTGGGGGGTAAAAAGTAAATAATGTTTCGCTTCTCAGCGAGACAACAAATTTAAATAAACAAAGATCGACAGGCGAAAATAAAATAGAAGGACGTATAAAAAATTTAAAAGGACGAAAAAAGAAACAAGTTTCGCCTAAAGGCAAAACAAGTTTAAACAGATAAAACGAAAATGCAAAAAAAATGAACGTAAGACAGACGACAAGAAGTGAGCAAGGTTCACAAAAACGAAGAAAGAACAAAAATTAAAAAGACGACAGACAAGAAAGAAACAAATTACACAATAATACTAAAAGTTATAAATGGAAAAACGCTATACGAAATAAAATACGAAACTAAAAATGTGACAATTTACAATATGGCTGCCGATAAAAACGGTCAACCCAAAAACAAAAACGTTAAATAAGGAAAAAAAAAGGACAGAAATAATAAATTAAAAACAAAATTTAAAACAAATATTATACACACGAAAATCAGATAAAACACAGAACTTTACGGATATTAAAAAAAAAACAGAAATAATTAACACGTAATAAATAAAGAAGAAAAAAAGGTCGAACGAGAAACGCAAAAAAAAGAAAAATAAACAGATAAACTCCGGGAGGCGGGCGCAGGAAGAAAATAAATTTAAAAAAAAGGAAAATAAAACGTAAAAGAAATCAAAGCGTTAAATAATAAATAAAAAATGAAGTAACGGTAAAAATAGGGCGGGTAAGGAAATGAAAAAAAAAAAATCAAAATTTAACCAATAGTCAAAAAAGGAACGTTAGAAAATGAAAACTTTAACAAATAGTCAAAAAGCAACGTTAGGAAAACGGTAAAAATAAATCAAAACTTAGCTAAATTAAGGCAGTCAAATGTTCAAAAAAATTCTCTGAGAGACAGAAAAAAGTCTAACACGGTCAGACAGGAACCGGTGTAAAACATTTTGTTTCCTTGTAAAGCAAGCCACCTGATTTTACCTGATTTTATAAGAGAGTGCCTAATACACCAGTTAGGTTAATCCATTTTGCTAGAATGAACCTGCCCAATACATTTGCATGAGTGGTTTTATTCACCCATATATTTCACCATGAAATGACTCAAGTCATTTTAGCTTTGGCAACAATTGTCTACTTGGGTGTCAGACCACTGGCAAGCTGACCAATATTCTACATATGACAACGTACCTCCATTCCTATCAATAGAGCTAGGAATATTATCTTTCCCCTCCACCTCATCAGAACACGCTAGCCAAGCAGGCGCAATGAGTCAATTCCCCGGATGTTAGCATTAGTCATACAAATGGAAGGCAGAAAAGGTTATCTCAAATAATTAGTAAAGCAGTTGTCCTACTAAGCAAATGATATAAAATTAATATTATTGTTGATTGGCTTAGATTTTCGAATTAACAACAGTTGCAATGATGAGAGAATGAGTAAAAAAGAAAGTCAGTAAATGTTAATGCTTAAACTAAGAATCAAGAAGTCCATAGATATGGAGGACTAGATGTACATAATCATACGACTGTGTTTGATTTTGAAATTCCTATTCTACAACTGACAACTTAGAGTGTCGCTTTTGATGACAGCCGTGAATTTTGTTTTATTATTTCATTAAGTAGACGTATCTATTTTTAAAAATCTAGCTGTTATATATATATATATATATATATATATATATATATATATATATATTTGTGTGTGTGGGTGCGTGTGTGTAAAATATATAGAAAATAGGTAAATAATCCCAAGTTCTTTAGTATTTTTGTTATTATTTTTAAAAAATAGTGCTCGATACAAAAGAAAACCATAAATATAATTATTTATTTAAAATATGATTCAACGAATCATATTTTAAAATAAAATATATATATATATATATATATATATATATATATATATATATATATATATATATATAACGTTCCACAAAGGAGACTGTATCGCTGTATAACATCTAATCAATGGCTAGAAATCTGATACTTTACGTAGGATTGAATCCCGACCGATTTGGCATCAGTCGGAGAATCTAACACCTAGGCTATCGGTACCCAAACAGAGAGAACGGAGAACTTTTACGTATTTATATTTTCATAAACATGCCAGTCACCAAGAGAACTCAATCAGGTGGGGAGAGTCTTACATTATTAGCCATTACTGTTACTATATATATATATATATATAGAGACACCTAGTGACCCAGACAAACCTACCTAGGTTTCTTAAACGGATCGTCAGGGAAAGGTTGGCCAACCATTCCTGACGATCCGTTTACGTGAAACTAGGTAGGTTTGTCAGGCTCACTAGGTGTATCTAGGTCTGCTCTACGATTGTATTGAGCTATTTTGTTAGTTAGTTGTTACTCGTATCGGGGTTTTTTCTTTGGGCTTCAGACCTGCATCTGTGCGATTTTTTGTCGGCAGAAGTTTATGTTTGTAGCTCTTTCTTTTTTAAACCTTTTTCCTCGAAATTGATTTGATTAACAAATCAAAAATTCGAGGGTTTTTTCTAGTTATTTATATTTATTTATATATATATATATATATATATATATATATATATATATATATATATATATAAACATCGAATTGATGACGATATTATACTTTAATAAATCTTTGCTTGTGATGTGACAGATTAAAATGTTTATAATATATACGCCTTTCTAGAAGTGTTCATGGTGTTTAAAACATATTTATTTTAATTTAATGTTTATCGCTGATTGTCGCCACAACTTAAATGTGATATTTGTAGGTATCTGACAGATGTCAAATATCCGTTAAGTTGGCGTATGAAACAAACTCAACTCTCCACTTCATCTCTCAAATTCGAAATCGCATTTTCTAATTGCCATTATAATTCTAAATTTATTGGAAATATTTTAGACTTTTGCTGAAAGTGTCACATTGGGTTGCGTTCCTAAACATGATTACTTTATTTTAACTCCTACATTAGTCTTGATTTTAAAACTTTTTTGGTTCTGCTAGGACAAATCTTCTTAGCTAGAACCCGACATACTAGTTACATTGCTGTGAATCACCCACATTCCCTCCTTATTTCATAGATGAGAAGTAAATACCACTGGAATAGCTGCTTCCTGCAAAACACTGATCGGTAGAATCGATTCCCAAGAGAAAGTTTCTCGCATCACTATAATCTTAAGCCAGAGTTAACCGTTATCTTCCTCTGCTATCCGTATTAAATATCCATTAAGTTAAACTCGATTGGTGTCCTTGTGGAAAACATTAAAAAAAAAAAATAACTTATCTTCTCATGAACACGTCGCCATCTGAACGCTAAAGAACCGTGAAGGTAACTTCGATTGGTGTCCTTTTGCAAAACTTACTGTAAAAAAAAAAAAAAAATATAACTGTTATTTTCTCTTAAACGCGTCGCCATCTGAACGCTAAAGAACCGTGAAGGTAACTTCGATTGGTGTCCAAATGAAAACCTTTACTGTAAAAAGAAACAAAATAATAACTGTTATTTTATCTTAAACGCGTCGCATTCTGAACGCTAAAGAACCGTGAAGGTAAATTCTATTGGTGTCCTTGTGCAAACCTTACTGTAAAAAAAAAAAAACAAAAAAATAACTATTATTTTCTCTTGAACGCGTAGCCATCTGAAATCTAAAGAAACGTTAAGGTAACTTCCATTGGTGTCCTTGTGCAAACCTTACTGTAAAACAAACCAAAAAAATAACTGTTATTTTCTCTTAAACGCGTCGCCATCTGAACGCTAAAGAACCGTGAAGGTTAATTCGATTGGTGTCGTTGTGCAAACCTTACTGTAAAAAAAAAAAAACAAAAAAAAATAACTGTTATTTTCTCTTAAACGCGTTGCTATCTGAACGCTAAAGAACAGTGAAGGTAACATCGATTGGTGTCCTTGTGCAAACCTTACTGTAAAAAAAAACAAAAAAGTAACTGCTATTTTCTCTTAAACGCGTCGCCATCTGAACGCTAAAGAACCGTGAAGGTAACTTCTGATTGGTAAATTGTGCAAACCTTACTGTAAAAACAAAAAAAAAAAAAATAACTGTTATTTTCTCTTAAACGCGTCGCCATTAGAACGCTTAAGAACCGTGAAGGTAACTTCGATTGGTTTTTGTGCAAACCTTACTGAAAAAAATACAAAAAAAATAACTGTTATTTTTCTCAAACGCGTCGCCATCTGAACGCTAAATATCCGTGAAGGTAGATGATTGGAGTCCTTATGCAAAACTTACTGTAAAAAAAAACAAAAAAAAACTGTTATTTTCTCAAACGCGTCGCCATCTGAACGCTAAAGAACCGTGGAAGGTAACTTCGATTGCGTCCTTTGCCATGCAAACCTTACTGATTAAAAAAAAAAAAAAAAAAAAAGAAACTGTTATTTTTCTCTTAAACGCGTCGCCATCTGAACGCTAAAGAACCGTGAAGTTAACTTCGATTGGTTTCCTTGTGCAAACCTGACTGTAAAAAAAAAAAAAGAAAAAATAACTGTTATTTTCTCTTAAACGCGTCGCCATCTGAACGCTAAAGAACAGTGAAGGTAACTTCGATTGGTGTCCTTGTGCAAACCTTACTGTAAAAAAAAAAAAAAAAAATAACTGTTATTTTCTCTTAAACGCGTCGCCATCTGAACGCTAAAGAACAGTGAAGCTAACATCGATTGGTGTCCTTGTGCAAACCTAACTGTAAAAAAAAAAAAAAAAGTCAAAAAAAAATAACTGTTGTAAATTTTCTCTTAAACGCGTCGCCATCTGAACGCTAAAGAACCGTGAAGGTAACTTCGATTGGTATCCTTGTGCAAAATAAAACAAAAAAAAAAAAAATAACTGTTATTTTCTCTTAAACGCGTCGCCATCTGAACGCTAAAGAACCGTGAAGGTAATTTCGATTGCGTCCATTTGTGCAAACCTTACTGTAAAAACAAAAAAAAAAAAAAAATAACTGTTATTTTCTATTAAACGCGTCGCCATTAGAACGCTAAAGAACCGTGAAGGTAACTTCGATTGGTGTCTTTGTGCAAACCTTACTGTAAAAAAAAAAAAAAAACTGTAAACGCATTCTCTAAAGAACCGTGAAGGTAACTTCGATTGGTGTCCTTGTGCATTACTGAAAAAAGAATTTTCTCTTAAACGCGTCGCCATTGAACGTGTAAAATAGGTAACTTGATTGCGTCTCAGCAAACCTTACTGTAAAAAAACAAAAAAAACTGTTATTTTTCTTAAACGCGTCGCCATCTGAACGCTAAGAACCGTGAAGGTAACTTCGATTGGTGTCCTTTGCAAACCTTACTGTAAAAAAAAAAAAAAAAAATAACTGTTATTTTCTCTTAAACGCGTCGCCATCTGAACGCTAAAGAACCGTACTGTAAAAAAAAAGGTAACTTCGATTGAAGTGTCGATTGTGTTATGCAAACCTTACTGTAAAAAAAACAAAAAAAATAACATTATTTCTCTTAAACGCGTCGCCATCTGAACGCTAAAGAACGTTAAAGGTAACTTCGATTGGTGTCCTTGTGCAAACCTTACTGTAAAAAAAAAAAAAAAAATAACTGTTATTTTTTTAAACGCGTAGCCATCTGAAATCTAATGAACCGTCAAGGTAACTTCCATTGTGTCTCTTAAACGCGTCGCCATCTGCAAACCCTTACTGTGCAAAACTGTAAAAAAAAAAAAAATAACTGTTATTTTTCTCTTAAACGCGTCGCCATCTGAACGCTAAAGAACCGTGAAAGGTAACTTCGATTGGTGTCTTTGTGCAAAACCTTTACTGTAAAAAAAAAAAAAAAAAAAATAATTTTTCTTAACGCGTCGCCATCTGAACGCTAAAGAACCGTGAAGGTAACTCGATTGGTGTCTTTGTGCAAAACCTTACTGTAAAAAAAAAATAACTTTTATTTTCTTAAACGCTTCGCCATCTGAATAAGAACCGTGAAGGTATTTTCGATTGCGTGGCAAACCTGACTGTTATTTTATCTTAAACGCGTCGCCATCTGAACGCTAAAGAACCTTGAAGGTAACTTCGATTGGTGTCCTGCAAAAATTACTGTAAAAAAAAAAAAAATTAACTGTTATTTTATCTTAAACGCGTCGCCATCTGAACTAAAGAACCGTGAAGGTAACTTCGATTGGTGTCCTTGTGCAAACCTTACTGTAAAAAAAAAAAAAAAATATATATTATTTTCTCTTAAACGCGTCGCCATCTGAACGCTAAAGAACCGTGAAGGTAACTCGATTGGTGTCCTTGTGCAAACCTTACTGTAAAAAAAAAAAAAAAAAACTGTATTTGTTATTTTCTCTTAAACGCGTCGCCATCTGAACAAAAAAAAGAACCGTGAAGGTAATCTGATTGGTGTCCTGTGTGTCCAAACCTGACTTTAAAAAAAAAAAAAAAAAAAACTAAAAATAACTGTTTTTTTCTTAAACGCGTCGCCATCTGAACGCTAAAGAACCGTGAAGGTAACTTCGATTGGTGTCTGGTTGCAAACCTTACTGTAAAAAAACAAAAAAATAACTGTTATTTTTCTTAAACGCGTCGCCATCTGAACGCTAAAGAACCGTGAAGGTAACTTCGATTGCGTCCTTTGTGCAAACCTTACTGTAAAAAAAAAAAAAAAAAAAACTGTTTTTTTTTTCTCGCCATTTGAACGCTAAAAACCGTGAAGGTAACTTGATTGCGTCCATTGCAAATTGTAAAAAAAAAAAAAAAAAAATAACTGTTATTTTCCTTAAACGCGTCGCCATCTGAACGCTAAAGAACCGTGAAGGTAACTTCGATTGGTGTCTTTGTGCAAACCTTACTGTAAAAAAAAAAAAAAATAACTGTTATTTTCTCAAACGCGTCGCCATCTGAACGCTAAAGAACCGTGGAAGGTAACTTCATCGATTGGTGTCCTTTGCAAACCTTACTGTAAAAAAAAAAAAAAAAAATAACTGTTATTTTCTCTTAAACGCGTCGCCATCTGAACGCTAAAGAACCGTGAAGTTATCGATTGGTGTTTTTGGTGTCCGTTGAAATCTAATGAACCAAACCTTACTGTAAAAAAAAAAAAAAAATAACTGTTATTTTCTCTTAAACGCGTCGCCATCTGAACGCTAAAGAACCGTGAAGGTAACTTCGATTGGTGTCTTTGTGCAAACCTTACTGTAAAAAAAAAAAATAACTGTTATTTTCTCTTAAACGCGTCGCCATCTGAACGCTAAAGAACCGTGAAGGTAACTTGATTGGTGTCCTTGTGCAAAACCTGTAAAAAAAAAATGTTATTTTCTCTTAAACGCGTCGCCATCTGAACGCTAAAGAACCGTGAAGGTAACTTCGATTGCGTCATTCCAGCAAACCTTACTGTAAAAAAAAAAAAAAAAAAAAACTGTTAAAAAAAAAAACGCCATTGATTTTCTCTTAAACGATTCGTCTTTGTAAAACCTTACTGAAAAAAAAAAAAATAACTTTGATAAAAAACTTCGATTGGTGTCTTTATTGCAAACCTTGTGCAAACTTGTAAAAAAAAAAAAAAAATAACTGTTATTTTCTCTTAAACGCGTCGCCATCTGAACGCTAAAGAACCGTGAAGGTAACTTCGATTGGTGTCCTTATACCAAACCTTACTGTAAAAAAAACAAAAAAAATAACTGTTATTTTCTCTTAAACGCGTGAACGCCATTAGTGAAACGTAACTTATTGCGTCCCGTCAAAAAAATAACTGTTACTTAAACGATTGGTGTCCTTATGCAAACTTCGATTTACTGTAAAAAAAAAAAAAAAAAAAAAAATAAATGTTATTTTTCTAATTAAACGCGTCGCCATTTTGAACGCTAAAAAAAACCGTTATTTTCTTTAAAGGTAACGCTAAAGAGAAAAGGTTTCCTTGGTGTGCATAACCTGTAAAAAAAAAAAAAAAAAACTGTTATTTTTCTCTTAAACGCGTCGCCATCTGAACGCTAAAGAACCGTGAAGGTAACTTCGATTGGTGTCCTTGTGCAAACCTTACTGTAAAAAAAAAAAAAATAACTGTTATTTTTTCTCTTAAACGCGTCGCCATCTGAACGCTAAAGAACCGTGAAGGTAACTTCGATTGGTGTCCTTGTGCAAACCTTACTGTAAAAAAAAAAAAAAAAATAACTGTTATTTTTCTCGTCGCCAAACGCGTCGCCATCTGAACGCAAAAGACTTGTGAAGGTAACTTATTTTCTCTCAAATCGCCATCTGAACGCTAAAGAACCAAACCTTCGACTGTAAAAAAAAAAAAAAAAAAAAATAATTTTATTTTTAAACGCGTCGCCATCTGAACGCTAAAGAACCGTGAAGGTAATTTCGATTGGTCCTTGTGCAAACCTTACTGTAAAAAAAAAAAAAAAAAAAAAATAACATTATTTTCTCTTAAACGCGTCGCCATCTGAACGCTAAAGAACAGTGAAGGTAACTTCGATTGGTGTCCTTGTGCAAACCTTACTGTAAAAAAAAAAAAAAAATAACTGTTATTTTTCTCTTAAACGCGTCGCCATCTGAACGCTAAAGAACCGTGAAGGTAACTTCGATTGGTGTCTTGTGCAAACCTTACTGTAAAAAAACAAAAATAACTGTTATTTTCTCTTAAACGCGTCGCCATCTGAACGCTAAAGAACCGTGAAGGTAACTTCGATTGGAGTCCTTATGTAAACCTTACTGTAAAAAAAAAAAAAAAAAACTGTTATTTTCTCTTAAACGTCGTCGCCATCTGAACGTAAAAAAAAAACTAAAGAACCGTGAAGGTAACTTCGCCATTGAACGCTGAAGAACCGTGCAAACTTCGATTGGTGTCCCACAAAAAAAAAAAAAATAACTGTTATTTTCTCTTAAACGCGTCGCCATCTGAACGCTAAAGAACCGTGAAGTTAACTTCGCAAATTGGTCTGTTATTTTCTTAAACGCGTTGCAAACCTTACTGTAAAAAAAAAAAAAAATAACTGTTATTTTCAATAAACGCGTCGCCATCTGAACGCTAAAGAACCGTGAAGGTAAAAACAAAAAAACAAAAAACTGTTATTTTCTCTAAACGCGATTGGTGTCCTTGTGCGAAACCTTAATGTAAAAAAAAAAAAATAACTGTTATTTTCTCTTAAACGTCGCCATTTGAACGCTAAAGAACAGTGAAAGGTAACTTCGATTGCGTCCTTGTGCAAACCTTAAAAAAAAAAAAAAAAAAAAATAACTGTTATTTTCTCTTAAACGCGTCGCCATCTGAACGCTAAAGAACCGTGAAGGTAACTTCGATTGCGTCCTTAGCAAACCTTACTGTAAAAAAAAAAAAAAATAACTGTTATTTTCTCTTAAACGCGTCGCCATCTGAACGCTAAATGAAACGTTGCAAAAAGTAAAAACAAATTTAACTGATTGGTGTCTTGTGCAAACCTTACTGTAAAAAAAAAAAACAAAAAAAATAACTGTTATTTTTACAAAAAACGCGTCGCCATTAGAACGCTAAAGAACCGTGAAGGTAACTTCGATTGGTGTTTTGTGCAAACCTTACTGTAAAAAAAAAAAAAACTGTTATTTTCTCAAACGCGTCGCCAAAAAAAAAACCGTGAATAACTGATTGGTGTTTTCTTACTAAAAAAAAAAAAAAAAAAAACTGTTATTTTAAACGCGTCGCCATTGAACGCTAAAGAACCGTGAAGGTAACTTCGATTGGTGTCCTTGTGCAAACCTTACTGTAAAAAAAAAAACAAAACTGTTATTTTCTCTTAAACGCGTCGCCATCGAACTAAAGAACCGTGAAGGTAACTTCGATTGCGTCCTTGTGCAAACCTTACTGTAAAAAAAAAAATAACTGTTATTTTCTCTTAAACGCGTCGCCATCTGAACGCTAAAGAACCGTGAAGGTAACTTCGATTGGTGTCCTTGTGCAAACCTTACTGTAAAAAAAAAAAAAAAAAAACTGTTATTTTTTCTCTTAAACGCGTCGCCATCTGAACGCTAAAGAACCGTGAAGGTAACTTCGATTGGTGTCCTTTGTGCAAACCTTACTGTAAAAAAAAAAATAACTGTTATTTTCTCTTAAACGCGTCGCCATCTGAACGCTAAAGAACCGTGAAGGTAACTTCGATTGGTGTCCTTGTGCAAACCTTACTGTAAAAAAAAAAAAAAAAAAAAAATAACTGTTATTTTCTCTTAAACGCGTCGCCATCTGAACGCTAAAGAACCGTGAAAGTAACTTCGATTGGTGAGGTTTTTTTCTCTTAAAACCATTTGAACGCTGTAAAAAAGCAAAAAAAAAAAAAAAAATAACTGTTATTTTCTCTTAAACGCGTCGCCATCTGAACGCTAAAGAACCGTGAAGGTAACTTCGATTGGTGTCTTTGTGCAAACCTTACTGTAAAAAAAAAAAAATAACTGTTATTTTCTCTTAAACGCGTCGCCATCTGAACGCTAAAAAAAGAACCGTGAAGGTAACTTCGATTGGTGTTTGTAAATCTTTATGCAAACCTTAAAAAAAAAAAAAAAAAAACTGTTATTTTCTCTTAAACGTCGCCATTAGAACGCTAAAGAACCGTAAAGCTAACATCGATTAACGGATTGGTAAAAAAACAAAAAAAACTGTTATTTTCTCAAACGCGTCGCCATCTGAACGCTAAAGAACCGTAAAAAAAAAAAAAAAAAAAAAAATAACTGTTATTTTTCTCTTAAACGCGTCGCCATCTGAACGCTAAAGAACCGTGAAGAGTAGCTTCGATTGGTGTCCTTGTGCAAACCTTACTGTAAAAAAAAAACAAAAAAATAACTGTTATTTTCTCTTAAACGCGTCGCCATCTGAACGCTAAAAAGAACCGTGAAGGTAACTGTTATTTTCGATTGGTCGTGAACTAAAGAACCGTGAAAACTTGATTACTGTAAAAAAAAAAAAAAATAACTGTTATTTTCTCTTAAACGCGTCGCCATCTGAACGCTAAAGAACAGTGAAGGTAACTTCGATTGGTGTCCTTGTGCAAACCTTACTGTAAAAAAAACAAAAAAAATAACTGTTATTTTCTCTTAAACGCGTCGCCATTGAACTAAAGAAGAACCGTGATTGCGTCCTTGTGAAAACTTCAAAAAAAAAAAAAGAATTGGTGTCCATTGAACGCTGAAGCGTGAAAACATCGATTGGTGTCCTGTAAAAAAAAACAAAAAAAAAATAACTGTTATTTTCTCTTAAACGCGTCGCCATCTGAACGCTAAAGAACCGTGAAGGTAACTTCGATTGGTGTCCTTGTGCAAACCTTACTGTAAAAAAAAAAAAAAAATAACTGTTATTTTCTCTTAAACGCGTCGCCATCTGAACGCTAAAGAACCGTCAAAGGTAACTTCGATTGGTGTCTTTTGTGCAAAACGCTAAAGAACTGTGAAAAAAAAACAAAAAAATAACTGTTATTTTCTCTTAAACGCGTCGCCATCTGAACGCTAAAGAACCGTGAAGTTAACTTCGATTGGTTTCCTTGTGCAAACCTTACTGTAAAAAAAAAAAAAAAAATAACTGTTATTTTCTCTCAAACTAAAGTCGCCATCCTGAACGCTAAAAAAAACCGTGAAGGTAACTTCGATTGGTGTCCTTGTGCAAACCTTACTGTAAAAAAAAAAAAAAAAAACTGTTATTTTCTCTTAAACGCGTCGCCATCTGAACGCTAAAGAACCGTGAAGGTAACCTTCGATTGGTGTCCTTCGTGCAAACCTTACTGTAAAAAAAAAAAAAATAACTGTTATTTTCTCTTAAACGCGTCGCCATCTGAACGCTAAAGAACAGTGAAGGTAACTTCGATTGGTGTCCTTGTGCAAACCTTACTGTAAAAAAAAAAAAAATTAACTGTTTTTTTCTCTTAAACGCGTCGCCATCTGAACGCTAAAAAAAGAACCGTGAAGGTAACTTCGATTGGTATCATATGCAAACCTTACTGTAAAAAAAAAAAAAAAAAAAAATAACTGTTTCTCTTAAACGCGTCGCCATCTGAACGCTAAAGAACCGTGAAGGTAACTTCGATTGGTGTCTTTGCAAAAACTGTAAAAAAAAAAAAAAAAAAAATAACTGTTATTTTCTCTTAAACGCGTCGCCATCTGAACGCTAAAGAACCGTGTAACTTCGAGTGTCAGTGCAAAACCTTACTGTAAAAAAAAAAAAAAAATTGTTATTTTCTTAAACGCGTGCAAACTAAAGAACCGTGGACTGTAAAAAAAAAAAAAAAAAAATAACTTTTTATTTTCGTCGCCATCTGAACGCTAAAAAGAACCGTCGCCATCTTAACTGTAAAAAAAAAAAAATAACTGTTATTTTCGATTAAACGCGTCGCCATCTGAACGCTAAAAACCGTGAAGGTACTGTGCAAACCTTAAAAAAAAAAAAAAAAAAACTGTTATTTTCTCTTAAACGCGTCGCCATCTGAACGCTAAAGAACCGTGAAGGTAACTTCGATTGTGTCCTTGTGCAAACCTTACTGTAAAAAAAACAAAAAAATTTCTCTTAAACGCGTCGCCATCTGAACGCTAACCGGGATTTTCGATTCTTAAACGCGTCGCCTTACTAAAAAAAAACAAAAAATAAATCGTGTTGTAATCTTAAAGAACCGTGAATTCGATTGCGTCCTTGTGCAAACCTTACTGTAAAAAAAAAAAAAAAACTATTATTTTCTCTTAAACGCGTCGCCATCTGAACGCTAAAAAGAACCGTGAAGGTAACTTCGATTGGTGTCCTTATTTGCAAACCGTTACTGTAAAAAAAAAAGGTAAAAAAAAAACAAAAAGAAAAAGTAACTGTTATTTTCTCTTAAACGCGTCGCCATCTGAACGCTAAAGAACCGTGAAGGTAACTTCGATTGGTGTCCTTATGCAAACCTTACTGTAAAAAAAAAACAAAAAAAAACTGTTATTTTATCTTAAACGCGTAGCCATCTGAACGCTAAAAAGAAACCGTGAAGGTAACTTCGATTGGTGTCTTGTGCAAACCTTACTGTAAAAAAAAAACCAAAAAATAACTATTATTTTCTTAAACGCGTCGCCATCTGAACGCTAAAGAACCGTGAAGTTAACTGATTGGTGTCCTTTGTGCAAACCTTACTGTAAAAAAAAAAAAAAAAATAACTGTTATTTTTCTCTTAAACGCGTCGCCATTAGAACGCTAAAGAACAGTGAAAAATCGATTGGTGTCCTTGTAAAACTTACACTGTAAAAAAAAAAAAATAACTGTTATTTTTCTTAAACGCGTCGCCATCTGAACGCTAAAAAGAACCGTGAAGGTAACTTCGATTGGTGTCCTTGTGCAAACCTGACTGTAAAAAAAAAAAAAAAAATAACTGTTATTTTCTCTTAAACGCGTCGCCATCTGAACGCTAAAGAACCGTGAAGGTAACATCGATTGGTGTCCTTGTGCAAACCTTACTGTAAAAAAACAAAAAAATTGTTATTTTCTTAAACGCGTCGCCATCTGAACGCTAAAGAACCGTGAAGGTAACTTCGATTGTAAAAAAAAAAAAAAAAAAAAACTGTTTTTTTTCTTAAACGCGTCGCCATCTGAACGCTAAAGAACCGTGAAGGTAACTTCGATTGGTGTCCTTGTGCAAACCTTACTGTAAAAAACAAAAAAAATAACTGTTATTTTCTCTTAAACGCGTCGCCATCTGAAACGCTAAAGAACCGTGAAGGTAACTTCGATTGGTGTCCTTGTGCAAACCTTACTGTAAAAAAAAAAACAAAAAAAAATAACTGTTATTTTCTCTTAAACGCGTCGCCATCTGAACGCTAAAGAACCGTGAAGGTAACTTGATTGGTGTCTTTGTGCAAACCTTACTGTAAAAAAAAAAAAAAATAACTGTTATTTTCTCTTAAACGCGTCGCCATCTGAACGCTAAAGAACCGTGAAGGTAACTTCGATTGGTGTCCTTGTGCAAAACTTACTGTAAAAAAAACAAAAATAACTGTTATTTCTCTTAAACGCGTCGCCATCTGAACGCTAAAGAACCGTGAAGGTAACATCGATTGGCGTCCTTTGCAAACATTGTAAAAAAACAAAAAAATAACTGTTATTTTCTCTTAAACGCGTCGCCATATCTGAACGCTAAAGAAACCGCAAACTTCGATTGGTTTCTCATTGTAAAACTGTAAAAAAAAAAAAAAATAACTGTTATTTTCTCTTAAACGCGTCGCCATCTGAACGCTAAAGAACCGTGAAGGTAACTTCGATTGCGTCCTTGTGCAAAACCTTACTAAAAAGAAAAAAAAAAAAACAAAAAAATAACTGTTATTTTAAAAAAACAAAAAATAACTGTTAAAACGCGTCGCCATCTGAAATCTAAAAAACGTTAAGGTACTTCCATTGGTGTCTTTTGTGCAAACCTTACTGTAAAACAAACCAAAAATAACTGTTATTTTTATCTTAAACGCGTCGCCATTAGAACGCTAAAGAACCGTGAAGGTAACTTCGATTGGAGTCTTTTGTGCAAACCTTACTGTAAAAAAAAAAAAAAAAAACTGTTATTTTCTCTTAAACGCGTCGCCATCTGAACGCTAAAGAACCGTGAAGGTAACTTGATTGGTGTCCTTATGCAAACCTTACCGTAAAAAAAAAAAAAAAAATAACTGTTATTTTCTTAAACGCGTCGCCATCTGGAACTAAAGAACCGTGAAGCTGATTGCGTCCTTGTGCAAACCTTACTGTAAAAAAAAAAAAAAAAATAACTGTTATTTTCTTAAACGCGTCGCCATCTGAACGCTAAAGGAACCGTGAAGTTAACTTCGATTGGTGTCCCAGTAAACCTTTTGTAAACAAACAAAAAAAATAACTGTTATTTTTCTTTTAAAAAACCAAAAAATAAACTATTATTTTATCTTAAACGCGTCGCCATCTGAACGCTAAAGAACCGTGAAGGTAACTTCGATTGCGTCCTTTGCAAAATGCAAACGCGTCATCTGAACGTAAAGAACAGTGAAGAAAAAGTAAAAAAAAAAAAGAAAAATAACTGTTATTTTTTAAACGCGTCGCCATTGAACGCCAAAGAAACCGCGTCGCAAACCTTTACTAGAAAAAAATAACTGTTATTTTCTTTAAAAATGAACGCTAAAGAACAGTGAAGGTAACTTCGATTGGTGTTTGTGCAAAGTTTTTACTTTAAAAAAAAAAAAAAAAAAAAAATAACTGTTATTCAAAACGCGTCGCCATCTGAACGCTAAAGAACAGTGAAGGTAACTGATTGTGTCCTTGTGCAAACCTTACTGTAAAAAAAAAAAAAAAAATAACTGTTATTTTCTCTTAAACGCGTCGCCATCTGAACGCTAAAAGAACGTAACATCGATTGCGTCCTGGTGCAAACCTTACTGTAAAAAAACAAAAAATAACTGTTAAGGTTGGTTTTTAAGGTAATTGTCCTTGTGCAAACCTTACTGTAAAAAAACAAAAAAATAACTATTATTTTATCTTGTTCAATTATCTGAATTTTAAAGAACCGTGAAGTATAACTTCGATTACTGTGCAAACCTTAAAAAAAAAAAAAAAATAACTGTTATTTTATCTTAAACGCGTCGCCATCTGAACGCCAAAGAACCGTGAAGGTAACTTCGATTGGTGTCCTTGTGCAAACCTTACTGTAAAAAAAAAAAACAAAAAATAACTGTTATTTTCTCTTAAACGCGTCGCCATCTGAACGCTAAAGAACCGTGAAGGTAACTTCGATTGGTGTCCTCAGCAAACCTTACTGTAAAAAAAAAAAAAAAACTGTTATTTCTCTTAAACGCGTCGCCATCTGAACGCTAAAGAACCGTGAAGGTAACTTCGATTGGTGTCCTTGTGCAAACCTGACTGTAAAAAAAACTAAAAAAAAAAAAAAAATAACGTTAAGGTGTTATTTTCAAAAATCGGTTATTTTAAACGCGTCGCCATTTGAACGCTAAAGAACCGTGAAGGTAACTTCGATTGGTGTCCTTGTGCAAACCTTATTGGTGTTTTTCCTCTTAAACGTCGCCATCTGAACGCTAAAGAAGAACCGTGAAGGTAACTTCGATTGGTGTCCTTGTAAAAAAAAAAAAAAAAAAATAACTGTTTTTTTCTCTTAAACGCGTCGCCATCTGAACGCTAAAGAACCGTGAAGGTAACTTCGATTGGTGTCCCAGCAAACCTTACTGTAAAAAAAAAAAACAAAAAATAACTGACATTAAACGCGTCGCCATTAGAACGCTAAAGAACCGTGAAGGTAACTTCGATTGCGTCCAGATGAAAACCTTAAGAAAAAAACAAAAAAACTGTTATTTTCTCTTAAACGCGTCGCCATCTGAACGCTAAAGAAAGGTAACTGATTGGAGTCCTTATGCAAAACTTACTGTAAAAAAAAAAAAAAAAAAATAACTGTTATTTTCTCTCAAACGCGTCGCCATCTGAACGCTAAAGAACCGTGAAGTTAACTTCGATTTCGTCCTTGTGCAAATATTTACTGTAAAAAAAAAAAAAAATAACTGGTTAAAACGCGTCGCCATCTGAACGCTAAGCTGAACCTTGTTAATTTTCGATTGCGTTTCATTGTGCAAACCTTACTAAAAAAAAAAAAAAAACTGTTATTTTTTTTAAACGCGTCGCCATCTGAACGCTAAAGAACCGTCCTGAAGGTAACTTGATTGTGTCTTTTGTGCAAACCTTACTGTAAAAAAAAAAAAAAATAACCATGTTATTTTTTTCTTAAACGCGTCGCCATCTGAACGCTAAAAGCAACCGCAAAAAAAAGGTAACTTCGCCATTGGTGTCCGATTGTGCAAACCTTACTGTAAAAAAAACAAAAAAATAACTGTTATTTTCTCTTAAACGCGTCGCCATCTGAACGCTAAAGAACCGTGAAGGTAATTTCGATTTTCCTTGTGCAAACCTTACTGTAAAAAAAAACAAAAAAATAATGTTATTTTTCTCTTAAACGCGTCGCCATCTGAACGCTAAAGAACCGTGAAGGTAACTTGATTGGTGTCCTTGTGCAAACCTTACTGTAAAAAAAAAAAAAAAAAAATAACTGTTATTTTCTCTTAAAAGAACGTCGCCATCTGAACCTTACTGTAAAAAAAAAAAAAAAAAGAACCGTGCCTTCTGAACGTAAAGAACTTCGATTGGTGTCCTGTGCAAAACTGTGTAAAAAAAAGAAAAAATAAACCTTAAACGCGTAGCCATCTGTAAAAAAAAATAACTAATTATTTTATCTTAAACGCGTCGCCATCTGAACGCTAAAGAACCGTGAAGGTAATATATAAACCTTAAAAAAAAAACAAAAAAATAACTGTTATTTTCTCTTAAACGTCGCCATCTGAACGCTAAAGAACCGTGAGTGCAAACTCGCCTGTAAAAAAAAAAAAGAAAAAATAACTCGATTGGTGTCCTTGTAAACAAAGTGAAACTGTAAAAAAAAAACAAAAAAGGAAAAACTGTAAATAAAACGTCGCCATCTGAACGCTAAAAGAACCGTGAAGGTAACATCGATTGGTGTCCTTGTGCAAACCTTACCTGTAAAAAAAAAAAAAAAAATAACTGTTATTTTCTCTTAAACGCGTAGCCATCTGAACGCTAAAAAAGAACCGTGAAGGTAACTTCGATTGGTGTCCTTACTGTGCAAACCTTACTGTAAAAAAAAAAAAAAAAAATAACTGTTATTTTATCTTAAACGCGTCGCCATCTGAACGCTAAAGAACAAAAAAGTTAACTTCGATTGGTGTCCTTGTGCAAACCTTACTGTAAAAAAAACAAAAATAACTGTTATTTTCTCTTAAACGCGTCGCCATCTGAACGCTAAGAACCGTGAAGGTAACTTCGATTGGTGTCCTTGTGCAAACCTTACTGTAAAAAAAAAAAAAAAAAAGTAACTGTTATTTTTCTCTTAAACGCGTCGCCATCTGAACGCTAAAAAAAAAAAAAACATTAACTTATTGTGAAAAAAAAAGAAAAAAATTGTGCAAAACTTACTGTAAAAAAAAAACAAAAAAAAAAATAACTGTTATTTTCTCTCAAACGCGTCGCCATCTGAAATACTAAAAGAACCGTAAAAGGTAACTTCGAGAAAAGAAATCCTTGTGCAAACCTTACTGTAAAAAAAAAAAAAAAAATAACTGTTATTTTATCTTAAACGCGTCGCCATCTGAACGCAAAAAGAACCGTGAACTAACTTCGATTGGTGTCCTTGTGCAAATGCCTGTAAAAAAAAAAAAAAAAAAATAACTGTTATTTTCTCTTAAACGCGTCGCCATCTGAACGCTAAAAGAACCGTGAAAGGTAACTTCGATTGGTGTCCTTATGCAAACCTTACTGTAAAAACAAATAAAAAAAAAATAACTGTTATTTTTCTCTCAAACGCGTCGCCATCTGAACGCTAAAGAAAGTGTCTTTACCAAACCTTACTGGAAAAATAAAAGGTAACATGATTGGTGTCATCTTGTGCAAACCTTACTGGAAAAAAAAAAAAAAAGAAACTGTTATTTTCTCTTAAACGCGTCGCCATCTGAACGCTAAAAAGAACCGTGAAAGGTAACTTCATTGGTGTCCTTGTGCAAAAAAAAAACAAAAAAAACAAAAAATAACTGTTATTTTCTCTTAAACGCGTCGCCATTTGAAAAGAAAAGAACCGTGAAGTTAACTTCGATTGGTGTCTTTGTGCAAACCTTACTGGAAAAAAAAAAAAAAAAAAATAACAATTATTTTCTCTTAAACGCCATCTGAACGCCATCCTTAACGATTGGAATGTGTGCAAAAAACGAAAAACAAAAAAAAAAAAAACTGTTATTTTATCTTAAACGCGTCGTGGAAGCTAAAACAAAAAATTGGTGTCCAAAGGACAAAACTGTAAAAAAAAAAAAAAATAACTGTTATTTTCTCTTAAACGCGTCGCCATCTGAACGCTAAAGAACCGTGAAGGTAACTTCGATTGGTGTGGAAGTGCAAATCTTACTGTAAAAAAAAAAAAAAAAAAATAACTGTTATTTCTCTTAAACGCGTCGCCATCAGACGCTAAAGAACCGTGAAGGTAACTGATTGGTGTCCCAAAAAAAAAAAAAAAAAAATAACTGTTATTTTCTATTAAACGCGTCGCCATTAGAACGCTAAAAGAACCGTGAAGGTAACTTCGATTGGTGAATTTTGTGCAAACCTGTAAAAAAAAAAAAAAAAAAAAATGGCTGTTATTTTCTCTTAAACGCGTCGCCATCTGAACGCTAAAGAATAAAAAAAGGTAACTTCGATTGGACTTCCTTGTGCAAACCTTTACTGTAAAAAAATGAAAAAAACTGTTATTTTCTCTTAAACGCGTCGCCATCTGAACGCTAAAAGAACCGTGAAGGTAACTTCGATTGGTATCCTTGTGCAAAACTTAATGTAAAAAAAAAAAAACAAAAAAAAATAACTGTTATTTTCTCTAAACGCGTCGCCATTTGAACGCTAAAAAGAACCGTAAAAGGTAACATCCGATTGGTGTCCTTGTGCAAACCTTACTGTAAAAAAAAAAAAACAAAAAAAAACGCGACTAAAAAACTTCCATTTGGAAAATGTGCAAACCTACAAAAAAAACAAAAAATAAATCTTAAACGCGTCGCCATCTGAACGCTAAAAAGAACCGTGAAGGTAACTTCGATTGGTGTCCTTATGTAAACCTTACTGTAAAAAAAAAAAAAATAACTGTTATTTTCTCTTAACGACGCGTCGCCATCTGAACGCTAAAGAACCGTGAAAGGTAACTTCCATTGGTGTCCTTATTGCAAACCTACTGTAAAAAAAAATAAAAAAAAAAAAACAACTGTTATTTTCTCTTAAAACTCTTCGCCATCTGAACGCTAAAGAACCGTGAAGGTAACTTCGATTGGTGTCCTTTGCAAACTCACTAAAAAAAAAATAAAAAAAATAACTGTTATTTTCTCTTAAACGCGTCGCCATCTGAAATCTAAAGAACCGTAAAGGTAAAGAAATTGAATTGTCCTTATGCAAACCTTACTAAAAAACAAACCAAAAAAAAAAAAATAACTGTTATTTTCTCTTAAACGCGTCGCCATCTGAACGCTAAAGAACCGTGAAGAGTAACTTCGATTAGTGAGAAATTGCAAAACCTTGGAAAAACAAAAAAAAAAAAAAAATAACTGTTATTTTCAGAGTAAACGCGTCGCCATCTGAACGCTAAAGAACCGTGAAAGGTAACTTCGATTGGTGTCTTGTGCAAACCTTACTGGAAAAAAAAACAAAAAAAACTGTTGTTTTCTCTTAAACGCGTCAAAAAAATCTGATTACCAAAGAACCGTGAGGGTTAAATCGATTGGTGTCCTTGGTAAAAAAATATAAAAAAAAAAAAAAAATAACTTTGTTATTTTGATCTTAAACGCGTACAAAAGAACAAAAAAAAAAACGCCATTGAACGCTAAAGAACAGTAGAGGTAAAATCGATTGGTGTCCTTGTGCAAACCTTACTGTGGAAAAAAAAAAAAATAAATTATTTTCTCTTAAACGCGTCGCCATCTGAACGCTAAAAAGAACCGTGAAGGTAAGTAAGGGAAGAAATGTTGTTGTAAAAAACAAAACCTTAGGGTAAAAAAAAAAAAATAACTGGTTATTTTCTCTTAAACGCGTCGCCATCTGGAACGGTAAAAAACAAAAAAATACAAAGGACTTTCAGAGGAAAAGAATTGTGCAAACCTTATGTAAAAAAAAAAAAAAAAAAAAACTGTTTTTTTCTCTTAAAGGCGTTACCAGACGCTAAAGAACCGGGAAGGTAACTTGATTGGTGTCTTAAAAAACAAAACCTTACTGTAAAAAAAAAAAAAAAAAAAATGATGTTATTTTCTCTTAAACGCGTCGCCATTAGAACTAAAAAGAACCGTGAAGGAACTTCGATTGGTGTCTTTAAGGCAAAAAACTGTAAAAAAAAAAAATAAAAGTTTTTTTCTCTCAAACGCGTCGCCATCTGAAAGAAAGAACCGTGGAAGAAGTAACTTCGAAAAATGTCCGAAGGCAAACCAACTGTAAAAAAAAAAAAAAAAATAAATGTTTTTGGAAGCGTCGCCATCTGAAGGCTAAGAAAAGAGTAAGAGAAACATCGATTGGTGTCTTTGTGTAAAAAAAAAAAAACAAAAAAATTACCAAGTAAAATTTTCTAAGGGAAAGAAATCGTTGTGGAAGAACGCTAAAAACCAAAAAAACTTCGAAGGTGTCCTTGTGCAAAGGAAAGAATAAAAAAAAAAAAAATAACTGTTAAAAAAGAAAACGCGTCGCCAAAAACAAAAGGAACCGTGGAAAGGTCGATTGAAATGTTGTGCAAAGAGGTAAAAAAAAAAAACAAAAATAACTGTTATTTTCTCTTAAACGCGTCGCCATCTGAAATCTAAAGAACCAAAAAAAGTAAGGAATTACCAGTGTAAAGAATAAAGGAAAAAAATGTTGTGGAAACAAAAAAAAAAAAAAAATACAAAGGACTTACCATAAAAAAATAAAAAGAAATTGATGTGGAAACCTACAAAAAAAAAAAAAAAAGCGAAGGAATTACCAGAGGAAAAAAGTAAAGGAAATGTTGTGGAACGCTAAAGAACAAAAAAATACAAAGGACTAACCAGATTGGTGTCCTTGTGAAAAATGATGTGGAAAAAAAAAAAAAAACTGTTATTTTCTCTTAAACGTCGCCATCTAACGAAAAAATGTTGTGGAAAGGTAACATCGAAAAAAAATCAAAGGACAAACCTTACTGTAAAAAAAAAAAAAAAAAATAACTGGGAACTCTTAAACGAAAAGCCATCTGATGGAAAGAACCGTGAAAGGTAACTTCGATTGGTGTCCTGTGCAAAACCTTACTGTAAAAAAAAAAAAAAAAAATAACTGTTATTTTCTCTTAAAGTCGTACATCTGAACGCTAAAGAAATTACCAGAAAAAACTAAAGGATTGAAATGTGGAAAGGTAAAAAACAAAAAAAACAAAAAAAAAATAACTGTTATTTTTTCTTAAACGCGTCGATGTGGAAGAACGCTAAAAAGAAAAAAAGCAAAGAATTACTTCGATTGGTGTCTTTAAGCAAAGAAATGTTGTGGAAAAAAACAAAAAAAAAAACTGTTATTTTCAGGAAAAACGTCGCCATTGGAACGCTAAAAAACCGTGGAAGTAAAACTTCGATTGGGTGTAAAAAACAAAAAAAATACAAAAGGACTGTAAAAAAATAAAAAAAAAACTGTTATTTGTGGAAAACGCGTCGCCATCTGAAAATCTGAAGAACACCAAGTAAAAGAGTAAGCTTCGAAAATGTTGTCCTTGTGCAAAAACTGTAAAAAAAAACAAAAAAAATACTATTATTTTCTCTTAAAACGAGGAAATCTGAAAGAAAAAAGATGTGGAAGAAGGTAACTTCGATTGGTGTGTTGTGTGGAAGGAATGTGCAAAAAAAAAAAAAAACAAAAAAAAAAAATGTTTTGGATGAGGTAAAAAACAAAAAAAAAAAGGAAAATCAGAGGAAAGAGTAAAGGAAAGAAAAAGAACCTTGAAGGTAACTTCCAGAGGTGTCCTTGTGCAAACCTTACTGGAAAATAAAAAAAAAAAAATACACTGTTATTTTTCTCTAAACGAGTCGCCATCTGAATGTGGAAGAAGAACCGTGAAGAAACTTCGAAAGGTCCTTTGCAAAGAGACTGTAAAAAATAAAAAAAAAATAATGTTATTTATCTTAAACGCGTCGCCAAAAAACGCTAAAAACCGTGAAGGTAACTTCGATTGGTGTCCTTGTTGCAAACCTTATGATGTGGAAAAAAAAAAAAAAAATTAAAAGTTTTTTTTTTCTCTTAAACGCGTCGCCATCTGAACGCTAAAAAGAACCGAAAAAGGTAACAAGGAACTTATCCTTGTGCAAAATGTTGTGGAAGAAGTAAAAAAAAAAAAAAAAAAAAATAACTGTTATTTTCTCTTAAACGATGTGGCCATTAAAACGCTAAAGAACCGTGAAGGAATACCAGATTAAAAGTCTAAGGGAAAAAATGATGTGGAAAAGGTAAAAACAAAAAAAAAAAAGGATTTTCTCAAACGCGTCGCCATCTGAACGAAAAGTTGTGGAAGGGTAAAAACGAAAAAAAAGCAAAAGGACTTACTGTAAAAAAAAAAAAAAAAAAATGTTGTGGAAGCGTAAAAAAAAAACGCTAAAGGACCACAGTAAAAAAGGAAAACATCGATAAATGATGTGGAAATCTTAAAAAAAAAAAAAAAAACGTTAAGTTATTACCTTTTAAACGCGTCGCCATCTGAAGGAAAAAATGTTGTGGAAGGTAACTTCGAAAAAAAAGCAAACTTACTGTAAAAAAAAAAAAAAAAACTGTTATTTTCTCTTAAACGCGTCGCCATCTGAACGGTAAAGAACCGTGAAGGTAATTACCATTGGTATCCTTTGAAAACCTTATGTAAAAAAAAAAAAAAAAAAAAAAACGCGTCGCCATGGAACGCTAAGAAAAGTGAAGAATTGGTGTCTTTGTGGAAAACCTTACTTAAAAAAAAAAAAAAAAAAAAAGGACTTATTTTCTCTTAAACGCGTCGCCAAAAGAAATGATGTGGAATCGTGAAAAAACTTCGATTGCGTCAAAGGAATTACCAAAAAGGAAAAAAAAAAAAAAATAACTGTTATTTTCTCTTAAACGCGTCGCCATCTGAACGCCAAAGAACCGTGAAGGTAAATCGATTGGTGTCCTTGTTGCAAAAAAAAAAAAAAAACAAAAGTAACTGTTATTTCTCTTAAACGCGTCGCCATCTGAACGCTAAAGAAAAAAACAAAAAACTTCGATTGGAATTGTCCATGTAAAAAAAAAAAAAAAAAACTGTTATTGTTTAAACGCGTCGCCATTTGAAAAAAAAAAACTTCGAAAGCAAACCTTACTGTAAAAAAAAAACAAAAAAAAATGATGTGGATTTTCTCTTAAACGCGTCGCCATCTGAACGGAAGAACCGTGAAAGTAATTCGATTGGAAATGTTGTGCAAACTTACTGTAAAAAAAAAAAAAAACTGTTATTTTCTCTTAAACGCGTCGCCATCTGAAAAATAATGAAACGTTAAAGTAAAAAACAAAAAAAAGCAGAAAAAACCTTGTAAAAAAAAAAAAAAATAACTATTATTTTATAAAAAAACGCGTCGCCATCTGAACGGAAAGAACCGAAAAGTTAAGGAAAAATTGTGTCCTTGTGCAAACCTTACTGTAAAAAAAAAGAAAAATAACTGTTATTTTCGTCAAAAAAAAGAAAATCGAATAACCATCTGAACGCTAGAGGTAAAAAAAAAAAGAACAGTGAAGGTAAAATCGAATAAGTGCTAAAAAGAAAATGATGTGGAATTACTGTACAAAAAAAAAAAAAAAAAAGAACTGTTATTTTCTCTTAAACGCTTTGCCATCTGGAACGTAAAAAACAAAAAAAATACAAAGGTACTTACCATTGGTGTCCTTGTGCAAACCTGATGGAAAAAAAAAAAAAAAAAAAAAATAACTGTTATTTTATCTTAAACGCGTCGCCATCTGAACGCTAAAAACCGTGAAAAAATTCGAAAGGACTTACCAGTGCAAACCATACTGTAAAAAAACAATGTGGAACTGTTATTTTCTTTAAACGCGTCGCCATCTGAACGCTAAAGAACCGTGAAGGTAACTGTTGATTGGTATTTTGCAAACCTTACTGTAAAAAAAAAAAAAAAAAAAAAATATTTTAAGGGAAACGCGTCGCCATTAGAACGCTAAAGAACCGTGAAGGTAACTTACGATTGAAAAGTCTTTGTGCAAACCTTATTGGAAAAAATACAAAAAAAATAACTGTTATTTTCTCAAACGCGTCGCCATCTGAACGCTAAAGATCCGTGAAGGTAACTTAAAATTGGAAAAAATGCAAAACTTACTGTAAAAAAAAAAAAAAAAAAAACTGTTATTTTGGAAACGCGTCGCCATCTGAACTAAAAAAGAACCGTGAAGGTAACTTCGATTGTAAAGAAAAGCAAACCTTACTGGAAAAAAAAAAAAAAAAAAAATAACTGTTATTTTTCTCTAAAAGCGTCGCCATCTGGAAATCTAAAAAGGAACCAAAGGTAACTTCCATTGGTGTCCTTGTAAAAAACCTAAAACAAAAAAGAAAATGTTGTGGAAAGAAAATGTTGTAAAAAAACAAAAAAATATTATTTTATCTTAAACGCGTCGCCATCTGAACGCTAAAGAACCGTGAAAGTAGTAAAAAATTGCGTCTTTGTGCAAACCTTACCTGTAAAAAAAAAAAAAAAAATAACTGTTATTTTCTCTTAAACGCGTCGCCATCTGAACGCTAAAAAGAACCAGTGAAGGTAACTTCGATTGGTGTCCTTGTGCAAACCTTACGGTAAAAAAAAAAAAAAAAAATAACTGTTATTTTCTCTTAAACGCGTCGCCATCTGAACGAAAAGAACCGGAAGGTAACTTCGATTGTGTAAAAAAAAACTTACTGTAAAAAAAAGAAAAAAAACTGTTATTTGATGTTAAACGCGTCGCCATCTGAACGAAAAAAGAACCGTGAAGAATAACTTCGATTAAAAGTAAGGGCAAACCTTACTGGAATAAAAAAAAAAAAAAATAATACAAATTTCTCTTAAACGCGTCGCCATCTGAACGCTAAAGAACCGTGGAAGGTACAATCGATTGGAAAAAAAGTATGAAGAATTACTGTAAAAAAAACAAAAAAATAAAATGTTATTTTCTTAAACGCGTCGCCATCTGAACGCTACAGAACCGAAAAGGTAACTTCGAAAGTGTCCTTGTGCAAACCTTACTGTAAAAAAAAAAAAATTAACTGTTTTTTTTCTCTTAAACGCGTCGCCATCTGAACAAAAAAAGAAAGGTGAAGCTAAGGAAAATGATTAGCAAACCTTAAAAAAAAAAAAAAAAAAAAAAATAACTGTTATTTTCTGTTAAACGCGTCGCCATTAGAAAAACAAAAAACCGTGAAGGTAACTTCGATTGGTGTCTTTAAAAAAACCTTATGTGGAAAAAAAAAAAAAAAAATAACTGTTATTTCTCTTAAACGCGAGCTATCTGAACGCTAAAGAACCGTGGAAGGTAAAAAACATTGGTGTCTTTATGCAAAGGACTTACTGTAAAAAAAAGAATACAAAAAAAACTGTTATTTTCTGTGGAAACGCGTCGCCATCTGAACGAAAAAAAGAACCGTGAAGGTAACTCGATTGTAGAATGAAATGTTTACTGTAAAAAAAAAAAAAAAAAAAAAAATGTTATTTTCTCTTAAACGCGTCGCCATCTGGAACGCTAAAGAACCGTGAAGGTAACTTGATTGGTGTCCCATGCAAAACTGTAAAAAAAAAAACAAAAAAACTGTTATTTTGGAAACGCGTCGCCATCTGAACGCCAAAGAACCGTGAAGGTAACTTCGATTGGAGTCCTGTGCAAACCTTAAAAAAAAAAAAAAAAAAAAATAACTTTTTTTCTCTTAAACGCGTCGCCATCTGAACGCTAAAGGAACCGTGAAGGTAACTTCCATTGGTGTCCTTGTGCAAACCTTACTGTAAAAAAAAAAAACAAAAATAACTCGTTATTTTTCTCTTAAACGCGTCGCCATCTGAACGCTAAAGAACCGTGAAGGTAACATCGATTGGTGGAAAGCAAATCCTTACTGTAAAAAAAAACAAAAAAAGTAACTGTTATTTTCTCTTAAACGCGTCGCCATCTGAACGCTAAAGAAATGATGAAGGTAACATCGATTGGTGTCCCAGCAAACCTTACTGTAAAAAAAAAAAATAAAAAAATAAATGTTATTTTCTCTTAAACGCGTCGCCATCTGAACGCTAAAGAACCGTTACCAGTTAACTTCGATTGGTTTCCTTGTGTAAACCTTACTGTAAAAAAAAAAAAAATAACTGTTATTTTCTCTTAAACGCGTCGCCATCTGAACGCTAAAGAACAGTGAAGGTAACTTCGATTGGTGTCCTTGTGCAAACCCACTGTAAAAAAAAAAAAAAAAATGTTATTTTCTCTTAAACGCGTCGCCATCTGAACGCTAAAAAGAACAGTGAAGGTAACTTTGATTGGTGTCCTTGTGCAAAACTTAAAAAACAAAAAAAATAAAAGTTTATTTTTCTTAAACGCGTCGCCATCTGAACGCTAAAAGAACCGTGAAGGTAACTTCGATTGCGTTTAAAAACCTTACTGTAAAAAAACAAAAAAATAACTGTTATTTTCTCTTAAACGCGTCGCCATCTGAAATCTAAAGAACCTTGAAGGTAACTTCCATTGGTGTCCTTGTGCAAAAATGTTACTGTAAAAAAAACCAAAAAATAACTAGGATTTTCTTAAACGCGTCGCCATCTGAACGCTAAAGAACCGTGAAGTTAACTCGATTGGTGTCCTTGTGCAAACCTTATTGTGGAAAAAAAAAAAAAAAATAACTGTTATTTTCTCTTAAACGCGTCGCCATGAACGCTAAAGAACAGTTGAAGGTAACATCGATTGCGTCCTTGTGCAAACCTTACTGTAAATAAAAACAAAAAATAACTGTTATTTTCTCTTAAACGCTTCGCCATCTGAACGCAAAAAGAATACAAAGGTAAATTCGATTGCGTCCTTTGTGCAAACCTGACTGTAAAAAAAACAAAAAAAATAACTGTTATTTTTCTTAAACGCGTCGCCATCTGAACGCTAAAGAACCGTGAAGGTTAAAAAACAAAAATTCGATTGGTGTCCTTAGCAAACCTTACTGTAAAAAAAAAACTGCGCCTGTTATTTTCTCTTAAACGCGTAGCCATCTGAAATCTAAAGGAACGTTAAGGTAACTTCCATTGGTGTCCTTTGTGCAAACCTTTACTGTAAATCAAACCAAAAATAACGGTTATTTTATCTTAAACGCGTCGCCATCTGAACGCTAAAGAACCGTGAAGGTAACTTCTGATAAATGAGTAAGCAAACCTTACTGTAAAAAAAAAAAAAATTAACTGTTTTTTCTCTTAAACGCGTCGCCATCTGAACGCTAAAGAACCGTGAAGGTAACTTCGATTGGTATCCTTGTGCAAACCTTACTGTAAAAACAAAAACAAAAAAAAATAACTGGTTATTTTTCTCTTAAACGCGTCGCCATTAGAACGCTAAAGAAACCGTGAAGGTAACTTGATTGCGTCTTTTGCAAACCTTACTGAAAAAAAAACAAAAAAACTGTTATTTTCTCTCAAATACGTCGCCATCTGAACGCTAAAGAACCGTGAAGGTAACTTCGAAAAGGTCCTTACTGTAAACTGTAAAAAAAAAAAACTGTTATTTTCTCGTAAACGCGTCGCCATTCGAACGCTAAAGAACCGTAAAGTTAACTTCGATTGAAATGTTGTGCAAACCTTACTGTAAAAAAAAACAAAAAAAAATAACTGTTATTTTTCTTAAACGTCGCCATCTGAACGCTAAAGAACCGTAAGTTAACTTATTGGTGAAGTTGTGCAAACCTTTACTCGTAAAACAAAAAAAAAAATAACTATTATTTTATCTTAAACGCGTCGCCATCTGAACGCTAAAGAACCTGAAGGTAACTTGATTGTGTCTTTGTGCAAACCTTACTGTAAACAAACCCAAAAAAATAACCGTTATTTTATCTTAAACGTCGCCATCTGAACGCTAAAGAACCGTAGTTGTAACTTCGATTGGTGTCTTGTGCAAACCTTACTGTAAAAAAAAAGAAAAAACTGTTATTTTCTCTTAAACGCGTCGCCATCTGAACGCTAAAAGAACAGTGAAGGTAACATCGATTGCGTCCTGTGCAATCCTTACTGTAAATAAAACAGAAAAGTAACTGTTATTTTCTCTTAAACGTCGCCATCTGAACGCTAAAGGAACCGTGAAGGTAACTTCGATTGGTGTCCTTGTGCACACCTTACTGTAAAAAAAAAAAAAAATAACTGTTATTTTCTCTTAAACGCGTCGCCATCTGAACGCTAAAGAACCATGAAAATCTTCGATTGGTGTCCTTGTGCAAACCTTACTGTAAAAAACAAAAAAATAACTGTTATTTTCTCTTAAACGCGTCGCCATCTGAACGCTAAAGAACCGTGAAGGTAACTTCGATTGGTTTCTAGCAAAACCTTTAAAAAAAAAAAAGAAAAAAAAACTGTTATTTTCTTAAACGCGTCGCCATCTGAACGCTAAAGAACAGTGAAGGTAACTTCGATTGCGTCCCAGCAAACTTACTGTAAAAAAAAGAAAAAATAACTGTTATTTTCTCTTAAACGCGTCGCCATCTGAACGCTAAAGAACAGTGAAGCTAACATCGATTGGCGTCCTTGTGCAAACCTTACTGTAAAAAAAAACAAAAAAATCACTGTTATTTTCTCTTAAACGCGTAGCCATCTGAAATCTAAAGGAACGTTAAGGTAACTTCCATTGCGTCCTTGTGCAAACTCACTGTAAAAAAAACCAAAAAATAACTATTATTTTATCTTAAACGCGTCGCCATCTGAACGCCAAAGAACGTGAAAGGTTAATTCGATTGGTGTCCTTGTGCAAACCTTACTGTAAAAAAAAAAAAAATAACTGTTATTTTCTTAAACGCGTCGCCATCTGAACGTTAAAGAACCGTGAAGGTAACTTGATTGGTGTCCTATGCAAACCTTACTGTAAAAAAAAAAAAAAAAAATAACTGTTATTTTCTCTTAAACTCGTCGCCATCTGAACGCTAAAGAACAGTGAAGGTAACATCGATTGCGTCCCAGTGCAAACCTTTACTGTAAATAAAAAAAAAAAGTAACTGTTATTTTTCTTAAACGCGTCGCCATCTGAACGCTAAAGAACCGTGAAGGTAACTTCGATTGGCGTCCTATGCAAACCTTACTGTAAAAAAAAAACAAAAAAAATAACTGTTATTTTCTAAACGCGTCGCCATCTGAACGCTAAAGAACCGTGAAGGTAACTTCGATTGGTTTCCTGCAACCTTACTTAAAAAAAAAAAAAAAAAAAAACAACTGTTATTTCTCGTAAACGCGTCGCCATCTGAACGCTAAAGAACCGTGAAGCGTAACTTCGATTGGTGTCCTTGTGCAAACCTTACTGTAAAAAAAAAAAAACTGTTATTTTCTCTTAAATGCGTCGCCATCTGAACGCTAAAAACATACGCTTTCGTATATAAAGCATTCTCCCACACAGCCGGGCATCCAGGCAGGAGAAATCGGATTAGTATTTTACATATACAAAGGTAAATAATTCATGCATTTTTTCGTACTTATCGGCGTATCACTCAGGAAAATAATTTTTATCGCCAAAGAAAACTTACAATCTAAAAACAAAATTATGTTTAAAATAAAAAAGCAACATATTGATGAACCGTAAAGAACAAATCAAACAATTAATCTTTGTCTAAAAATAAAGTCCGAAGTGAACGAAACTAACTTGTTGGAATTTGAACTCTAAACGGGTTTCAATTACAGAACGTATTAACTGAAAATATGAATATTTAAAGTTCACATGTGATAATGCAATAAAGCCACGAAGAGAAAAGTGTTTACTGAGTGTTTGAGTAAATGAAAAAA
>CAHIKZ030004545.1:0-60000 GCA_903632075.3 Acanthosepion pharaonis
TATGTATACGTATATGCATGTATGTATGTGTAGATGTATGGATATATATGTAGATGGACGTATATGTAGATGTGTATATATATATGTGTGTGTATGTTTTGGTATGTATGTAGTCATATATATTTGTATATGGGTGTATATGTACGTAGCTATATGTGTATATATAGTTAGACGGATAGATATAGGGATACATTGTCTATTTGTTTAAATAATTGTATAGGAATGTAAGGTTTTAGGTATATATGTTTATGTGCAAGTATGCGTATGTCCGTATGTATATATGTGGGTAAATGTGTATATATATGAAGGACTGGATGCGGATGGATGTGTGTGTATGTATTTTTTGTATATTTTTGGTTTATATATATATATATATATATATATATATGTGTGTGTGTGTGTGTGTGTGTGTGTGTGTGTGTGTGTATGTATATGTGTGGGTATATGTGTATATGTGTGTATATGTAAGTGTGTGTATATATGTATGTATGTATATGTATATATATATGTATATATATATATATGTATGTATGTGTGTGTGCATACACGCATATACATGCATATGTATGTGTATGTGTGTATGTGTATGTATATATATGTGTATGTATGCATATGTATATATATATATATATATATATATATATATATATATATATATAGGTGTGTGCATGTGTATGCGTGTATATGTATGTGAAAAGTGTGTGTATATAGATATAGATGAATATGTGTATGTGTGGTTATGTGAATATATTTTTATATGTGTGTACATGGGTATATGTATGTGTGTATGTGGGTACACGCCTATGTGTATGTATATACATGTATATGTTATTGTGTCTATTCGCATGTGTTTTTGAACATAGAAATATAGGTCCTTGCTGGATTAGATAATTGTTATATTTATCTTTATATATTTATATTTGATTTGTAACCTGTAGTCGATATTAAATTTGTCAAATTTTCTCAATTACAAAGCGGCCCTTTAAGAAAAAACGCAATTTTACTTTCCCTTCGTCCCATCTCTCCCCCCCTCGTTTTTTTCTCCTCTTATTCTAACATTAGATTGTCTATGGTGTGTGTGTCACCACGAAATGTATCTTTATGCATTAGACATCCGACAACATTCATTTTTCTCTTACTTAAGCCCCTTCCACCCATCTCTCCTAAAATTCTCTCTGCTAAGGTTTAATCTCCCTCCTCCTCATACTTACACTCTGTCTAAATTCTGTTTTTATTTCCGGAGTTGTTTTCTTTTTGAATTTGTAGGTCTGATGAATTGGATCGTATTTACGATTCCAATGGAATAAATTATGACCATGGAATATTAGTGTTTAAGCCTTTTTATTATATATATATATATATATATATATATATATATATATATATATAAACATTTGAATATATCAGAAGTCATCTATTTCAAGTGAGAACACGTAATTTGGTGGCCTGTAAACGAAGATCAAGTTATCACTGGAAGAAGTATTGCCGTGACGAAATTATACCGAACACACAGTTGGGTAAGATGTCCCAGGTTATCAAAGGCGGGACATTGGTGCCAGTGCATTCTTTCAATGCGATCGAAATAATAAGACAAAAATTTTATGGGGAATTCTTTCTCTTTCTAATCTAAAATCTAAATAAAACGATAACAATCAAATTGTAAGCATCTTTAACTCATGTTACATTGGTTCTACCACTACGATCATGATTCCCTGGGTCATAAAGCAGTATGAAGACGAGGCGGTTTGATATTATAAAATTAAGGATGATGTGTTTCAAAAAATGTTTTATATTCACTGTTATTATAATGTTTTTTCTTCGGATAGAGACATAATCATCATAAGAAAGTAAACAGTAATATTCGGAGCATCGTGGTTTGTATTCAGAGGTTTCACATTTCTAATTATTCCCATTTTATGTAACCCAAATTTGTTAAGATAAAAGATAAAAACGTCCCTTCTATTTTATTTTTTTTGCTAAATGTTAACCCAATACAATGCTTAATAGGTACTCAATGTAGAAAGCTTGTAAATTGGGTTGTATGGACGTAGGAGATGGGGGATGTACATGCAGATTATGCGAATACGTACGAAGATAGTTACTGAAGAGGTTAATATTGTAGTGTTCCGTGAAGCATCATTTCAGGAATCATTTTTTATGATGTAGCGTCACTTGGGAAGAAGTCTGAATAGAACTTTCTTACCTATGGAACGTGAAGGAAATGTAGAGGCTACGAAATGAACCCAGCAGAATCGGACGGAAAATAAGTTCTTAAATTTTCTTTAGGATATAAATCACGATTGTATACACTGCGAGCCCTCCTCAAAGATTTATGTTTGTTACTTTTTGTGCATTTTAATCTCTGATTGACGATTGTGGAAATGTCCAAATGTTCCGCATTCTGACAAGCACACTGATTAGGAAATATTCCCTTTATTTTGTGTTAAAAAGATTAGTTTGAAAATTAGACAGGATATATATGTGACCGCAATCCTATAGGTATCTCATTGTTATCCTGAAGGTATACATTCAACATGTTTTTATGGATTTCACGGCAGTCTGATGAAGTTTCCGGTGATTGTAATGGTAAATGTTGATTTCACTCTACTGGGGAATTATTGTATAATATTTTCGACTGTTCAGTTTATAGTCAGAAACAAACAAATGCATGCTGAGATTTTTTACCGTCCAATAAAAGGCCGCTTTTCGGTTTTATCTGACTCAGTCCCTGTCTGTCTTTTCTTGAAGTCAGAACGCTACTAGCATTATCCAAATTTCCTTTTCTGTATCAACCCATTTCTTAGTTTGAGAATTTTTTTTTTTGCATATAACTGTTTCTTGTCCTTAGTACTGCTAATTTGTCTTAAATTGTAAACTTGCTTCATATTATTTTTGGCTCTGTTCTTTTCTCCTTTTCTTGTTATTGCTTATTGCAAACTTTGTCAATTTTGTATGTGATATGTCCCGAAAAGGGATATATTTGTTCGAAGTAGCAAAGTGGTTGTTGACTACCGTAACCGGGTAGGACAGTCTATCAGGTAACCGTAATGAACTGGTCCTCGTCGTAGTGGTAGGCGTAGTCAATAGGCGTAGACATAGGTGTCATTAATAGGCATAGTCCCTGTACCTCCACATCAGTCTGTATTTATGGCTGACACCAGCCATTCATATTACTGTGAAGGGGAACCCAGGTGTATGCATATTCATTACATCAGTTTCATCGACAGTTCTATCATTTTTTTTAGAGTTAACCATGGTCACTTCGTCTACAAAACGCTTCAAGATGTTCAATAATATTTGAAGCTTTGAAACTAGTTATCGGTCCTGACGTAGCATCTGAACTTCAGTTAATAAATTTAGTAAATTAGTTTCACTGTGTCTTTTTATAAATATTTTCTGACGAGCTTTCGTACTTGATACATCGGCTACTACGTCTATTGAAATTACTAGTTATAACTATATATTCTATGCAAATATTTTATTACCACATACCTTTTTGCTTGTGAACTCTCTACCGGCTTCCTGTATCACTAAAACCTACGGTTTGCAAATAATTAAATGCAATGACAATAGCCAACTCATGTCTCCTTAAATTATTTTCTTTTATTGCCCTCTGTATTCAATAACCTTTCGCCTTTTAAAACTATTTTGAATATTTTGATGGCTTCTGGTTGGAAATCAATTAAAATATACTGATAGAAACAATATAGCGTTGCTTACAAAACGTATAGTATTTATTAGGAAATATATCTTTTTTTTTATTGTCACTGGATTTTTATCTGTGTGACCTTATGCCAGATTAAGATATTCTTCGTAAAATCCCCACATTTCTATAGAAACTTTCAGGGGGCACTTTGATTTATGAATTGTTTGAATGCCCGGATTGTCATGAGTGTATCCATTTTTTTTCTCTTTCTTTCCGTCAAGAAACTCCATTTAAAAACGAAACGAACATACCTCGACTTCACTTAACAATTCATCATCGAGCGTTCCCTCTCAACACTACCCGGCCAAACAAAAGCACAAATTTGCCAAGCATTCCTCCGCAATTGAACGCCAATTATCGACAAGATTTCATTTTGTTGTTAACTTTACAAGCAAAGAAGAGCCAATGGTTGAAAAGAGTTCGGAAGCAGAAGCCATTTTTTTCTTTACAATTTTTTTCTTATCTTAATGGAATGAAATTAGGTAAAATCAAAAACATTTTATACGAGCTAAAAGAAAAATATATGTGTGGTTGTGCGCATATACATGTGTGCATATATGTATGCATGTATATGACTGTGTAAAAAGACGGGCGGATTCCGCAACATACTTGAATGTGTACAATTGAAAAAGTCATTTATAGACATACACACACATGTATATGTATATATAGATATTTATGTATATTTATATCAACCATCATTTTTGCACGCACCTATCTCTACACAACTTGGTATATATGTTTGTATGTGTATGCGTGTAAAAGAATGTGTATGCGTACATACGCATACACACAGACATACATACACACACACACACACACACACACACACATATATATATATATAGAGAGAGAGAGCTTTTCACCTATCTTTTTTCTGAGGAATGACGTATGATATAGGCTATATATAATATCTGCATTAGCAGAACCATTTTTTCATACTAATCCATGGACGTCTCCTTGTACTGTTCATATATATATATATATATATATATATATATATATTCCTCAACTGAGATACAAGATTATAGCAAAATTTAAATATTTATATTTATACGGTACTGTAATGATAGTGGAGTTCCCCAGTTACTTATGGAGGCGGGATAATAATAATAATAACAATAATAATAATATATATATATATATATATATATTTATACATACATATATATATATATATATATATATAATTTGTAGTTTCAAATATAGTACTAATGTACACAATTATAAGTCACATATCAATATATATATATATGTATATATATATATATGTGTGTGTGTGTGTGTGTGTGTGTGTGTACCCAGTAATATTTATTTACAATATATTAACATGTTCACTATAGTGATCATATAACAATATCAATATATGCATATGTATAAACATAAATACCTCCACATCTATTCATAAAATATTAATATATATATATATATATATATATATATATATATATTTATATACACCAAAACCTATATATATATATATATATATATATATACATACGCACACTGAAACATATATACATACATCCAAGTATATATATATATATATATATATATATATATATATATACATACGCACACCGAAACATATATACATACATCCAAGTGTATGTGTGTATATATATATATATATATATATATATATATATATATATATATATATATACATGCGTACGCAATAACATATATATACATATACGTGTGTGTCTGTGTGTGTGTATGTGTCTGTTTGTCTGTGTGTGTATTATTTATTATATGCGGTTAAAGCAAAAACATGTTAACATCAATGCACAATAGATTTCATGTTTCAGCACTCAAGTTCTGCCTCCTCAAGCGACGGTAAATAGCTGGTGATTAAAAAATCATTTTTATATTTCAAAAGTAGATAATAACAAATCTCAATGAAAATGAAGCTTGTAAAAGGGGACGTTTGATCATGATCACATCTGGTTTGAAATATAATCCTAAACAAGGTATGGGATAAGAACAAATGGAGAAGAATTCCACTGTCTGTAGTATTTAATTTTTTCCAAGAAATAATATTTCCCTCCCTTTACGCTGGAACAACTTTTTACGTTTATTTTTAGTACGGAAATCTAGATAAAACCAATTTTGAATTTCTCTAAAAAGCATTCTCAAAAATATCAAATGGGAATTTTTCTAAAAAATTCTTTTAAAAATTGATCTGATCGGACGAATGAGATGGAAAGCTTATTTCTTCCTTCTTGATCAAGTGTTTTCGAATAAAATTGATTTTTACGGTTTCAAAATTCTGAAAACTGAACCTCTAATTGAAAGCTTACATAGTTTTGAAATAGCATTAATAGCATTTCTTTCTATAAAAACAAGAATCATTTTCAGAGACATCAATCAGTCGGAAAAAGTATTTGTTAAATCTAATAATACAGATAATTTTTATAAGTTTTATCCTAAAGAATATAAGGTTGCAATATTTACTGCTTATAAAACTGTTACTGAAAAAACTATTACTATTTGCTTAAAATAAGCAAAGATTAAGTAATCTTTGTAGCAAGGAATCATATGTTTTGATTAAAGATCATAAACAGGATTATGAAACTAAATTTCCTACAAGGATTATCAACCCTACCAGGACTGAAATTGGAAGGATGACCAAGGTTTCCTTGATAGAGTCAACAATGAGATTAAATGACGACTTGGACTTTTACAGTGGAGTGATACCATAAATGACATCAATTGGTTCAAAGGGATTAATAATAAGATGAACTGTTCTTGCATCCAATTTCATGTCGTGAACTTTTGCTCATCGATTTCCAGGTACATGTTCACATTAGCTTTTGTGTTTACCAAAGGATATTCCAATATTTCCAACGCTGAACTGGATATAATAATGTACTAATGTTCTTAATCACTATAATGAACAGTTCTGACGATCACTTTGATATATGTATGGGATCATTAGATTCTGCAATCTTCTGACCTGGTGTTTTTTATATTATATATTATATATAATCTGAGTGCTTATGATGATGTTAGTATGGATATTATATGGATATGTAGAAAAGATGGTCAAATATTAGTAAAAAGTTTTACAAATTAAGAAAAACGATAGGTAAAGAATTACAATACCTAAATCTTAAAGTTAATGACTACTAATGTTAAACAGGTAATTTTTTGGGATGTTACGTTAGATCTTGTGAGTGATGTATTCCAACTTTATATGAAGGCCAATCATGCTAATTCCAAGGTAGCTAATATCGATAATGCTAACAAATGTAATTGCAGAACTTTTAACGATTAACCACAAAATGTTTTCCCACGATAAATAACAATTCTTATACTTAATACTATACAAAATATATATATATATATATATATATATATATATATATATATATATATATAAAGGCATGATGGGTGTGTGTGTGTGTGTGTGTGTGTGTGTAACGAATGCACGGCCGCAATTTTCGACAGATTTGTATCAAAATTTACATGCACATTCTCCAAGTTAGTGATAACGCCAAGAATGACGTTGCATTTCCCAACTCCCATCGCTAGTGGAAATAATCGATTTTTTCATGCTTCTACGGCAGTTTTCATGTAGTTTGATTCTGATTCCGCAAAACTGGATTAGGTGTGAAAAAGTATTTTTGTTAACATTCTTTTTTCATTCGGTTTTTCCAGTTACGTGTCCTTTTTTTTCAGCTGATCGTTTTGTATAGATCTTTTTTCGTAACAGATTTAATGTTTAGTATAGAGCTTAGAAAAAATTCACAGTGTGAGATAGGAAAGAAGTAAGGCATGTAGCAACATCAGCACGGCAAAGGGCACTCCTTTAAAGGCAAGGAAGGGCAAAAATATTTTAAGTCAAGAGATAGCGATTGCAGTATGCGTCGTACGATTTTTGAATTAAGCACGGGAGTCCATGCTGCTAGTATATATATATATATATATATATATATATATATATATATATATATATATATACACAGATATGATTCACGTAAATATAAATACTTGTAAATACACATCAATCCTTTAAATGTAACAAAAATATACATACAAAATAATATATTAGCTAAGTTACATAAACATATATAGGTGCATATAGGAATACTTATAACTACTAGTCAATATACAACCATACATCTAAATATGAACGTGAAGAAATGTTTCATTGGCACTAACACTCAATTATGTGATATATATGGAGGTACGATGAAGTAATGAATAGCAACTCGGATTAAGGATTCGGAAAGAAGAGTTCGAGTGTGTTGCATTCACTAACGGAAGGGTGTGGATCCATGTTGCCTTCGCCCACCTACTGCGAAAGGTAGAAATACATATCTTCTTTGTGGGTCCTACAACATTTGTTGGCAACCGGTCTAGCAGAAGTACAAGTCTGAATTCAAAACATGAAGAAGATTATTTGGGAACTTCACAGCACACTATGTGCACTAATTCCCTGTATTCAGCAGATCCAAAAAGTGTGTTTGGTAGTGTACAACCCTTCCCCATGTAATAAATATATTTGTTACACTAAGTCATCTAAATAATCCAATATATTTGCATTTAAAATGTGTCCGATCTTTATCGGACACATATATATATATATATATATATATATATATATATATATATATGTGTATGTATATATATATATATATATATATATATATATATATATATATATATATATATATATGTGTGTGTGTGTGTGTGTGTATATATATATGTGTGTGTGTGTGTATATATATATATATATGTGTGTGTGTGTATATATATATATATATATATATATGTGTGTGTATATATATATATATGTGTGTGTGTGTGCATGTATATATATATATGTGTGTGTATGTATATATATATATGTGTGTGTGTATGTATATAGATATATGTGTGTGTATCTATATATATATATATATGTGTGTGTATGTATATATATGTGTGTGTGTGTATGTATGTATGGATATATATATATGTGTGTGTGTATATATATATATGTGTGTGTATGTATATATATATATGTGTGTGTGTATATATATATATATATATATATGTGTGTGTGCTTTTTTATATATATATATATATATATATATATAGGGAAAAATCGAAAAATGCTAATCAATTGCTGAAACCTCCTGACAAATGGAATGAGCAATCTAAAAAAGATTCGTCTACGAATCTCTGGATATCCTCACACACACACACACACATATATATATATATATATTGGCAGCATATCGTTATTAATTTTCCGTTTAATAATATTTCTTTCATTTTTTCTTGCTTTCTCTCAAGTGTCTTTATATTTCCGTCTAAGTTGTTGAAAAATGACCCCAGTCCTTGAATTTATGCCGAGCGCTGTCGTTGTGTGTGTATGTGTGTGTTTAGATATTAAAACAGGCGGGCTGTTGCATATGACAGAATAGAATACATATTTCATAGTAACAATATCAATCAAGAATTTATATATACGTTAATATAAAGATGGCAATATCTATTTCAATTTGTATGTTAATCTATTTATGCTGAAATTTCTTCACCGCTTTTTTATACACACACACATACATACAAACACATATGCATACATAGATACATACATACACAGATACATACATCCACAAGGTTGCCATAGAATTAAGAATGAGACGGCCTCCTCGTCAGCTTTACTTAACATGTGAGTTGTGTCAGAAACGATATAACTTTAGATGTGTACGCATTCGTCTGTGCAGACAATCAAAAGAAAAGAGATCAGAGAACGTGAATCACATATTTGGCGACAGTCCATATTTTGCTCATTGAGAAATCTTACCAGATATTTATTAATTTGTTTGAAACGTTATTCCTGCCAAAATGCGACCGCTGTAAATTCTGTTATTCGCAAATAATGACAAAAATGAGGAGAAAAATTCAGTTCATAAAAAGTGGTCTCTTGGATAGAGATGTTGGTCTTTGCTTCGTAACAAAAGCGAATGTTCGTTACAAACAGAAAATGGAAAAAATGACGAGCGCCATACATTTGAAAATTCTCAGTAATTAATATTCATGGATATGGGAGAAAACCTATGATAGGGAAATAGCCTGAAGATGATTGGAAAGTCAGCGAAACGTTGCGATACGACGACATTATGTTGTAGCTAATTCCGAAGAAACATTTTATTTCTTGCCAAGATTGTGTGTAAGAACTTTTTCTTTGATGGCGATGAAGTTAATTTTCTTGTTTCTGCATGACATTTTCTGGGTATTATACGGTCGCTGACCAAAAGATCGATCAAGCGGATGACGTATTCTACTTATATTTTAACGTATGTTTTGTATATTTCATTGTATATTGTATTATTCACACCAAAAGTTCAAAGACTGGTCACTGTGGGAGTGTCATCCAAGTAGCTTGTTTGAGATCGTGACAAAAGAAAAAGACGAGATAGTGAGTACGAATTCCTCTCTAAGACTTATGGGAACTGTTTATCTGTTTTGTGTGTATATACGTACGCACACGCAGGTCAAGTGAGCACTCTAAGCCGTGGTGAAGGCAATTCATCATGGAGATGTAATAGCAATAATTAAGCAAGTGTTCATTAGCTGTATCAATAGCCATCTATTTAGCAGAAGGAACTGAAACCAATTTCTATGTCCTCATTGAAATGCTGAAGAATCTAATTGAGTAGTGATTTTCCAAGCACAAATTAGATGTGGCACAATGCCGAAATTAGGGGGCACCCAGCAAGAATCGAACTCACTACTCAGTCGTAATTATTCTAGTGAGACAAGCTTGCTAACCATTACACCACCTCGGGGTGCCTAAGAATCTAATTGAGTAATACATTGTTCGTTATGTTGATTACCAAGGGACGTGTCCTTCGGTAACACACCAGTCTGATGTCGAAAGTTTTGCTAGTGGTAAGAAAAAGTGTAGTCATCATCAAATAAATAATCGACTAAAACTGTAACATTGCTATATTTTTAAATAGACACTATAACAAGTCCAACCTCCAGCTAGTTTCATATCTTTTTAGGATGCATTTCATGTTAGAACAATGTAATAAAGCAAATAATGAAGGTGGTGTACGCAAGTAATGAAGCCATTAAACACTTGGAGCACATACTATGGTTGGTTTAAAAGAGAAACGACAACATGCAGTTGCCATCACTGTACGCAAATAGACATATATTATAATAGACAATATCTTGCCAGCTTCAAAAATGGCTGCCGACATCGTTGTTGGTGGTTGAGAAAAGTTTAGTCTCTGATGAAGCGAACATCTATAGAGGGTTAAATCAATATCGTGTTGTCGGATAAACAGAAAACTGTGCGTTAATGGCGACTTTAATATCACAGCTTTTGAACGCCATTGCTCCTTTGATAGGAAGATGTCACCCTTTGAAATACAAGCCTTAAAGAACAATATTATCCTTTTGTTACTCAAAATGATATCCGATCCATTCTTTGACTACCTCAGTAGACACCGAATCACATAGCATACCCGGATATTTTATTTCTCGTCCCATAGCTCTTGTAGTGGTGCAACATTGTGGCTTGCTCAACATGAAACATCCGCATGATTCGCTCATTGGTCAGGGTCTGGTTCTAGGCAAAACGTTTGCCAATCCATTCGATGACGTTGTTCGACGACGCCTTTCTTTGGTGTCTAGTTCACTTTCCCCCTAGTTCCTTGTAGCCCGATTTTTAAGATGTCTCGTGCTCTGCTTACGTGTTATGCGGCTATATAACTTCAGTTTCTTTGTGGTGGTCAACAGGTCTTTGTAGCCATTTATCTGATGATTCACTCTTATGCCCCCTCTTCACTCGTGACGTGATCGCTGTAGGATATACCAAGAAGATGTCGATTATTTAAAATTTGTCAAACAAAAAGGATAAAAAAATACAATGAAATACCATTTGGATACACGTAGGTGTAGTTTAGACTAGATTAATAAACAGGTGGACATTAGTTGGGTTTATACCTGTGTCTGTAAGTATACACCCAGAATGTGGTCCCCTTTTTTTTAGAAAGGTGTTTTATATATCTGCAAGAGATACAAGCTGCCTTTTCTAAACCCTCGGTAGTAAAAATAGAACCAGTAAATAAACTTATACCAAATATATATTGCACTTTACTCTGACTACATGTCTACTGATGGATATTACAGGGTGATTTTATTCCTCCTAAATCTTAAGGGGAGATAACTGATGGTTTATCATTACACCTCCCTAACAATGGGGAAACTCTTGTTGCACTTGCACTTTGGTACACTTGACTTATTTACTCATTCACTGCACTCATTTAATCATGTTACTGTTCTGAGTAGCCGATTCTAGAGAAAGCATCTTACCACAGGTAAAGGGAATTTAAAATATCTTTAAGCATTAATATTTTATGCCTCCGAAAATATTAATTTAATAAAGATAATTATAATGTATATCCTTTACAAATAGTTACAAACTAATATTCCATATATGATATCACTTTTATTCAACACATGTATATTTTTTCCCACCATCGTATCTAATGATTCACTCATATCCGTTTGTTTTTTTTTTCTATGCGGTCTGTATAGGAAATACAAAGCAAACATCTGAAGTATCTCTTTTCTGCAGTTTGGCTCTACTTTTGGAGTCGTGTTTTAGGGTCCATGATTCACATGCATAAAGAACTGAAAAGACGAGAATATCCAAAAATCTTAGGTTATTTTTAAGGGCAGATGTTTATCTTTCCAGATCTGTTTTAACCGTGCCAACGAAACTGACTGTTACCACAATTCTCGCATTATGTTGACTTCTCTGATGATCACATCGAGATATTTCAATTGTTTCTCTATCCCCAGTTGCTGACTACTGATTATAATTAGTGTCTTGATGTGTTCTTCACTATATAACACCAGCTTTGTTTAATCTGCGTTGATTTGCATGCTATATGCGAATGCTGTTTCATCTAGACACACCAGCAGCTTAGCCGGATAGTCTTCACTTTCAGCCAAGACATCAGTGATTATCAGAAAACCTGCAGCTCGTCATCGTCTCCCTTCAACACTGATTGCATCGATGTGGTATTCAAGGAAATCCAACAAAATTCTTTCCAAGAATTTATGAATACATTTGAGGGACCATAGATATCATTGCACATTCCTTTTCTCACGAGGCCCGAAGCTCCGATCGCTATTGGGACAGTTTCAGTTTTCATTCCCCACATCCTCTTAAGGTCCTTGTATGTGGACAATTTCTTGATAATTTTTACAGAGTTGTTTCTCTCAGATGGCATTATTATTAAATTTTTTTTTTATTTTCTTTGATTTCTGGCGTTTACACATTTCTTTCCGGGTCCCGCTCAGGGACCTAATGTTAGAAATGGCGTCATGACACTTTCCACTGACAAAAAAAAAAAAATTAAATTACATAGATAAAGCCCTTCGTAAGGTGTGGGCTGTACTTGTCCCTTCAAGTAGTTTACTGCAATCTTTTCCAATCAGTCCTAGGGCTCCAACTACAACAGGGATTGTTGATGTTCCCATATGCCACATTTTCGAAATTTCTATTTCAAGGTCCTTGTACTTTGACAACTTTTTGAATATCTTCAAAGATACATTGCAGTCAGCAGGGACTGCCATATCAATAAGGAGGCATCGTTTTTGTTTGTGGTCTTTAATAACAATATCTGGGCGGTTGGCTTTGATTGTCCTGTCAGTGTGTATTGTGTAGTCCAATAGAATTGTAACAGGTCCTATCTCCGTAACCGCGTCTGGGTGGTGTTCATACCAGTTTCTTTCAGTTTCCTTCCCGTAGAAGTTGCAGATTTTCAAGTGCAGATATTGGATTATTATTATTATTATTATTATTATTATTATTATTATTATTATTATTATTTCATTTGATTTCTGGCGTTTACACATTACTTTCCGGGTCCCGCTTAGAGACCTAAGGTTATAAATGGCATCATGACACTTTCCACTGACAAAAAGAAAAATATTATTATTATTATTATTATTATTAGTGTATGTTATGTTTCCCGCATTGTATCCTTTAGAGCCGGTTCCAAACTATGGTCCTTATGTCCTATAGGAGAATTGTCATTTAATTGGCTTTTCTTAGTATATGGGATGTTCCTAGTGGGGCGATCTTCTGGGCAACATATACGGTAATGTTATCTGGGACAATGTTAATAAATTGGTCCACTCCTTTTCTCACGAGGCCCAGTGCTCCGATTACTATTGGTACAGTCTCAGTCTTCATTCCCCACATACTGTTAATCTCGATCTCCAGGTCCTTGTATTTGGACAATAACTCGATAATTTTCATGAAGTTGTTTCTCTCAAATGGTACTGCAATGTCAATAAGCATACACTTCCTGAATTTCTTGTCTTTTATGAAAATATTAGGTATGTTGGCTTTTATTTTTCTTGTCACTTTGAATTTGGCATGTTCCAGAGGATTGTTTCACCGTTATTTTGGTTAACGTGTCTGGTTGGTGGCCATTCCATCTCTCAGTGGTTTCGATTTTGTGTTTCTTGTATATCTTCCAGTGCACTTATGTAGCTACCTTGTTATTTCTGTGGGTATATTTATTATTTGCTAGTTCCGGACATCCTGAGAAAATATGATCGACAGTTTAATCATATCTTCCGCAGATTCCGCATCGCAAGATAGTTCCATCCTTGTTCATGTGACATGGTAAGATCTGGTTGCGAAATTTTTATTATTATCATTAATATTATACTTGGCATATAATAACAATAATCACAACGTCTAATTAATACGAGGAATTATTTCCAGTAATCTTGCACAAGACACTTTGGGGGTACCGGTTATAATTGGGAGTATGTGTTGGAAAAGTTGTTATTTCTTTAGGTTCTGGGCATGAGCTAAGAACCATTACACGGTTGAAACGTCTGAAACTCATAGAAAATATAATAATAATAATAATAATAATAATAATAATAATAATAATAATAAATGCATGAACTGAGAAATCACTGAGCCTAGTTCGAGTTCTACTATCACACAAATAACCTTTGGAAAGTTATGGATCCTTCCCTTCTGCCTTCAGATATGGATTAAATAGCAGCGCTGACCGCATTCCCTGGAGAAATTACCTGAAGGTTAACAAAGATCATTCAACATTGGTTGTAGTCTGTAAAACTAAACTACATTAGTTGTAAAAAAAAAAGTATGGATAGCCTCACTGGTGAGCGATTATACAGAATACATTTGAGACCAAATAAAGGAAGAGGATTTGGATTATTGTCAATCACAACGCTCATAAATTTTTACATTTTAGAAAATTTAAGTAGTCAGAATGAATCTAAAACAAAGGAATTTCAAAAAATATTTTAAATCAGTCGAATGTCCTTTGATTATATCCGTAAATACGCGAGTGATGCTACATTCTTTCACATTCAAATTTTCTACGTCATATTGCATTATTATTAATAGGCTTATGATTTCTAAATTGTATTAATTTCTCACATGACCCATTTCTCTATTTGATAAATTTGCTTTCTATCTGGTATGTTTTGGTAGCGGTCGAATCTTTTAAAGACAGTTTTTTTGGGTTTTTTTTTTTTTTTTTTTTTTTTTTTATGTATCTACCTTGAATGTAATGAAAATAAAATTGAGTGTGTTGTTCGATCTGCCTGTAACTGGATAAGTAAATATTTCTTTCTGTTGTCTTTTAACCTTCTAAACCCACCGGGCAGGAATAGAGGAGACTTTTAGCTACAAAAAAATCTGAAAGATGCTTCCTTTTTTATGCGCTGCTGACTTAAAAAAAAACAAAAAAAAACGATATATTTGACTAAATAGATTGGCTTGGAACGCAAATGTACGTCTAAGCTCTGCGACAGTTTACACGTTCCTATCACTTAATTATAAATGTTCCTTCTCCTTTCATTTTTATTCTTTCCTAATTCAGCTTATTTGATGTAAATTTATTTGTTTCTTTATATTTTGTGTATAATAATTTTTTATTATTATTGTCGTTTATTTAAATATTTGTTCACACATGAGCACCTGCTTCTTTTATCACTTTAAACATTATTTTCAATAGTACCCATAAATGAGTGGACATTCCACTTTTTTTTTTTTATTTTCGTATAGCAACCTGAATATTGGAAAAAATACGCTTTTAAAAAATAATCGAAGTGTCTATTCAAATATGCGTATCCATGTTTAGTGATAAAATATATCGGATTAATAAATAAAAGGAGGCACGGTGGAGTAATGGATAGCGGCTCGAATTGAGGAATCGGCGAGCCGAGTTCAAATTCCAGTCGTATGTATTACATTTACTTACTTGTTAATGCCGTTTGGAAAAGCTATGGATCCTCTTCTTCCATGGGGAATTAGCAGGACAGACCATTTCTAGAACTGCAGAAAGAAACCTTCTGGGGGAAAAATCTTCCTCGTCTGTCATGTATCGAAAGAGAAATTGCGGCTGCTTTTATTTTATCCGTGGGAGATTGAGTGGTATTTTCCAATGAATGTCAAATGAACTCCAAAAACAGATCTGAGAATACCTGTTACCTTTCATGGACTTGTCACGGGAATGGCCTTAAAGAGACACGGAAACCCTCGCAAATCTTTACATAGTGAACACTGGAGAGAGTGTAACTTATATAAGCAGAGAAAATGAATAGGATATTGAGGGTTAAAGTTGTTCATAAACCTCAGACTGCACAATTACATATTCTATAACTATCATTTACTGAGTCAGTAGCAGGAACTGTGAAGTTACATCCATCGTTAACATATACCTGTTTAACACAAATAAACAAATACACAGTCACAATTTTTTTTTTATTTATTTACGCATTAACTACTTGTTTCGTGCTTTGCGATTTGCAAAATGAACGTTTGTTTATGTTGGACGCTCCCCAGGTCGTTACTTTTGTATGACATCTTCAAAAAGAAGGCATCAGCGTGACGATAGTAATTAAATTCATTTTGTTTATTAATTCATTCACATTCTTTTATTCTATAATATTTACTTTCTCCTTCCTACACGGAGTGAAATTATTCGTCTGTTTCTCTACATAGTCTTTATTATACACCATTCGACTCAAGGTGTATTCCTTTATATATTTATTTTCCATATATATTTTGATAACAAGTTATTATTTTTGTATTTTGTTATATTTGAATGATAGCGAATGAAACAGTCCGTTATTTAATAACATTTTTTAAAAAAATTATATGCTTTAAAAAAAACTATTTTAAAATCTTTGGAAAAGAGCATTCTTATATGCATATAAAAATGAAAACTAATTGGTATATGTAAAAGGTATATCGAGGTAAATAGAATTTATGCCAATAATGTGCATGACAGTTGGCTTGAACAAGAATTACTGAATCATAGATAGACAAAAAGTAATCAATATATATATATATATATATATATATATATATATATATATATATATATATATATATATATATATAAATTGATGTAATTTAAAAACAGTTTTTGTGTATGAACAGTTTGATATAAAGAGATCAGCAGTTGTAGACTTGCATACATGTAAAGAGAGATAAAGAAGTGTTTTTGAACGTGCAAGACGATAAATCGAGAGGCATAGTATAAAAGTGAATAATCAAATGATTTGGACTCATTCCAAAATCCTGCATCGTAATTCTATCTTATAAATTCATCTAATTATGTAGTTAATTACTCAGTTGTTTCATTTTTCAACTGTGTTCTTGTAGTTAAGTAAAGAAAAAAAAAGAAAAAAGAAAAAAACTTTGAATAGGACAGAAATAACCACAGACATCTTTTAAAATGCTTTGAATATTGTTGCCAAATATGGTCCGGCGTTCCTGCTAAATATTTAGAGTTTCGTAATGAAATCCGAAGAAGAATCAACAATGTTATTGGTTCTGAACTGGCGTCTCGGCTGCAGTCACTTTCCCACCGCTGTGAAATTGCTTTAATCATTATGACTCGTTTATTAGCGTATATATCTCTATTTGTATGAATGATATTGTAGAATTTAATCATTATAACTCTTTTATTAGCGTATATATCTCTATATGTATGAATGATATTGTAGAATTTAATCATTATAACTCTTTTATTAGCGTATATATCTCTATTTGTATGAAGGATATTGTAGACTTTAATCATTATGTCCCTTTTATTAGCGTATATATCTCAATTTCTATGAATGATATTGTAGACTTTAATCATTATGTCTCTTTTATTAGCGTATATATCTCTATTTATATGAATGATATTATAGGCTTTAATCATTATGTCTCTTTTATTAGCGTATATATCTCTATTTATATGAATGATATTGTAGGCTTTAATCATTATGTCACTTTTATTAGCGTATATCTCTATTTGATGAATGATAATTTTCAAGAGAATATTAGCGTTATGGTTTTCTGTTCCTGGTTCAACGTGATGTTCATGCTTCCATATTTTTATGATGATTACTTTATTTATTTACTTGATGATATGGTAAATTCAATATGACTAGTGCTCGAATCTATGATTTCCATCCAACTTTGATCTTCAAAAATTTGGATATAATGTCAATGATTATCTACTGTCTTCCTGATTACTCTTCTATTGTTCTCGCTCCTAAGTAATGTTTCTGTTTTCTAACTCTTTATCAATCAACCCCTGAATTAGGGGTTTTATTGAATTGCATGAAGTGAATTTGAAAAAAATATAATACATTTTTCCGAAAGGTACTTGGACCTCAGTCATTTATGTGCCCTGCGTGATACACGCTTAGGTAATCAGGTATCTTTCTATACATGACTGATGAAGCATATTTTTTCCCGTTGTAGGTTGTCATTTCTTTCTGCGGTAGACTAGTTGCCATCCAAGGCTATAGAACCCTGCTATTTACTCAGAGTTGGGGGAGAAGGGTATTAGCACGTAAGTGAAATGTAATGGATCCCACTGGAATTCGAACTCGGCTCTCTGATTCCTCAATCCGAGCCGCTATCAATTAGACCATCGTGTCTCATTCGATAGATTCAAAATATAAATTTAAGTATGCATTAGAGGATTTGAACATGTCAATCTTCCTTAGAAGATTTTTCACAAATTTAATCTTGAGTTCAGTATCTATCTATCTATCTATCTATCTATCTATCTATCTATCTATCTATCTATTACTGTCTCTCCTTTTCTTTCTATCTATCTATCTATCTATCTATCTATCTATCTATCTATCTATCTATCTATCTATCTATCACTGTCTCTCCTTATCTATCTATTACTGTCTCTCCTTTATCTATCTATCTATCTATCTATCTATCTATCTATCTATCTATCTATCTATCACTGTCTCTCCTTATCTATCTATTACTGTCTCTCCTATTTATCTATCTATCTATCTATCTATCTATCTATCTATCTATCACTGTCGCCTCTCATCTATCACTGTCTGTCCTCATCTGTCTATCTATATTTCTATCTATAACTGTCTCTCCTTATCTGTCACTGTCCCTCCTCATCTATCTATCTATCTATCTATCTATCTATCTATCGTAGATATTTATTAATGTTCTATACTCCATTACAGATATCGTGTTGTGTTTGTTCTGTGTCGGCCTATATTTGCCCTGTGGTATTTCGTGAATGCCACAGTTAATTTTTTCTACATTCCCCTATAACGCAAGCTAGAGTGGCTGTGCGAATACTATCAAAGTTAGCACAAGAAAACCATGCTGTATGATGAAGGTTATCTAAGTAGTATTCAAGATCCCAGTACTGTATATTGTTTTATATAAGGCCAACTTCGGAGATAAATCGAGTATGAATTTGAAAACACGTGGGTCAGTTAAAATAATGCCTGCACTTTAATTATAAGTTTAATAGAAGAACTACACCAAACATATAAAAGTTATCAAATGTTTCAAGCTGTGCGGGTGGCGTAATGGAAAACGAATCGGAATTAAAAATCGAAGGATTCGTTTTATTCACTTAGGCAAAAATACCCTTGGGAAAATTAAAAAGTGACCTCTTCTTCACCAGCTATGGGTTGCATCACAAAAACCATTATTATCTTAAAAGAAATAAATCTTGCAATTTAAAAATATTTCCTGGCTTTAAATAACCTCCAAAGGGTTGATAAGCCGTAGAAAAATAATAAATCTGTTAAAGAATAGCCTACACCGTAGATTCAATAATAGGTTCAATTTGGAACTCCCTTTCGATTATCCTGATCGACATACACCTGATGAAGGCCAGAGAACACAGCGGCAGAAATGTTGTGCTAACAACAACCAAGATGATACAAATAGTCCGCATGCCGATAGCGCAAATTGTGTCTCATGTGATTCTAGAATTTTTATGCCTTGTAACTAAGTATTAAGAAATAAAAAGGAATTCTGAGTAATATTTTAAAAATGAAATTAACTATTACATTTTAGAATTATCTTACTTATTATAAAACGCAGGTTGTGTATGTTTGTGTGTGTGTGTCTGTAACGTTTATATGTTGGATCGAATTTCCTACATTTTTTAGCCGCTTTCAACAAAACTTCACAGGACTACATAAAATTACCTTGTGGGGGTTCTAACGGCGCCGAAAATGGGAAAAATACAGTTTTTTTAATAAAATCAATTTGAAAACACGATTAAGACACATCGTGAGAATGAAAGGGGGAGAACTCACCCACGAAAATGTAAGCAAAAGAGCATAGCATGATGAAAAAGACGCCGAACTTGACGAAAACAAGATTTTATCGTCTAATGTTCATATTATTATTAAAGACGAAAGATCAAAGTATTTTGGGGGTATTTTTTTACATTTTTTAATCGTTCCTAGCACGTCTGAAATTTTCGTTAAAAATATGTTTTTTTTTGGTAAAAAAAAAGGGCAGATAATCATTTTCAATCATTTTTTTGATTTGATAAAAGATTAAAATCTTACTTTGATATTCTTTTAAAATCAATTATCATTTTTTTCAAAACTGATTTTAATAAAACAGATATTATACTGTTTATTTAAAATATTTTGAACCAAGCTTAACTTAGCTTCTGCGCCGAAAAAATGTAATTTGAAAATAAAACAAAGCAGGTCATAAACTTTCGCGTCGCTTGACGATTGACGAAAGGCACATTCATGACGTTTAGATAACTTACGGGAGGAGAATACTTTCTGCGGATGGAAGGAAGTGAAATTATTTAAGTGAACAAATTATTTACCTTGTTACTTTTAAGGAAAACTTTCAGCGCTCTAATTTTTTATTTTTTATTTATTTATTTATTTATTTATTTTGTACTTAGCATTCATTTTTACGTTTACGATGCTTTATGGAAAATATAAAGTAATTAAAAAATAAGACTGTTAATAGTGAGATTAAATTTCATAAGAAAAAGGTATCTAATTAATTTAGGTACCTTTCTTATGAAATTTTATCAGAAGTGTACATAAAATACTATAATTTTATGTACATTTATTACATTTTACTGTGTTATTTGTATTTCCATTCATTTTATTATTAACTTTGATATTTCATTTATGGAAAAATGTCATAACTGAGATTAATATAAAAATAAGATCATATAAATTAAAGTTTAGCAGTAGTTAAATTTCATAAGATGATACTGTTACTTGTAGGTACCCTTCTAAGTTGAAATTGAAAACTCTAACTTCTCCATACGTGTTTTGCAAAAGTAAAGGGCTTAACAGCGGAGAACAATGCTGAACTCAAATAATGCAACTAAATTGTATTCTGGTTGGTCTTCCGTACTTGATAATTACTGTCCGACTATAAACACAAAAATTACATTTCTTAATTACCATGGCTAATCTGATTGGTCCAAATTATACAATTTTCAAAGCGCTAGACAATGACAATCTCACACGGACATTTTGAAAGGTTGCTTTTAACTAATGTTAAAATATTTTTTTTAAATTCAATTTAAACATTTTTTTAAAATCTTTTTAAAATTAAAGAAATAAGAAATAATTTTATTAAAAAATCAATTTTCATTGAAAAAAATTTTTGCTTTCAGAAAATATTGTCCATATTCATAAACACAAATTAAAACAAATAAAAGCATTTGAAACTAAATAATATATTTGTTTTATTGAGTTTTGTATGTTACAATTCACAGCTGATTTTCAGGTACGTTGGCCAAAAAAAAACAAAAAACATGATTTGCATTCTTCAAAGCCTTGTGCTTTTAACTATTGTAATCACTAAAACAGATGGTCTCGAATTTCTAGAGTTTTTCATAAAATTAGTTATGGGGGTGTTAATAAATATAAAAAAAAATATTTCTGCCATGACTTCAATAAAAAAAATATATTTATAATAATTTCGATCATCTGTGAATAGTTTCTGAAAGTTTCATTAACATCTGACAATTATTTTTATTTTTGCAAGATTTTCCAAATTAATGTCTGTAAATACAAAAAAATGCGCTAAAAATTATCTATGTTATTTACTACCCCTTGTTGCGACAAAGAGAAACAAGGTTTTTTAAATCAAAATTTAGAATATTTTAAAAAGATGGAAAAAATTTTAAAAAATAATTAAAAAAAAATTTAGTCTATCCCCTTCATAAAAAAATAAGCATTTTGACGATAAAATTTTGTTTTCATAAACTTTAGCGTCTTTTTCATCAGACTATGCTCTATGTTTTAGCGATTCCGTGGAGTGACTTAGGTTAAAAACCCAGGTTGTTTTTTTTGTGTGTGTGTGTGTGTGTGTGTGTGTGTGTGTGTGTGTGTGTTCCTTTATATATGGGATCGGATTTCTTACATTTTTCAGCCGATAAAACAAACATCCACTTTTTTTCGGCAGGTAGTATTTCTTATTGTCTTGCACACACTTTTTTCTTTATTTACATTCAGAATGCTTTAAAAATTCCATTTACAAGACAATTGTTTATAATAAAATTCTATTCACCAATCGATAGACTCATAACGATTGTAAACAATGTTTTTGTTTGAATTTGGGTTTGACCAATTCGTAAAAAAAAAAAAAAAACTAATTAAGACATGCGTGTTTGTCAACCTTAAACAATAATCTTTGTCAATTTTATTGTTCAGTCTTTATGATGGTCGATACTTGATCTATCTCTTACTGTTACATCCCCGGGCAACGCCGGGCTCTACTGCTAGTATATTTATATAACATTAATTAATTTACAGACACGATGAGGTTTTTCATATTATTTAAACATGGGTTAATTTCTGTCTATATTTCAGAGATTGTAATTATAGAAATTCCTCAAGTATAATACGCATTTTTTTCTAAAAAAAAAAGGAAAAGAAAAAATTCTTTAAAGAAATTGCTGTTTCATAGGTTGATTTCAGTTGCGCAATAACTAATCACCACAAACATACGACAATTTGACACTAAAATTCGGCGATTGCGGCCCCATACGGATGTCAAATACAATCATATGCACCTAACAATACTTACCAAGGTAAAATAAAATAAGAATTCTCATGAAACTAAATAAAAATAATATTATTCTATATTTAAAACCATGTTTTAAATAAGAGTATAAACGCTGGTCGTAATGAAATTGGAAGATACGATTTATAGGGTTTGATTACCAAATAATGGGTGCGTATTATGTGTGAGTAGAAGCATTTTCCCACTTTCAGCACAATTTTATAGGTGCGTATTATGGATGAAGCCGTATTATACTTGAGGAATTACTGTATTTACATTATTTGCATTGTTAGCAATGTTATCATCATCTTTATGCCATATTCACGAGGTTTCGACCTTCTTCAAGTGATTGGAATTTCCAACTGAAGCATTTATTTCAATTACCGGGGTAGATTTTTACTGAAGGATACATGGTCCAGTGGATAATAGCGTTGGTTGGATCCAATGACTTAACCCAAAGAATTGTCAGTTCACAAACTTTATTGTAAACAGAAACTTGGAGAGTTGAGTTAAAGGGAGATAAATGAGACATCCGGAAGTGGCATGGTATGTGGAACTAGAACAATCTACCCCAGTGGAGGGAATAAAGGATTCAATTCGAAATTCCAATCAGCTGAAGAAGGCCGGAGCGTACAATGGCCCAAACGTCGTGAATATGGCAATAAACATTGGAAATAATTGGATTAACTTCCTTATCTTTTCGAAACGTAATTTTTAATCCACGGGGTAGATTCTGCTGTCTATATATAGGTATATCTTCCTGTGATCTTTTCTAGTACTGCTTAGTTAGGGCTAGTGCATGGCCAAAGGATTGCACCTGAAATTACTGTTGCCAAATTCATGAAGTTATTTTCAAAGATGGCTTTATTTCACTGGTCTAGACATGGTCGACATAACAACTATCTACCATTGTAGACTGAATAATGTGTGTAGTTCAAAAATTTACTCGGACGGACGGACACTTGTAGAAATCCAGAGGTCACAACAGCCGAATCGTCGTCATAGCAACAACACAGATGAAGAAATTAGACCCAAAGTAAATAATATAAGAAAATATATTCACGACGATTTTCTTCTTTATGTGCCGTACCGCTCATGATGTAGGCGATCATGGCTCTCCACCACTTACTAACCCTTTTAAGTTCTTAATGAATTTTGTATTTCTGTTATTTTTCCTAAGACTTGTTTCGCCATTCATTTGTTCAAGCTCACTATATATGATATGCGTTGCTTTCTTCTTCCTTTCTTGCCTTCTATTCTGTCCTGTGAGTATCAGTTATCAATCCCCCATTCCTCATTATGTGCCTCCAAAAACCAATCTATTTCTTCCTGATGCTTTCAGTGAGATTTAATTGGAAGAAATAAATGACGTTAATAAAATTATTAAGACTAATGCTCCGTAAGTAAATCAACCTTTTCTTAACAAGGCTTAACATCAAAAAGTTAAAAATGGTCTTATATTCCTTTTGGTTGTAATGGAATCTCCCACTGACTACATCATTAAATATATAAATATAGTGTGCAGAGGATATACCTGGGGTCTTGCTTCGGCAATTAGTTGGAGATTCCTCGGCAGCTAAGCTAGTCGAACTCTCTGCCTTCGGGAGCAGAGGAACCCAGACAAGGCTATGCCGAAGGGCAGAGTTTTGTCTGGGGACGTAGACAGCTACCCGACCCAGATTTTTACGGGGTCTACGGGGAATTATGCCCGAGCCCACGGGCTCGGTTTTACCCCGCATTAAAAACGGTCTTGTTCCACATCTTGCCTCGCGGGGAGTAGTTGTGTATTCTATTTTACAATAAATCTCTCTTTCTTCCATCTACACCCATGTTGCTGTACCGCCTTTGTCTGTTTTTAACCTCTTTAAGAATACAACAACTTTTTACCGTGACATTTCTAATTTCGTATATTGAAGCAGCCCCAATGAAAAGGATTATGAACAGAAAGATAAGTTCACATCACAAATGTTTCTCCTGTGATTCGAGATCAAATAAAGAGTTTAGATCGCAATTGCTTGAAAGATACACGGACCTACATACTTTTGAACAAGGCCAGAGTGCACAGCATCGGAATAATGAGGAACTTAGTCCCAAAATAAATGATGTAGTATAAAATAACCCTTTATTCCAGAAATTTAGACGAGTCTTTTTTATATGCCGTACCCATTTTGTTAGACTAAATAACAAGAAATAAATGGAGTAAATGAAAGTATGAACACTAATGCCACGTTACGTAATCTAACATTTTTCTAACACTACCTAGCATCAAAAGGTGTCCATAAAATTATTCTCCCTTTTTCTTTTTTTTTACAGTGACTTTTCTATCCATTCAGCAAGATTACTGGAAAATATCATTCGCTATTCTGAACATTTCTGGCCAAATGTCAGTCAAAACTTTCCAATAATATGTTTTCTGAATTCATGTTTAACAATTGTACCCGCAACCAAATACTTCAATATTATTTACATAACCGTGATTTCCGACATGTTTGATGGCATGTTTATTTCCCAGTGGAAAAAGTATGGACAGACCCATATAATGAACGTTTAATATCATACCTTTATCAGAATTTTCTTTATAATGCTCATGTCTAAAGATGGGTATTTTTTCGTAATGTTATTAAATATAAAATTAGCACTAGGTTCACATGTAAGAAAATCTTTTGGTTCTTAAATCTGTAAAAGTAACTATAGTTAATTAATATTAACAGATAATAATGAAACTGCAATATAATAATCTCGATAAAGCTGATTGTATCGTATTTCCGTTAAGGAATGTTTAAGTGGAATATTTTTTCGTTATATTAACACAAGAATAATTGGCGCCGTGAAACAGGATCTATTATGTTAGCAATGATATCCATGTTAGAAAGATAATGTCTTTTTCCGTGTAGTAGGACCGTTCGAGTATGATTCATTTAGTAGTAATAAAATGTACGTTTATAAGTCTAGCAGCTCGAACGTGTTCATAAATATTTGGGTGAAAAGTGTCAATAAGAAAACTGTTGCATTCCTGCATGACAACAGATAGCTGCATAGAGGAAAAAAACAGAGGCAAAGGAAAATTTAGGAAGTAGATCTGTTTAGACAAACTTTCCATATACATCTGAGCTTGCGCTAACTGATTTTTACCTTTTTTGATCGCTGCAAAAGTTTGTTGAAAACCTTTTTCACCTGTAATCTATCGGAATTTCAATCAAAAGTGCTGCCAGATAATTGGCAACAAATCATTGTAAATTGTTGTGAATATATAATTGCATAAAATGTAATTTATTATTTGACGAATAAATTCGCTAAAATTAATCTTGAAAAACTGAAATATACAATTTGGTGCTATCCAAAATTTCTAAAAGAGAAAAAAAAATGGCGCTATCTATTTATTTCGAGAGACATGTGAAATGTCATTTGATCCCTGGGGAAAGCTTGAAAAGAAACAGGCTGATTACACTTTTTAAATTGTTTGAATGCATTAATAGATATTTCCTTAGTTTCTTTTACTCCAACACACGATCTATATCAGAAGTAGACGTGCATCTATGTATATACACTTTGCATTCTTTTGCATATGTATGTATATATGTGCGTAGGCAGAGAGGTAGACAAGCATGCAATAAGTTTAAAACTAGTCTATATTTTCTAGATAGATGTGAAACTCCTGATGATTTTAAGTATGAATTTAACCAATTCTTTTTCTTATCTTTAATTCACTATCCTCAGTTTAATTTCTAGAACTCCATTAATGAGCGAATATTATACACTCCGAAACTACAAAGGCATTTTTGTATTTTACCTAAAGCCCTAAGCAAATGATATTTACAGTTATATATAAATCGTTGCACTCGAGCGGAAATTGGAATAGCGAAGTTATTCCAAGTGGAGATACGCACCTAAAGATTACTCTAATTAAAGACATGGAATTTGTAAATAGTATATAATTTATTTGTTTATTAAAATAGCAATGATAAAATTAGCCGTCTTCATACAGAAAACATTCGGAATTCATTGATCTCGCAAAGTTACTTTCGGTTTAAATTTAGAAAACCATTCTCTCAAAACAATTTTTTAAGGAAAATATGTTTCTCATGTTCATTAACTGTCAACATCCTTTCAATACTGGGTTACGTCTCCTTCCTATAGTTTTCTTTGGGTTAGTGTGCAAAGACAAATTCTTCAATATGACATTATTTTTTTTTAAGAAACACGTGACATCCGTTTTAGTTATTGGAAGTCTGCAATTAATATGTTGTTTGTTATTTGGTAAAATTCTTTATTTGTGATTCACTAGCGTCTGTCTAATCCGACGAAATATCCTTCTTAAGAACCACAGGGCTCCCTAAAATTTGTATACCATATATAAATATGAGTAATAAAAAGAACTGGCAAGTGTGTCCAAAAATTTGTCAGAATCGAAAAATATTGATTTTTATCATTTTAGAATATGTTCTTGTTCATAATATGAATACAGTTTCAAGTCGATACATGATTTTATTTTTTTACATTGATTTTCACCCTGTACAATGCTCCATATCAACACAATGTAGAGGTTTACAGAGTAAGAGACGTACATTATGAGGATATCTAAGGAAGATAACGGTTAACACGAGACTTGAACAGTCCAAGATTGTCATGATTTGAGAAGCATCATCTTTGGAGTCGACTCCACAAATCAGCGGATCGTTTGAAGATTCTGCTCGAGTAGAAGTTACATCTCACCAATTGAATACGAAGCAATGGGAGCAGTTCGCTAAAATGTGGGTGTCACGGCGGGTCTTAACCATGAAGGTTAAAACTGATGCAATTAAGGAATGTACTTTGTCTGAACCATTTCCATGGAAATAGCGATAGAACAGCAAAACGCTTGCGAGGTTTCGTCCGTGGGAAAGAGGAGGCATGGTGGAAAATAATTCGTCAGCCACAAGAATGCGGATACGATTTTGGAATCCATCGAAACAGGAAAGTAAAGTCTGGGCAGCTTCTGCCCATATATGGCATAACTATTCCATTTTCGACTTGTTCTGTCTCTTGTGAAGGTATAGGGTATCGCAAGGAATCAATGACTTATTGGAGCGGTACAGTGAACCGGTCGTTTTTCCAGCAATTTTCTACGTTCCACTTGAGATCTGGGTTGAGTTTAAGTCCCAATAAGCGATCAAAGCACGCTACCTCCTTAAGAGAGCGCCTGTTCATCGCGATAGGTGAAAATTTAGGGTCTAATCGATAATTATGGAACATCAATAATTTGCTTTTCGATACTGTGAATGTGACCGGCCAGTTGTTCCCTTACGGAGCTGATGAATTACATATTGGGAAAAAGGTCAACACTTTGACATTTTGAAATAAAAAACAAAAAACAAAGTGCAGATACCTCTTTAAAAAGTCAGGGATCGATTTCCCACTGTATTTACAATATTAACATATTATCTTATAACAAATCAATATTCTTCGCTTCTTTGAGGAAGTCTGAATGGATACTAATCTACAAAATTATCCCCCACAAATTTCGCCAATTTATACGCGGGGACCAGTCTACTTAATTAGAAACGAAAAATGTATAGTACAAATCTGCATGGAAATATTTAACAATTTATTTACGATAAAGTTGATATTTGAAGCCTTAAAAAACGGTCGCGAGCTGCAGTTACTTAGAGCTGACAAAATACTGTCTCCGATATATATACCTCCATCTTCCTGTAGGTTCATATAAATATGCACATTATACAGACAGATGTATACAAATTGGGTGCAATAAGTCTCATATGTTTAAGAGCGTAGACTTAAATATATGAGACTTGTATATTTAATCATAAATATAGGTAAATCAATACCAATATAAAAAGGATGATTTCTCCTAACCAATAAGAGAGTCATGAATAGTAGTCAAGGCTAACAGAGGGGGAATGTGTCGTATCAGTATTGTTCAGATAAAAACTTGAGCTACGAGGATTTATCCAATCAATGGGGTTGAAAGAACTGGAAGTAGTGGAACAGTGATGAGAAGTCTCAAGCGGCCCAGAACAGTTTCAGTTCAGTTCCTCAGCAAGTTATTTTGGGGCGGAAAGATAGAGTGATAGTGTTTAAGCCTGTGAGTGAAAGAGTAAAGGAATAGATAACTGACTTACGTTGAGTGAATATTGGATTGATGCATCGTAGCTACCCGAGCAAGAAACCAATACTACTACTACTACTACTACTACTACTACTATTAATAATAATAATAATAATAATAATAATAAATACCTGTGAAGTGAAATTTGCGTTCAAATATGAAACAGACCGTTGGTGCTCAGTGTTGACCTTAGTGTCTATGCATATATTTTAATACACTATATCACTGCTCCTGAGCACTTTTACCCATAAAAATATAGCATACCTTAAAATTATATCTTTATCATATATATATATATATATATATATATATATAAGAAATATGTTGTAGTGGTTCCAACGAGAGAAAAGTATGTATATTAAAAAGAAGAGAAGAGAGGTGCCGCAAACGTTTTTGGTTGTAATGTGGATTTATTTAGAAAAAATATTATGCTTTTTATGTATAACAAAGCATAATATTTTTTCTATAATATATATAGAGAGAAAGAATGATGAGTGATATTCTTCGTGTATTTTTTATGTGGAACTACAAAGATAATATTTTAAATTACGAAATGTTTGGTTTCGCCAGCATCCTTCCTCCATGTTTAATATTGAATAGTGTTTTTGAACTTGGCTAAATTTCAAATCCAGCGGACGTTAATGACCCCACTGCGAGACCAAAAAATCTAAAGGCTGTAGCAATTAATACATATTTACATCACCGCATTTAGTACACTAACATTTGTTTTGATACGCAAACATGGGGTACGTAATAACGATATGAAGAGTTCCATTGAAATTCACTCCATACCTCAAGATTGCCTCGCCAAAGAATTTAGAAAAATTGTCTGTTAATTCCATCTCTACAGAAAACCTTTAGCTCCCTCTATGAAGGTTTATCGGGATTAGACCCAAAATAGAGTATTGCTGCAGTATCTAATCTGGGACTTCTCGATCCTAACTTATCAAAATTATTAAGTGATCATGCATACTGCAAACTCTGTTCCATAGACAGAGCTTTGCAAGTCTGTCTCTACACTAAGAGGGTGACCTGAAAAGTTCATAGGCTGACTATGAAGTCGCTACACAATGAGGTTGGCCTGAAAAGTTCACAGGCTGAAGGAATGATGTTAGAACTGTGAAGTCTTATTCATTTCAACTCTTCTTATTAATAACTGAATTATTTATATCCATGTGAATTGATATCTGACTGTTTAATTACAAACTTCAAAAGCAACTAGTAGCAACTTATAGCGCTTAGCGATTTCAATTTTGAATAGTGTTCCAGTCTTTAGTTCCAACAAATCAAACATTTCTAGGTAGAACACGCCATTCCACTTCCGCGGAGTCGATTGATCATTTCTTTTGTGTTACAAATGTAAGAGGCAGGTTGAACTAAGAGAGTTTTTTTCTCACTTTTTTGTAATAGATTCCCACAATTCTTACTAGCATTTATATTGCACACCTTACTCAGCATTAACACATTCACTATAACCCTCAACATTGAGTGCATCTCGAGCCTAGACCTTGTTCCTAGTACAACGTGTCGGCCCTTGCGTCGTTATGATAAAAACAACAGAGATGCTGACAATAGTCCGAATATATATATATATATATATATATATATATATATATATATATATATATATATATATCTGGTCACTCGTATTCGAGGATAACCGTCTAATAGGGCGTCGCCAATCATTATTGCCGACGCTTGCTCAGGGGCATTCGTTTTTATTCAACACCTACAGAACCCACCTGTGGTTTATACTGCAACTATGCTGAGCAGACCTTAGTTACTGTATTTGGAAAATAGCATGTTATCTAGCGTGATCAACAATTTGAACAATGCTGACATGCTCAAGCCCTCGGCCACGATGACTTGTGATTTGTGTGGTAACTCAGCTATCGACGCCCCCCGCTCCGATGGTCCCGTCTACCCAATTTTACACACAAGTCTTGGGTCAATCTGTGTTATGGTTTTCAGGCCGCAAAGATGCCGCACGCTGCGTTCGACCCAGCCAGTCCTGAAAAATGGTGGGATTCGAATCCAGGTGACACGGTTAGAATGCGGATATCCTAACCAATTGGCCAAGCGAATATCCGAATATAAACAGTGTAAATAATGATATCTCCTCATCCTAAAACCCAGACAGAACAGACAGAAAGAATTAAGTGAAATTTAGTATATATATATATATATATATATATATATATATATATATATATATATATATATATGTGTGTGTGTGTGTGTGTATGTGTGTGTATATATACATATATATATATATATATAAATATATATATATATGTGTATGTGTATATATATATATATATATATATATATATATATAAATGTATGTATATATATATATATATATATATATATATATATATATATATATATATATAAATGTGTATGTGTGTATATATATATATATATATATATATATATATATATATATATATATATATGAAGAAAAATATAAGGAAAAAATCAAACAAAAATCCTAATATGCAATTATGCTGTTTTAATGTTTATGTAATGTCAACGTCGGATGTTTCGGTCTAGTAGACCATCTTCAGGACATATTCATAAACATAATTAACATTAGACTATATTTAATTCAACATGAAAAGACGATGGATATAAGATTAAGACTAATTTCAGTTATCTGTTTTGATTTTCGTATGGCCTTTAGCAGCTTTCTCTCTTTGCCAACCCTCGATCCACGTTCCGACATCTATTCACACAAACTTTTCAATTAGTTTAGCCGTGATTTCTCGTTGCTCTCGATAACCTAATGTTCGTTCAGATTTCATTGTCGCATTTTCATGGTTAAAACACTCCCGAGATAATTAAACTTCTCTCGTCAGGCTAGGATATATTTTTATAATTATAAATTGCTGGTATTCTTCGCGTTTAATTGTGTAGTTAAAGTCAATTTTAAACATGAACGTTTCATTTTTTTTTAATGTATCTCTTCTCAATCGATATAGTATGCGAATGACGCAACTACGTACACTTCGTTTAATATTATGACTGATAGGTTAAATAAAATAAAATTGGCAACTGATCACGAAAATGACCTACAATCTGTTGTGGGCCGAAGGAAGAAGTGATTGTTAATTTTAACGCTTCCGAAAAGAAACTGCTTATTATTAGTCATCTTAATTAACTTTTCTCTTCCTTTCCTCGGTACGGCTGATTCTAGCTTCCAGTAGAGAAACATACGGAGTCTTCTTAGTTTCCAGTTATTCATTGAACCGAAGTGGAATGATTATATTTAATCAACTAGTAGGTGGGTTCGCCATGTCTTGTTAGACAATTTACCTCGCCATGATCTATCTTGTACATGTATAAATTTACTATTCGTGAGTGTATAGGACATTCGTTTAACATTTCGTCTGGCTCGCCTGCAATGTCTAGAGATTCTTGATAAAATCTGCATCGTTATTGTTTGTTACCTAGCATCTTGGCGCAAGTCACTTTCCTACCGTAGTAACATGGGTACCTTTTACTGCTTCTGTAAATGTTTACAGTGTAATTGTTCAGATGAGCTTTTATTATTACTAACTCGACTTCGGAAATTTAAGCGCAATACTAAAATGGCAGCTACGTATCATCATTTCACTGTTGTAACCGGAAGTTTTTCAAGCTAATTGTTTCTTCTCTTGCATTTCTTGCTGGTGGATATCACTTCCGGTTTCCTGTGCACCTGTTAAGTAGGATCCCAAAAATTTAATTTCAATAATCATCTTCTGACTTCTTTAAACTAATTGTTTTTTTCCCTTTTCAAAATTATTCTTGTCATGAAACGCGTTAGAGTAAAATCCATGGCTCTTTGTTTTATATATATATATATATATATATATATATATATATATATATATATAGAGAGAGAGAGAGAGAGAGAGAGAGAGGCACGGCACGGCACGGCACGGTGGAGTAATGGATAGCGGCTTGGATTGAGGAATCGCAGAGCCGAGTTCGAAATCCAGTCGAATCCATTACATTCACTTACGTGCTAATACCCTTGGGAAAGGTATGAATACTCTTCTTCTTCCTCCAGCTATGGGTAAAATAGCAGGACAGACTGGGTTCTATAGCCTTGGATGGCAACTGGTCTAGGAGAAGGACAACTCTGAATTCAAAACCTGCGGAGGGTCCTTTTGGAAACCTTGTGGCATTCGGTGCACCAGGTCTCTGTATTCGTCCCTTCAAAGAGTGTGGATGGTCCTGCACGAGGCCTTCACCACTATAATCAAATCTCATGTGCCGGTGTCGGTTTCCTGGAAACTGATCTGCTTGACCCTCATACGTCGAATCTCGACGGGAGAGTCGATTATATATATATAAGGATGTATGTATGTATGTATGAATGGCCTAATGATATATACATTTTGATATCAAGAACAGTTTTGGAGGAAAGGTGTATGACAATGTGTCAAAATTATTCTTGTCATGAAACGCGTTAGAGTAAAATCCATGGCTCTTTGTTTTTTATATATATATATATATATATATATATATATATATATATATATATATATATACAGATAGAGAGAGAGAGATATAGATAGATTGGTTTAAGGTATGCTATATTTATAGGAGAAAGTGGTCAATCTCAAAATTCGAGATAGACTTTCATGATGATTGTGTTTAGGATGAAACAGTTTGTCGCCTTTGAGTGTTGACTTTATTATTCACATCCATAAAAATATCGTATAAGCAGAAAATATATAAAAATATCGCATTTAATCTATTTCATCTAATATGTCATAATTTACATTAGGTTACCATTCGGTCCAGAAATGATACATCGAGAAAGATCGTAGAACATGTGTGTTTAGAAGCAGTAATTTGGAGGTTCTCTATGGCTGAATAGTTGACCGCACGGTTTCCATAAGTGATACAGGTTCGATTCCTGCAGGAGGAAATATATTTTCTACGAAATTTCTCTAGCACTCAGGCCAGTAAATATGATTAATTCAAACAGATTTTAATCAAATAAGTTGTATCTATAAAAATAATAATCTCTCTCTCTCTCTCTCTATATATATATATATATATATATATATATATATATTAAACATTTCACCCCAAGCAAGGCGGGAAACCACTAGGACGCAAGGGATTACATAAAATTAAGAGCAAGATCAGATAGGAGTGATAGAAGAAAGGATGAGGGTAGTGGATAGATCAAGGCAACTGGAGATGTCGATTGACATTACACTTGAATAGCTGGAGATTATAGCTCACAGGGAAACAGGAAAAGAGAAGGGAGTTCCACAGGCGAGAGGTACGAGACATGAAGCTATTAAATATATATGAGTCTGTGTGTGTGAAAAACAAGATTTTAACCTTATCCAGGTGCCATATTTTTCAATAGATACTTATTTCATTCACCAGGATAGAATTTTCTGAATTTTATTCAACAACAATTTAGGATCTGCGAATAGTAGAGTTGCCAATCTTCCTTGTCATGAATTTCACTGTTTTTCCCCTCTTTACTTCAGCTTGTTTCAGACTAGATTCGTGTAGGTATTTAATAGCATTCACTTTGTCTAGCAAGAAACCAAATGTATAAGTCAATCATCATGAATCGTGTAGTGTGAAATGTTTGCTAGTAGAAGAAATTTTCTACAGCATCTTTTTGCCTTTTAAGTTTTATGAATATCTAAATATTTCTTTTTCTTTATTTTTTTATATATATACTCAGATAACGTTTATATTGTACTTAAGGTTTTATGTGTCGTGTTCCGTCTAGACTTAGGGGATCATAGGTACCTATTCTTAGCTTTTAGCAATGTTTTTCTTTTTAGTATCTCCCTCTATGTGTACTGCTATCATTTCATATAAGACATTTAGGTTGTTTCCCTCTGCGTCTATTGCATTCAATATGACCTGTGAGTGTCAGATTCATGAAATCTTTTTTCCTCATTGTACGTCCTCGAAATTTCAAGTCTTTCTAATTTCACATGTAAGATTTTAAGTCCGTGTTGCTTTAAAACTTTTTCGTTGCTCGGAAATTGACCAGCATTCACTGTGATATAGAATGACTTAGATTGCACTCCTTTCTTTGTTGCTAACGAAATTTTCCTGCCTTTTAATATTTTATTTGGCTTCTGGAAGGCATCTTTTGCTATTTAAACGCGCCTTTTTTATGTCTCAAATATCTTTATTTTTCCTTAGCTTTTACGCATACATCAACACCACTCATACTTGCGCGCAGACGATACACGCTCATACGGGAAAATCTCTTATATTCTTTTCCTTTTTTTATTATTTTAACTCCTTTTAAATTTTTACCTCAGAATTATTTTTTAATTTGGTGATTTCGGTTCACAATTGTAAGTCTCTCTGGGATATAACGAGATATTAAATGACACTAAGAATCTACTATCCAATAATTATCGTTTTGTATTTATATCTTTCGTGTCACACTCAATCGTAGGAAGGGGAGTAAATCGACTTAATGTAGCAAATCTATCTGTAGCTACTTTACTTAGTTTAATTAGCTATACAAATAAAATATTTATCTTTATTTAGGCAAAATTAGCTCCCGTGAAAAATGAGCCGTTTTAATTAAAACGTTCCCTTACTTTTATGTTTTCTAGTCTCCAGTCCTATTTGTGAAAGACTTTCTTGCGAGGTAGGCAGATACGTTTATATATTAAGTAATCCTGTTGCTTCAACTTGGTCTTGAGTTTTTTCATCGCTGTATTTGTCGTTCTTTTGATAATCTTATTTCTTTCGAGACAGGTTCCCATTTCGAGTCATTGTCATATTAAACGCATAAAATCTTTAACATGAAAAGATATTCAGCAAAAAGCTTTCATGCAATGTCATGAGTAATCAATGTATGATACCTTCTAAAACGATAAATAAAACAGATTAATTAAACCGTCCATTTGCCCTTTTTTTTAGTTATGAATTGTGGATTTCCACTTTACTGTGTGAAAGCGTATTTGACAACATTTATGACGGTACGCTTGCAGAAGTACGAAGTGAATGAAGGAACAGATTGCAAGCATTGTTCTTTCACTCAACAGAAATTAAAATGCAAAATATTGTGCTCGTTACTATATACGCGACTTAACTTCCATTTCGGAATATTTTATTTGTTGATGAAATTATTAACAATATTAACTATTATCAAATTTTATTTTCTAATTTAATTTTTTTTTTTGTATTTTTATTTTTGATCGCAGTTCATTTAAGTTTGGGGGATCGAATTTAGTTTATTCTGAGTTCGAAATATGAAACTTACTTTCTTTAACTTTTTAAATTTTGGCTTCGATATTCACTAATAGGTGCTTGTAAAAAATCTATAGTGTTATCTATATATATATATATATATATATATATATATATATAGTGTTATCTATATATATAGTGTTAATTTATAATAGTGTTATCTATAAATATAAATACTCTAGAATACATAGTTGGAAAGATCGCTTGAAAATTTTGACATTCACATAGTATATTGAATGAAACACAAAGGAATGTAGTGGGTACCCTACGTAACGAGCTTAAATAAATGGTTGGCAAAACAGAAAATTAGAGTAATAATACAGATAATCAAACTTAAAATATATTTTCTTTGTTACTAAAGCAATTCATAAAACTTTTTAAAAGACTCTAGAAATAAACAAAATCCTATTATTCAAAGCCAGGCGATAACATTCATTCTAATAAACAGATAACGAAACAAATAAACGCTCACACATAGGTACACATGCATACACACAAACACGCACGCCTGTGCACGCGCTTACAGGCTGTTTTTGATGCTTCGAAACTTTTTCACACACTCCCCATCAAGAAAGGTCAACAGATTAGTATAATGAAAATGGCGCGAAAATGTCTTTTATCGGCTGCTAATGACGAAATAAGAAAAACACATTGAAAGCACTATATGAGAACAGGGAAGAAAAAAAGCGAAAAAGAATTAATAACTAAAAAAAAAAAAGCAATACGAAGAAGAAATGGCACCTTTATAAAAATGGCGTGTAAAAGATGCACAAAAAACAATGTCAATAGACAGTGGAGCTTGTTTTCCAAGGATTATGAAACCTAAAGCTGATCACTAGAACCAACGTAAACAGGATGAACACGTGTGAAAGGACATTTGCTTAGTTCACCTGTGTCTATAACAAAGCCAAATATTGGGTAAAGTCAGTGATAAGACATTGCGCCAATAGGAAATACATAATCATCTCATGTCCTAGAAATGTTTCAGATAAATTCGAAAGTATATCAATAAAATGAAGTAAATATTTCAGGCTCTGTATTTTAACATAGATAGTTCGTAGCGTTTTTTAATTGAATTTCAAAGAAAATATTCAGTCATTTGTACATTATTCACATTAATGTTCACTCTTTAAAAGGCCTAAGAATACTTGAAGTCGAGCGTTACAGAGTAACGCTTACAGTTTATGGGAATATGGGAGTAAGATAACGGATGATCGTACATTTGAACAGATTGAACAGGTAGTGATTGGAGAAACATCTATCCGAATGTCTGTTCCTGGGAGTAACCTGCTCGAGAGGAACTTACATCCGACGAAAAGAATAAGAAGGAAACGAGGGTATTTCGGTACAAATTATGTATAAGCACCTCGTGCTGGTGAAGTCTTGGTCGACGGCCTCCATTCGTTAATAAAGTAGCATTCTTTTTTCGCGGCCGGTAATCGCTAGTTGTTTTGATTCAAGATACAACTTCAACACAGGGAAATCTACTTAATAATTTTATTACCGTCGACGTATACATCTTCAGTTTATCCAGTGAGGTCGGTGTCCCTAACTGGAGAGACATTTCAGACAAGAAAAGGAACACGTCTACATTGTTCAATGGTTAAAACTTAGCTCCCTGAAAACTTTTTCTCTCTGTATCGTTCTCAAGCTGGCTCAGCCAATCAAAATCGACTTCCTTGTTTTGTCTTCCATCTGACCTCAAAGGACAATCCCAGGAAGTTCGAGTCAAGAAACGACTCCCCCTCTAAAAATAATAGTCTGTTAAACTATTATTTAATACAAACTGTATTTCATGCCGGGTCCTAACCGTGAAGTCTGGAATTACTAGAACTAATGAATGTTGTTCTTCTGAACAGTTTCTATGGAACTGCGATAGAGCAGCAAGAGACTTGCAACGTTTTGTCTGTGGGAAAGGGATTGCAGTGGGGAAAATAATTCGTCACCTACGAGGACGCTTCGTCTATCCATTTACCTAAGACCTGAAGAATGATTTCCAGTTAGAAGTGTCTTTATAGTACAGCCACTGAATATTTTTTTAAAAGAGACATTTACTAATTTCAGACAGATACAAATCTCTAATCTCCTCCAAAGTAGGATCCTATGAAATTAATACACCTGTTATAAAGCTCCATATATTTCGTAAAGTTCCCACGGAAGTCATCCAAATTTAATGTGTCTAAGAACGTTTGTCACAGTCTCCTTCATCTGATGTTCTCCTTCAGCTTAGGAAACAAGTTACAGGGAGTTAGGTTTAGATGTTAGGAGAGTGAATAACTGTTTTGATGCCCATCTCTACTATACATACATACACACACACACACACACACACACACACATATATATATATATATATATATATATATATATATATATATATATATGCACACACACACATATATATATATATATATATATATATATATATATTATTTATTTAAAAATATGATTCCAAATAAATAATTATATTTATGCTCTACTTTTGTATCGAGCACTATTTTTTAAAAATAATAACTAAAATACTTTGGATTATTTACCTAACCAGTTCCTTCCTGTTTTCTATATATTTTCACACACACACACACACACACACACACACACACATATATATATATATATATATATATATATATATATATATATATATATATATATATATATACCCAAGTATAGGATTGGTGCATTCGGAATAAATTCCAATAACCAACAAATACTACTCTTAAAAGAGTGCCCAATACAGAGTAGAGAAAATATAATCATTTATTTGAAAATTCTAACATAAAACTACCAAACTAGCTATTTTGTTTCAACACTTCCTGGGTGTCTTCTCAAGTGATGATCTACCAGAAGTGTTGAAACAAAATGGCTAGTTTGGTAGTGATTTTGTAACAATTTTATGTTATAATTTGCGAATAGATGATTATATATATATATATATATATATATATATATATATATATATATATATATATTATAAATTAATTGATTTAAAATATGTTTTTTTCGCTACACAGTTCCAACCATGTTTTAAAAATAGAAGCTTAAAACCCCGAATTTAATTTTGCAATTAAATTAAAAGCATTAGTTCCATTTCATCTTCAAGCGAATTTTGGAGTAACTTTTTAAAATTACCGGGTTTTAAAGCCACAGCTAAAATCACGTTTACATGGTTACAGAATATTCTACTTAATATATATATATATATATATATATTATTCAGACTATTGTCCTCAGCTTTGTCGCCATATTTATTACAACGTTTCTGCCATTGTACTCCCCGTCCTTCTTTAGTTGGTTGGAATGTCGAACTGAACCCATTATTTTGCTCACGATGGTAGACTGTTCAGTTCAACGTGCTATGTTTAATGAATGTCAGTTATCTCCTGTTAATTTCCCTCTGAAATTTCTTCACTGCTTTAGCCAGCTATTGAACTAAGGCAGGAGAAAACTTGGAGAGGGGAATTAACAGGAGATAACTGACATCCATTAAACATGGCACGTGGAACTAGAACCGTCTACCCCAGTGATCGAAATAAAGGGTTCAGTTCGACATTCCAATCAACTGAAGAAGGCCGGAGCGTACAACGGCAGAAACGTTGTAATAATGTGGCTACAAAGATGAGGACACTGGTCCGAATAATGTAAATAATGTACATAATACCTCATCTCAAATATATATATATATAATATATATATATATATATATAGCATAGCCAGATTACAAATACTTTTCAGATATTACTTGCATTCTGCAGATTAATCAGTTTTAGCAAGGAATGTTTAGTAAGGTTTGTTTAAAAAATGTTCCAGCCGTTTCCTTCAATCAGGACAAACAATGGTTGGCATGTGAGTTTATTGGATGTATTGTAATGATATACTAAAATTACAATATTCTCGGGCAGTTATAACTGCTTCTCTTAAAATTTCTTAAAACATCTGAAATGCAACTCGTATGTCTGCTCTCATTGATAACCAGGAAGCAAAATCTCTTAAACTGATTTCTGTTCAAAATCCGAGACAAATGCCACGAATTTATGACAGAAAATAATAGGAAGAAATATGATCGAAGGTTGATAAGATTTAATTAAATGTTATTCATCAATTATGCATTCAAAAATAGGGAAATATATTCGTTATATATTTATAAAATGAGACATTGTTATTGCTAAATAGTTATAAAGTATTAATTAGGTGGTTGGCAGAATAGAATTTAGGAGATATCGCAAAATGACAAACATTGCATACTGAGGAAACTGTGAAGAGCCATGACCCTCTATGTTCTGAAAGGATACGTCATATAGAAGAATAAAGAGGAGAAAATATTAACTTCAAGATAAACCAATTGAATTTCACTTTTACCGACTTAGTAGAAGAGACTATAGAGTAATGGATGTGTTGCGTACTACTTGAATTTATTTTTTTTCCCAAATGTTCATCATATTTCGTATGTTGTCATATTTATTTTGGTAAGTGAATACTGCAAATTTAAGAGTTATAGAATTTCTGAAGTGAATGACTACTTAAAAGTTTCACCTGTTCATTCCAGTAGTTATAAACCCACAGTTTCCCTGAAGTGCTGTCTGATACAACTTGAATACATGATAGGTTGAACTAAATAATTCAAGTTATTTAAATGTTGTACGAATTCATGTCGAGAGTCCTGTTGATCTACGAACTGGAAGGACTTGGTACATAAATAATGATTTGCGATATTTCTTCAGCTACAAGTAACTCTTTCGAGTTGATTACTTTTCGCTTGTTTACAGTATGGAAGCATTTAAAAAAAGAAAAAAAAATACTTTACAAAGTTATTGTGTAAGTAATGACCATATTAAAGAATAAACCTTCGACCTAATTTTTTCTCTCCTGTGTTATCCCCATTCAGGACGTGGGTGGTCGTAGCTTTCCACAAGCATCCATTTGCATATACTCGCTGCTTTACTTCGTTCTTCTTGTCTTCAACCTGTTCTGTGAGGAGCAGATTCTCCCAGCCCTCTTTCCTCTTTATAGGTCTTAGAAATTTCTACTGTTCTAAGGATACGTTTTTGTTTCCAATTTCCTTAACATTTCTGCCTTACATACAAGATAAGTCCATGGGATTCTCAGCGACCTTCTGTAGAACCACATTTCTGTTGCCTGAAGCCTCATCTCATCTGTGAAGAGATTGTCCAACGTTCACTGTTATAGAGGAAGACAGTTATTGCATAACTCTTTAGAATTCTTTTCTAATGATTTTTTTCTGTTTCTTTTACTTGACTTAGCTTCTCAGTTTTAACAGGCGTTGTACGCTGATTCTTAATATATAGCATCAACTGGTTCTCGTAACATGGCAAGAAAATTCAGTTTCCATTTACCAAAAGAAAAAGGCGATGGACGTGTTTATCGCCAGTATTTCAGAGGATGTACATGCAACAAGCTGCATTGCGCATTTGTATAGTCAATAGACACGTTAAATTGCTTAAAAGCTAAAGGAACTTAATGAATAGTAAATGATCATTTACGTGATTTTATATATTTATTGATTATCGACAAACACAAGACAATAGAGAATAGACCGGGAAATAAAAGGAATGCAAATAACTTGGACAAGTCATCAAGCACAAAAGAAAATTAAATATTTTACATTAGACGGTATGTCTAAAAAAACAACCAACCAGTTTGGAATTTTCGATTTTATTTATATATGAAAAAAGCAGCGTTTTATATCCGTTTGCGAATTCCCCTATCAAAGAAAGTAATCTTTTATCTATTTTCAGAACAGTCAACAGACTTAGAGCGATCAAGGGAAAACTTTAAAAAAAACACTCCCCGGCCCAAAGATGTATACGTTACAACATTAGGTCTTGATTTAACTAAAAAATAAAGACATATTTTTTAAATATGTTAAACATATTACATAAATTCAATATCTTCTTTTCAAATCCTTACAGACTAAAATATAAAGTGTTGTACTGATAGGAGTTAATTCGTAACAGATGTGGTTAAAACTTGGTACATATTCGGCCGTACATATTCAAAATAAAGAAAATCACCCTTTTTTTATAATGTAGCATTTGGATGAATTCTTGTATATGTACAGAGTGCGATGAGTAAATTATTGCCATTTTATATTTTTAATTTCGCACATGCGCGGTGTTTCTCTTTGATATGGTCAACTCCACAATAAACTTGGGTTAGTTGTACACTGTCTTTGAGAAAAAGAGAGCCTTGATGCGATTCATTCAGCTATAAATTTGGCAAAGGCATCATGTATTGCGTGGCGTTCACGCCGAAAGCAACAATACGAACATTTCAGATGGTCAGAGATTATGGATGTCGATCTGAGGACATTGCAGAGTATTCGGAAAAAGTTGATGTCTAACGGTGAATACGATGGTATGGTAGCTAGGAAAACTCACTCAAATCGTTCTGATAGGAAAAGAACTCCTGAATTTGTTGTTGAAGGCTTCAGCACGGAGGTCTACATCAAATGCTTTGAGGAGGTAATGCTGCTCTGAATCAAGAGGATGAATAGTTGAAGACCTTATGCTTGATAACAGGACTCTGCACCATTCCATACAAGGAGGGGAAGTCAATCATAACTGTCAAAAATTTCTCCGACCACATCGCCACATATATGTGGCTGCCTAACTCGCCAGACTCTAAAGCCCTTGACCATTATGTGTGGAGCACAGTTGAGCGAGTGACCAACAAAACTCCTTCTAACACACACATGATCTGAAGGCTAGGATTATGGCAGCATTCACCAACTTAAACAAGATGAACATCCAGAAAAGATGCAGAAGTTTGCGAAGGCCTCTTGAAGCCAGTGGCGATTTTCTGGGATAAATTTACTACTTACCATTTCAAGATATTTTTGTGCGATTTTAGTAAATGTATCTGTAAAAATGAGATGTCAGAGTTTTTTTTTCATTTTTGCGTAATTTAGACGACAATTTATTCATCGGATCCTGTATATATAGTATATAAAGAAGAGTCTATCTCAAAAGACGAATGAAATTATATTCCCGTGTGTGCACCACTGGATCTCAGAAAAAAACGAAAGAAAATATTTATTGAATTAGCCGTATTGAGATAGATTTTTTTTTGTGTGTGTGTGTGTGTGTGTGTGTGTAGTGCGGCACGTGGCTTCATAAAGTAAATTAGTTGGCTTGCCTTGGCGGTATCACCTCGGACGGAAAGCGTCCCCTCTCTTCGATACTATATCACAGAGCTAAAAGAGAAAGAGATACTGAATCCTTTACTTTTTATACTGCTATTTGGCGGGCGCTGACAAGGTGAGGTATCCCACACAGCCAACATTTACCTTTCCCTGAAGCAAATAAATGCTTACAGATCCAGGTATAAGCAATCAATATTTGATTATCACAGAATCAAATTGAAGACCCTATGCCTGGTAACAGGACTCTGTACCATTCCACACAAGCAGGGGAACCCCATCATAACTGTCAAACATTTCTGCGACCATATCACCACTTATATGTGGCCGTTAACTCCCCAAACTGAGTCTAAGATAAAAGAAAAAAAATACTGATTTTGACATTAAATCACCCAATAAAAGTGATGTCTTAAAATAAGACAAACCAATCTGTGTTATTTGCATCATTATTTTGTTCTCTACCGCAGTAGCTATTGATTATTTGATAATATTCCAGTAGAATTTTTTTTCATCTTTAAGTATGTATCGAACGGAGTTGTTCTAAAAAAAGACTTTTACCTGAATTGGCATTTTACAGAAATGCATTCGCTTTGTAGTGAGAGTGATTCCGTGTTGCCTGTTGAGATCAAATAACCAGGTAGTGATTAAAAGATAAAATAGATTCAATAAAAACTCCCATTAAAAGAACTAATCCTCACTACGAGGAGAAACTCAAAGTTGTCTATAGTTGTATCCATTCCAGATTTAGGTGAAATAAAGCTAATAAATCTTTTAGTGAGAGGTGTTATTGATAGCTAAGTGAAACTAGTTATGTAGTGGCCGTGGCCACCACCAGCAGATTATGCTTCCGTTATTTATATATACATACATATATATATATATATATATATATATATATATATATATATATATATATATATATATATATATATATATATATATATATATATATATATATATATATATATATATATGTGTGTGTGTATATGTGTATGTGTATGTCGAAGGTACATTTTCTATTGATGGTCTAGACTTTAAGTTCACTATTTCTAAAGTAACAGTGGTGACTACACAAACACGTGTACAAAAGATAACGTTTATAGTGTTAAGAAATATGTGTGCATTGGATTTTCAATATATATATATATATACACACACACATACATATACATACACACGCGCACACACACACACATATATATATATATATATAAAGAGAGAGAGAGAGAGAGAGATTAATAGAAATACATATTATCCCACATAGGTAGCACGACTCGGATCTTCATGCAGAAAGCAGTCTTCAGGTCCTAGCTAAATAATATAAGCTCCAGTTGCTAGATATATAATATAAATATAAATAATTATGTAACATTACATAATTATTTTTATTTTTATTAAAATATCTAGTTAAGGCAATGCAGGCACATTTCATATATTTTATGGGGATTATGGTTGTTTTATTTTAATAAATATATATTTCATTTAAAATAGGCTGGATATATAAAATAATTGAGGATTAATATTTAATTTTATATGTAAAATAAACAGAAATTATGTGCAACATTTCATATTCATCTCTCTCTTTCTCTCTCTGTCTCTCTGTATATATATATATATATATATATATATATATATATATATAAACCCATATTTTTTAAAACAGTAATCAGTTTGTCTGACGATCGCTAAAGCGTGAAACCCAGGGTCACAAACTCACATCTATCCAACCAAAATATATATATATATATATATATGTGTGTGTGTGTGTGTGTGTGTGTGTGTATCTTCAGAACGTGGGAGATCATAACTCTCCACTCAGGTAGTTTATCCGCAACTTTTCCTCTGGCCTTCAGAATGTCCTGCGAGTTTCAGATTTTCCTAGCCGTCTTTCTTCATTCTGATCCCCATAAATTTCAAATATCTCTTTCTGATTCTAAGTACAAGTGTACTTTTAGTTTCTATTTCCCTAACATTTCGCCGTTGCTTACATGTTCATTTCATGGTATTCTCAGGGGGTTTTTAGAGATTTACATTTCAGTTGCCTCAAGTCTCTTGTTCATCAACACCTTTTATTTTTTATTTATTTCCAACGAAATCTTTCCTGTTTTTTAACACTTTGCTTAGCATATGAAAAGCATCTTTCGCTATTCAAATACATTTTCGTGCCGCATCTTCCGTCCTATGTTAAAATACGATGGCATCTTCGTATTTTATGTTGTCAAAATTGTGACCGCCAATTATGTTTTCTTATAGGACTTTCAATTTTCTCTGAATCACCTCACTGTAAAAATTGAATACGTTCGCTGCGAAAATACTTTGTTGTCTTAAAGAGCGTCTATTTTTGTGTATTTACTGAAGTAATATTCTATTGTTGTTTGCGCTCACTATAGGTCCTGGAATATTTTAATAACGTCAAAAAACGACATTATTACGTCATTATTTTTGCACCAACCAAATAAATCAGTTTTATCTAGCAGTGCCCGAAGTTCTTTCTGCTATACATTCTTTTTTGTGTTGCTCTTTCTCTTGACATTCTGAGCATAATTATCGTTTTTTTTTTGTTCCAGTGTCTTTAACGAAACGGCACCGTTCTTCTCCTATTCTCGCTTTGATTCTATTAGGTTGGTGCAAAAATAATGACGTAATACTGTCGTTTTTGACGTTAAAAATACGTCAAAAATGACATTATTACGTCATTATTTTTGCACCAACCTAATACTACGAGCTCTATTCATCAGAATTCGGATATTTTTTTTTATAAGGCTGATTGTCCGATGGAGTTTGCATTCTCTATCACCGGGCTTCTCAGGCAGCGCTATTAAAATGGATTTATATAGATCTTACGGTATATCACCACAGTCGTATCATTTATTTATTACGTCTAATTTCGCCAATGGTAAAATCATCTAAGGCTGCCAGCTTTTCTATTAGGGTGGTGCAAAAATAATGACGTAATAATGTCGTTTTTTGACGTATTTTTTAATGTGCATTATTTTTGCACCAACCTAATATTACTATTCCATCTGGTCCTGCTGCTTTGATGCTGGTGGCGATTTCATTTCAGGACTTAATATTTCTGGTCTTAGTTTTTTGTTTTTTTGTTTTGTCTATAGCGAGTTTCATAAACAGATAGATAAATAGATATTATATAAATATAGCTGTGTCTGATGAAATATTATTCCCTTTGTCATTAATTTTCAAAATCAAGTTGAAGGCTCTAATTCTAAGAACTGCAGGACGACTTTCTCTGCGCAGTTCAACGTTCCTTGTGCGCGCAGGATGTCTCAGCCGTATCGTAAGATCCGGACATATTACTGAACAAACATATCGAGATGGTTTTTAAATGTAGACATAAAAAGCCACCTCAATTTAACTAAATATATTTAGAAATAACAATATAAAAAGCGAAAATAGATTTTGAAATGAATGTATGTACACATGGATGATGCTATACTTGTTCCTATGTACTCTAAAAAGTAAATGAAATTAGACATTTATATGTGAATTTATATATATATATATGTATGGGCATTTTGGATAAGGGTGCTTATATGAATATATGTGTTTGTATGAATTGTAGACACATATGTATAGAGGTATGTGTATGTATATATGTATATATATGCATGTGTATGAGTATGAATATATATGTATGGTGTATGTATAGGTACTAGCGTAGTTTTTGTGCTAGGTATCGTTATATATACATGTGCATATGTGTGTTGCATATATGTATGTGTGTATGTATATGAATATATATTTGTGTGTATGTATAGATGTATATCTATCTATCTATCTATCTATCTATATATATATATATATATATATATACATACATATATATATATACATACACACACATATATATATATATATATATATATATATATATATATATATTTTGAATATAAAATTGCATGTAATCTGTGTATGTATATAGATGTAAATATTTTAGAATTAATATTTGTAATATATGTGAATATATATATAACATAGTAATATAAATACATATGCATGTGTGGATGGTTATGGGTCGAGTTCTTTTCATATGCTTGTTTATGTATATAATCGTGTGTGTATATGTATATGTGTATATATGTATATATATGGTTGTATATATATATATGTATGTATAGGTGTGTGTATGTATATGGGTATATATATATATATGTGTGTGTGTGTGTGTGTGTGTGTGTGTGTGTGTGGAATGTATTCAACTGGAAGGACATGGGTCATTTTAATAGTGTTTTAAAATTACTCTTTTTAATATTTAATATCACTTTCTCTTTTAATGCTCTATAATTAGAATTAGGAGAGTGTATATTTATCCTCTGGAGGTATTTTCATTTTAAATTGATAACTTAACTTTAATTTAAATATACCACTCTTTAACTATCAATATTAATAGTAAAATATCGACAATTTTTTTAAAATATTTAAGCACTTCAGAAGTCACCTAACGTTTAACTTTAACTATGAAATCAAACAAAAATCTAAATAAATTTCAAATATTAAAATATAGGTAATTATTTATAAATGTATGTATATATAATTTATGTATGTATATAGATGAACATTTGTGTATATTGTTACACGTGTGTCTATGTGTGTATTTACGCATGTAAATAAACGTATGTATATATGGGATTTGCATGAATATGTTTGATATATATAAGAAAAAAGCAAAATCTTTAATATTACCCTCAAATATTATTCCATAATGAAAACTAAACCTTAAGTAAGTAAGTTTACCCATATAATAATAAAGAAAAAATGCATTCATAGATTAGATTAAAAGTAAAACTAATATAGATGTTACCGTAACTATTTTTATAATATTAAAGAAGTACGATTGGTCGGGTAAATAAACTATTATAATTTAAAATACTTCTTTAACATGTTCTCTATAAATGTGTTAATAAAAATAGTAGTTAACTTATATTAAGTCCCTAAACTATTTGCTTAAAAAATTAAATATTTAAATTGTTAGCAATCATCAAATTTTTTTCAGACATCTAAATTTCTATCAAGCATTGAAATCTATCCTTTACATAAATTGTTAAAACCCAATTACTGCCTCTTTCTCTTTACTTCCCTCTCCCTCTCTCTCCTTGCTGTAACACTCATTTGTATATATCTGTATTACTGTTTTCTATCTCCTCTTTCTTTTTCATTTTTCCTTTTTCTTTTCTCCCTACTCCCCTCCCATTTCTGTATATCATTTCCTTTAAGTTAACCATCTAAATAGGACAAGGTCTGGTCACTCCTCCTATCCCAATATAAAGCACACTTGAGAGAGATATGAAATTAACCCCTCCCTATAGTCTACCTTGTCTCTTTAACTACCCCCCACACCCCTGTTAAATTACAAAAACTTACACTACCCATCAATTTTAATCTCATTTTTCGTTTCATTTCGTTGTTAGAAGTGCTATCTGATGATCCGGCGTCCTTTTAAAAGGACTCTGGTGAAATAAATTATTGTAATGGTACCTTAAAATGGTCTGTTTTTCTTTTAAATATTAGCTCTGGGTTTACATTGAGCTCTTAGGATTTCATCCTCATTGGGATTACCCATACGGATTACCAAGTTCTTCATAACTTAACTATATATATATATATATATATATAGATAGATAGATAGATAGAGAGATACATAGATACATACATACACACATACATACATAGAGTGAAAACGAATGCTATATTTACGGACAAAAAGTGCTCAATATCAGGGTTAGATAATCAGGGATATACAAAAGGGAAAAGTTAACACATCTCGAAAATCCAGTAATAAATTGATTTCAGCAGGTACGTTTTTTATTCTTGCGTAAAGTTTTCCCCTTTGATATATATCATATTGTTCCGTATAAAATACATTGAGCTCTCTTCATGGATCTTTCTTTTTAATATTTTATATTTAAAAGACCTACTTGGATCATCCTATCCAATTAGGGATTTGATATTGTTTATCTATCTATCTATCTATCTATCTATCTACACACATATGTACAGACGTAATTATATATATATACATATATATATATATATATATATATATATATATATATATATATATATATATACTTATATATGCAAAATACATATATGCATATATTTATACGCACACATACATATATATATATATATATATATATTTATATAAATATATATATATGCATATATTTATACGCATATATATATATATATATATATATATATATATATATATATATATATACATACATATATATATATATTCTCTTACAATTTGCGATAAAATGGAATCTAATTACATATATGTATAATGATTTTATCGAAAAGCCACCAGGGAAAATAAAGTTTATTCTTCCGCCTATTTTATGTATATTTTTGTTATTTATATATATATATATATATATATATATATATATATATATATATATATATGTCTGCCGTGTGCTTTGTTGGGGTATTGTCTCTGATGCAAAATCGATCGGATGTCTAGTCACATAGATGCGCTGTCATACAGTGAAACAATCTGTCTGTATATATATATATATATATATATATATATATATATATATATATATACATATAAGCTTAGATTAATAAATTACAGTTGGGTTCTTGCCGTAAAAGACTGCTTATCAATCTCGTTTGCGATAATTCTTTCTTTTCATTTGATATAGATTCTCACCATTGTCCTTTGATCACTATTGTGTCGGTTCATTTGAGCTTAATCATAATTTTTGTGATTGGTTCAATCCACACTAGATGCCAAGAGCTTGTGGACTTGTGTCTATAAAACTAATTTATGCTTGTAACTATTGATACATTAAATTCGATTAATGGGATATAAGCTCGTCATGCAGAGAGTTAATAGTTGAACTAGTTGGACATATATATAGACATCCTTATATAATACATATAACTCAGTCTATGTATCTATATATGTATCTATCTGTGCTGATTCATACCTATCCATTTATCTATTTCTGCTTATTCATATCTATCTATCTATCTATCTATCTATCTATCTATCTATCTATCTTATATATAATCAATCAATAGAATATATATTTCTGGTTACTCATATATATCTATGTATATATCTGTCTTTGTTTATTCATATCTATTTTTTTATCAGTCAATGTTTATTAATACCTGCTTCGTTTTATCCATATCTATCTATCTATCTATCTATCTATCTATCTATCTATCTGTATATATATTTTTATTACTATCTATGTTTATTCATCTCTCTCCCTCTCTCTCTCTCTCTCTCTCTCTCTCTATATATATATATATATATATATATATATATATATATATATATATATATATATATATACACACATATCTGAATCTGAACAACTATCGTCTGCCTAATTTTTGCCAAAAGCGTTAAAATAACTAATAACGTAAAAGTTTGAGTCAGAAAGTTTACTGTAGTAAAATAATCGACATATTCAATATTTCATGGATTGTCCTTTCGCTGGGTGGAAGTGAAGGCTCATTACTTTCGGTAAAATCGATTTTCGATATCGGATCAATAGTGTTCGTTCTTGCGTGCATCACAGGTTGTCTGCATGGGCATGTGTATCTGTTTATATGTGTATGTTATTAGATATTTATATGGTTACCAAGTTTTTTGTTGCTTGAGGAGGAAGAAGGAAGTTTTTCATGCGACATAACAGATTTTTTTCTTTATATCGAAATATTAACTTTTATTATTAGGATGATGCATATGTCGTAAACGATATCGACGCACAATGTTAGAGATATCTTAGAAATATTATTGAATAATACTCAGCTGATTACTGATAGAGTTTGATTTTTTTTTTAATATGAGAATCGAGATAATTTTATTTCATTTTGAAGAAAGAGAATGTAAACTGCATATTTGGAAAAAAATTTTAGCCGATTCTTAATGCTTGTGGTATTTTGTAGTAAGTAAACGGTCGTGTTCGATATAGAACAAAATATAAGTAAAATGATTTTGAACTTACGATAAACAACGATTCCGGATAGTATCTGGATTTCAAAGCTGCAACTCGTGTGGAGACTCAGAGAAAAATTTGAAAAAAAAAAAAAAAAGAAACAGAGAAAATAACGCCTACTGGCCTAGATCTTCAACGTCTTATAAAAAAAAAAAGAACCTCCCAGCAATCGAACCCTCATTCTCTTTTTCTGGAAAACTACCTTTTATAATTTAGCATCACATTTCTGGGTTGAGTAATTATCAATAGACATTTAATATTTCGAAAGATTTCTTTTTTCTCGACATTTTATTACAATAATATTCACCCTATATAAGGCGTAAGAGCCACTCAAAGTAAAGGGTTACAGAATAAGAGGTTAGATGCACAGTTTATGAAGATACATGGCGGGAGGTAACGTTTAACCCTAGACTTGAACACGTTAAGAATGTAGTGACCGTGGTTCGCCTCAGTGGGCGTGGTCATATTTTTGAAATTGAGAACTGGTGAAACAAAGGCATGTAGTTTGAACACTTCCCATCTTGGTTGATATAGACATTTGTTATAGACATAATGTTTCGGCTGAGTGTCCACTGGCCATCTTCCGATGCACATTGTTTTACTGCGGTGGAATATATGTCGATTATGGCGTTATTTTGCTCTTGCGATATCAGCTACAGTTCACTATTTACATTATTCGGACAATTGTCGTCATTTTTGTTGCCATATTTATTACAACGTTTCGGCCATTGTACGCTCCAAACTTGTTCAGCTGGTTGGAATGTCGAACGGAACCCTTAATTTCGTTTGTTGCGGTAGACTCTTCTAGTACCACGTGCCATGTCTAATGGATGTCAGTTATCAGTTGGCGTTGGTTTGATCTAGTGAAAGGACCAAAAGAGTTGTGAGTTCAATACCTGATTAAGGCAAAGGAGAACTTGGAGAGGGGAATTAACAAGATATAACTGATAACTGTCATCCATGACATGTGGAAGTAGAGCATTATACCACAACGAGTGAAATAAAGGGTTCAGTTCGACATAACAACCACCGGAATAAGGCCGTAGCGTACAACGGCCGAAACGTCGTGATAAATATCGCAATAAAGATGAGGATAATCGTCCGAATAATGGAAATAGTATACATAATACATCGTCTGAGAAATATAGACAGATACAGCTACAGTTCGTTCTTTCTAAACCAGTGTTTCTCTTCATGATGCAGCGATTGAGCTTACGATCATTAGATTACACTAAGACGTGTATAACCAACCCCTATATCCATTGCGCCATCATTCCGGAATACATTAACGGTATATTTATAACAATGGACACCAAATGATAGCCAGAGAGTAAGAAATCGAAACGTTTTGCCTATAATAACATTTATTACAACCAAGATAATGGCTCGAAATAATAAAAGTATATCCAACCACCTTTTAGTATGAATGACGCATGAGAACAGAAAAGGTATTTTATTCTAGCAAAAGAAATCGATTAGTGACCACATTGATTAACCTTTTACGGCAGTTGTAATATAAAAACTGATTTTGTATCTCAGATTAGGTTTTCCACATCCGTCGTCCTCTGCAGATATATTCGGACTATCACTGATTTCACTTGAATTAGTGATGCTAGTTGTGTTAGGGTTATAATGAAATCAACAGACCATATTAACGAGGACCTAGAATCATAGACGCTCGGTAAAGTACTGTATAATCATGAATAAAAGATATCGAGCACGGATGACCTAAAATGATAGAAACCTATGTGCTTCTCAGGTTTTATTATGCAAACAAATTTATCGCGAATAACATAGCATCCTTTTATACTTTGGGATTTCTTAGAACTTTTCATTTGTGTCACAGGGTTTCTGGGACTATCTTAAAATCCCTCAAAGGCAATCACGAAAAGCATTTGAAAAATTTCGACATGAAACATTTATGTATATATTTGCATCGAAGATTATATATATATATATATATATATATATATATATATATATATATATATATATATTCTCATTCAAACTTTTATATATGTGTATATAAGTCTATACATATTTTGTCACAGAACTGTCTTTGTCTATAAAGCCCTCTCCGCTACACCCGATTATGATAATGTGATGATTTACCTTAAGCTGTCTGAAGAAATGTCGTTTTAAAATTATATTTTTTTAAGTTCTTAGAACGAGAAAATGTTGCTATATTAATTCAGAAGCTGTAATTTGAATATATCTTTATGATCTTATCTATTCGTAGAGTGAAGTTTATTTTTAATGTATTAATGCTTATTACTTTGATGATAAATACAAATAGTATTTGTCACTTATAAATAATACAGGCCATTTATTTGAGAGATAAACTACATAGCTTGTTTAGTTGTCAAATAATGCAGGCTATTTATATGACTTATACTACATGACTTGTTTAGATGGCAAATCCATTTATAACTGTTTCTGCTAGGAATTCCTTAAATAAAAACAAAATCTCCAGTACATAAAGTACTAGTAAATATAGTAAATAAATATCACCGACCGACAAATAAGATCATAAAAGTTTTGTCGTCTCATCAGAAACCACAATTTATTTCACATTTAATAATAATATTTATAAACAAATTTACCAATGGTTTTGCCATTTAGCGAAGTTTTATTTTGTCTTTTCTTACAGTTTCGTGATTATGTTCTTTGCCAAATAATTTTACCAAAATAATCTACATATTTCCGATATATTGATTACGCTTTATATATATATATGTGTATATATATATATATATATATATATATATATATATATATATATATATATATAAAGAAAGAGATAGATAGATAGATAGATAATATTCGTGGTCATATATATATATATATATATATATATATATATATATATATATATATATATATACAGAAATTCCCAAAAGGATAGAATACATGTAGAACTCAATGTCCAGGACAGAGTAAGAGTATAATATAAATGGCTCCAACACTAATATTCCATGGTTATAATTTATTACATTAGAATCGTAATCACGATCAAAATCATCAAACCTACAAATTCAAAAATTACGATTCCAATGTAATAATTTATAACCGTGGAATATTAGTGTTTGACCCTTTTATATTATATTATATTATATTATATTATATTTTTATATATATATATATATATATATATATATATATATATATATATAATCCCCTCAAAACAACATTATCTGAACTAAACAAAGTCGAACGTATTTACTTGTGAAGCAGAAGCAAATTATACATTAGCTTTCCACGACATCACATTAATTCGTATTGATAATAACATAGAACTATGTGTTTATTGTAAAGCTTCTATTTTCACAATCAAAATAAAACCAGGAATGATTCGGATTCTGTACTCAAAATTTCTAAACCTCAGTACTTACGTGATAAGAATGACATTGAAAATACCTTTAAGCTCCTCCACTTCCCTTCATTTCTTTCTATGTGCCTTGTCCTTTCAGGACGTAGATGTTCATGGTCTTTTCACCTCACCCTACTCCTTCCAACTCTCAACAAGTTCCTTCCTTTGTCCACCTCCTTCCAGACCACGTTCTGTCATCCACTTGCGTTGTTTTCCCTTATCTCTCTTTCCCTCTATTCGAACCGTGACTATCAGATTCTCCAGGCCCTCCTTTCTCATTATGCGTCCGAGGAACTTCAGCTGCCATTTCCTGATGTTGAGTATGAGCCTCTTTCTTGTTTTACGATAAACAGAAATCTCATCATTTTTTTTTAAATAAAAGAAAGAACCAGACAAACAAAATTAATATAACGAGATACATTGCGCTACATACCAACATTATCCCAATAAAACTGAAATAAATTGATATAAACTTAACATTAAATGTGTTACAGCTGTTTCAAAAGCATTAAGAGATTAAATGATAACAAAAATAACCGCAGCCTAAAGCTTGAATTTACTCTATTCCTCGTGGTGGACTCTAAAAACTGCTCCGAGGAATTTAAATAAAATATTATGCGAATACAAAGGGATCTTTAAAAAAAAAAGCAACACATTCAATACATTAGTCGCTCGCTGTAATGAGTCTGACCATAATTTCGATTTAAAAAAATGCTACTTTAATTAAAAGAGGAAGCAATTTATTAAGGGGAAAATGTATAAAAAGTGCACTGATTGCTAAAACATACACGATAAATTTGCTTTAAGGTATTTACATTTTACTTTTCTTGTCAAATTACCACGTAGGATACTTAAGAAATGAAAAAGAAAACTAAAACAACAGCATAGGGAAAATTAATTAAATCAGCTCGATTGTGCAGCCAGACACGTCTGCCAAAAAAATAAAAATACTAAAAACATTTAAAATTCAGCGTTCCCACAATCTTCAGCATTTCATTTCTGTGTATAATTGTAAAAGACGCACGTGTTTATATCTTCTACGCAAATCCTTCGCGCATATAACGGCATTGATGAAAGCATTACTTTAGGTCTGATGAAGTCCTTTATTCGAACTTTCAAGTCTTGCCATAGATTTTCAATAGGATTCAAGTTAAGACTCATTGAAACCATGACAGAAGTATAATCTTCTTTTTTTGAAGCCACTGATTTAGACCTATGTTTGGGATCATTATCTTGCTGGAAAGTAAATCGCCGACCTAGCTGAAGATTTTGCGCTGGTAGTCTGCAAAATACATTATTACACTTATTGCAATTAATTGGCCAGTCCCCCTTGAGCTAAAACAACCCTTAAATTCCCATGTTTCAATGTTGCTACTGTTTTCTTTGGGCAGAAAGCCTCACCTTCCCTACATCGTTATGTCCAAAAAGCTCAATTTTTTTTCATCTATCCATAGTACTTGTTCCCAAAAGAAATTTTCTTTGTCTAAGAATATTTTACCAAAATTAAACCGAGCAACAATGTGACATGGTTTGAGAAGATGGGTTCATCGTGGCCGGTTTCCGTACAACCCATTTCTATTTAAATAACGTTGTATTGTGCGAGTACTTACGCTGATAGCCATCGTATCCAAACTTTTGGCGATGTCTTTCAAAATAACTCTTGGTTTTATATTAATCTCCCTACACAGTTTTCATATAGTTCCCGGTGACAATTTGGGATTTCTTCTACGTCCAGGCAAATTCTCTGTCATTACATAATGTTTAAACGTCTTCATAACGGACTGTACCGTAGATCTTGGTTTGAAATAGTGCTGTAACTATTTTCCGAATTTTGGAAGTTAATATTTCTCAATCTCAAGCCAATGATAAGATCCTTTGTCTTCCCTATTATGTTGTTAACATAAGAATAACAATGGTGACACTCTATGCACCACGTAATGTTCTTTGCTGGAATTATCACAAATATTCTACTGAATAAATATTCTAGAAGGCTTCACCGATAAAATATTTATGTAAATTACTTATTCTTACACGAATCAATCAATTTAAAACGATATTTTCTACTGTACGAATAATTTTGTCTTTCCTTATTTTGCATAATTCGCGTGTCAAATTTGTTGTATTTAACCAATTGTTTTGAAAATTGAGTCTTATATTCTTTATTCTGTGCTTAGTAACATATAAAACACCTGACATCATACGGGTATTAGATTCTGAGAAACGGATAAAAATATTCAAAATTGACAGGTGTACGAATAACTTCGTTGTTGATTGTAGCTAGATAGATAGATGTGTGTATGCATGCATCTGGAAACGTATATATATACTATACCTGCCCATATACAAACACTGATAATTTATATTATTTACACGCGAAGTATTGTCATGACTTTTGTTGATATCATAACGTTTCCACTGCTGTCCCCTACGGCGTTCGTCAAGTGTTTGCCGATCCGTGTAACCTTCAAGGAATTTTCGAACTGAACCGTTTGTTTAATCTACGAGGATACATTGTTCTCGTTCCGCTGCCCATGTCTCGGGAATAACTCGTCTAATTCTCATTTAGTTCTGCCCAGTATTTGTTCGCTCCGTTAACAGTAACAAAGATGAAGAAATTAGTCCGCATATAAATAACATAATGATAAAACCTCGTCCCAGAAATTCAGACAGAAACATTCTCATATTTCCTTATTTTCTCCGAGGCTCGAAACATATTAAACGGAATCACTGGTAAGACTCATTAGATACTTAAGTCTACATGTTATTGTCATGCATGTTTTCTTCTATGTATTATGAACGGGAATATTCTCAGAAATGCATGCTTTGCTGGTTAATTTATACGACACAACACGCCTAGAGGGTTTTTCTCTTCATCACAAATGATATATATCTTTAGAAATATTATATGCTAAGAAATTATTATATCGCTTTTATTCGTGCGGGATAGCATAGTGATTCACGGCTTTGAAATTAAAATCAGCGAGTCGTTTTCGAATCTCAGCTTAGTTTCGCAGCATTCATTTTAGCACAGAAACGTATGAATCTATATATTTTCCTCATCACTGAGTTAAAGAGTAATATAAACTGGTCTCCCTAGCCTAAATATGGCAGCCAGGCTAGAAGAACCCTGAAATCAAAATCGTGGAAATGATAATGGAAAGTCATTCTACTGAATTAATACGATTGTTCCTATCAATTCCTGAAATGAAGATCGTTTTAAACGGGATCGTTTCCAAATCCCTTCTCATGAACGCGGGTCTCCCCCAAGGCTTTATTCTGGGTTTTTACGCTCTTTCTAATCTTCATCAATGTTGTTATTGGTTTCTAAGTAAGAATTTATGCAGATGATACTACAATTTACTTCTGTCTTAATACCAAATCCGACAGATCTGGCAAAGTAAATCTACTCTTGAAAGTGACTTCCAACTATTTGTTAACTGGGGTAAGAAATGGCTTGTAACTTTTATCGCCATCAAAACAAAATTGCTTTTATTTAACCACCATAGAGAATCTTTTCTTATAAACATCAATATGGCTGATACTAGACTCCAGTAGTGCAACACACTGCGCCTTTTTATCCTCACATTTTCTACTGACTTTAAGAGGAGAGTCAGATGTCGGTTTGCCTGCAAATAAACAGTTTAGTTATTACTAAGATGAGTTGAAATTAATGCTTGAAAGATTTCACAGCTTCAGCATTACTTCTTTATATTCAGGCTATCGTCTTTTCAGCCCAGTCTCGTATATACTTACAGCTTTAAGACTTATTTTATACATTTTGTAAGGCACGGTCATTATGTGTATTTCTCCACTTGTAATTACTGACCATTTTAATCTGCGTTTTGCTGGAATTCTCACGTTTATTACTTGACCAAATATCTTTGTTCAGGTTTGACCCCCTTGATTTTATGGGTGATATATCTGAAATATTAAATTACAGGGCATTTCCATTCATTTTAAAACTTTATTATTATTATTATTATTATTAATAATAATTATAATAATAATAATAATTATAATAATATTATCATTATTATTATTAATGGGGTGAATAGACAGCATATGAACAAAGTGACACTCGGGTACAAATATAAATATAGGAAGGCTAATATACACCCCGGAGGAGGCCCGGTGGAATAATGGATAGTGGGTTGGATTGAGGAATCGGAGAGTTCGAATTCCAGTGCTAATACGCTTGGCAAACATAAGAATCCTCTTCTTCTCCCTGCAGGTTATGTAGCCTTTGATGCCAACTGATCTACCTTAGAAAAAAATGGACACCTACTGCGGGGAAAAAAAAACTGCCTTGTCAGTCATGTATCGAAAGATACATGATCACCTGGCACATAACTGACTGAATATACACCCAGCCTGATAAGGATATACCAGAAATGTGAATCACAACTAAATGTGCAAGATAACATTTGACAAAAGTAAGGCATGCCCTTGAAGTTGATGACCAATTAGAAACATGTTATGCTCGGATAACCCAGTCCGCTCAGTCAGTCTCCGAATGAGCGAGTTCCGAAGTATCTAAATGTGACTCCTAAGACGCCTTGGCAAACTCATTTTTCAAACTTCGAAATACACCCTCTCGATAGCCGGCGAAGATGCTCCGAACGAGTTCTCCTCATGAGCAGAGATTCACAGTGCCTCAGCCTCTAGCGGACGTGCCCAAATCTTTATAGTCATGCAAGTGACAAGCAAATCCGAGGTACTGCATGGGTTATTTATTAATTCAAAACACGGGTATGTTCACCATCACGAATCCCGTAACCCTTAGCATCGTTGGCGAACACCATCTACGCGGGCACAGCAACAGTGGTGTGTCTTAGGTAACTCTCTTCAGGTTTGTGTGAATTCAGAGTTTACCTTCTCCTCGATAAGTTACTAGTCAGGGCTATAGAATCCGGTCTTCTCTGTTATTTATCCATAGCCGGGGGGTGGAAAAGAGAGGGATTAATAACTTTGCCAAGGGTATCATTACGTAAGTGAATGTAATGAACTAGGCTCTCCGATTCCGTTCTACTGTGAATGATCAGACGATATGAGGGCTAGGTCTGTTGTCAGGTAATTAT